>JACVRA010000057.1:2014-241817 GCA_019828545.1 Paracamarosporium sp. OC-R06-R3 | reverse complement strand
GTTGATCCTACTGCCAGCGTTGATCCTACTGCAAGTCTCGACCCTACTGCTACACCCTCGATCGACCCATCAGCTACAAACAGCGTAGATCCTTCTATTACATCCAGCGTAGACCCATCGGCGACAAGCGGCACCGCTACGACTTCTTCCTCATCATCCACCGAATCCTGCGCGTCTGGTACCCAAACTGCCGGCTCCTGCGAACCCACAACACCTTGCCAAATCACCAATCCCGAACCCGGAGGTGATGCAGCCATGATTGACGATGCTGTCGATGCCGTGACGGATCTTACCAATCTTCTTAAGCTTCGTGGAATCGATGGTCATCGTAGCCCACGCAGTCTACACAGACTACAGAAGCGTTCAGTCAAGAGTGGAAAGCCGTGTTCAGCAAGTACTAACTACAAAGACTGGGCACTAGCTTCAGACGACTACCCCAGTAATGGCGACCTGGACGATAACGTCGACTCCTGGGGATACAAGAAGCAGAATGACAAGTGTGACTACGATTGGCTAGATGGGAAGACGAAGATCGCTGGTAACGATTATGACAGCGAGCATGTGATGGAGTGGCAAATCGTCACTGACTTCTTCGCAAAGCTGCAGGCCAAGGGCGGTCAGAACTATGACCACCCGGATCCCAACCAGCCGGCAGGCACTAAAACTGACTTTTGCACCTATTGGATCGAATCTTGGAACCTTGATGCGGGACAAGAGTTCGCAGTGAACGGCAGCACTGCCATGACTCCGTGGAAGCACATCGCCGCCGCGTACCCTAGCAACAAGAACTGGAAGACCGAGATGATCAGGCTTCAGAATAACATCAACCAGCGCGCGAAGGCAAATGTAGGTCGTATTATGTTCCATATTCGTAGCCATCCGTACTGATCAAGATTTGCAGCTGTTTACCGACTCGATTCCCTACGTTTGGACTGAGAAGACGATGAATGGCTACGTCAATACGAAGAGAGAGAAGGTACTCGAGCGCATGCGTCTTCTACTCGGTGCACGTACCTACCTCGTCGACCCAAAGGTCATCAAGATCTTCAAAGACCAAAAGGAGCGCATGGGCGCCATCATTGACCAACTTGACAAGGTAAGTGACCTGTTGTACCAATCTCGACATTGAATTGCGAATTCTGAGCTAAATCAAAATGCTCGATATCTTGGTACACTGTCTCTCGCGATTGATAGCTGACAATTTCCACTAGGACATGGAGACGCACACTAGATCCACAACCACGACAACCACAGACCCTGTCACCGGCGCTGTCTCAACCACGACGACCTCATTCACGCCCTGGAAGAAGCAGAATCTGTTGAACGAGTGGAACACGTACATGGACACGAAGTGGACGGACGCAACGGCGAAACACAAGAAGGTTATGGACAAGTATGTAAATGACCTTGACGATGCGCACTGCCAGAGCCGGGCGAAGAAGTCGGCGGCAGATCAGCAGTTCTGTGACCGTTTGAGGAAGCTACAGACTGCTTACAGAACGGTGACGGCTTTCTCTAAGCCGTGGTAGACATAAGAGTGAGATCTTGTGGCATTTATTGCGATATCATAGGAGTAATTGAAAGAGATGCGGCCTTTCTAACCTCTCTTCCGTCATGATGTTATACTAGAATTGGATTGCATATGCACAAGCTATAAAGTTAATAATATACCGTATCTATTGGAATAGACTGAGCAGGTAATGCTAAGTCAATGATAGAAATAAATCCCATCGAAGACTTTTCATAGATATACGTCACGTTCAGCAGCCCGATCTACCAGGAAAGCGTGAAAATCTCCATGCAGCTACCTCAGACCCTCATCACTCATCCCACATTAGTCGCTCATTCGTGTTATACTGGGAGAAGGGGCGCGAAGAATGCAACGCAATCGAAATGAAAACCACCCCATAAAGCTTTCTGAGAAAGCAGAACACTTTCCACATAATTTTCTCTGAAGACTATGATAGAATGTCATGCCGATCCTCTTGTGCTCCGGGCAATGTTCTAAGAGCTCTAGCAATCCACAATTCAACCGTGTGCTCCACAAGCATTATCATCGTCAACCTAACGTTCAGCTACCGCAACAAGTATAGACATGGCTATTGCAAAATTCTTGTTTACATTAGAACATCAGTGCTTCAGTGTCATTGAATTGTTATGAACTATCGAACTGTAACTGCCGGTCCTTGACGACGTACGCTATATCTATTTCGGGGGTTGATAGTTCAGTATGCTCGACGTTCGACACGGTAACTCGTTCTAAGCAATATTAAATTAGATGTCGAAAAGAAAGGAGTCTTTCTAGCTAATACCGTGAGAGTCGCATCATGACATTGTACAGCTGGATTTTTAAGTGACCAATTTAGATACTAGCACATGTAAAAAGGCGAGGCGATGTGTTCCCGTTGGAAGGGCAGGGAACAGAACAATTGCGATGTGACTTGTGTGAAGTAAGGACTGTTTGAAAAGATTAAGAGAAGTCATTTAGACTTGACTTGGTGTGGATGAAACATTATGCAAACGGTAGACTGTGAGTCGCTCAAAGCAGCAGTAAAAACTTGTCCCATTAAGCAAATTGAGTATCTATCTGCATCGTCTCTTCAATATCGTACACAACCATGATCACTACTGCCATTAATCACCGCTGCTACTTCCTTGCCCTTCAAGCGTCGCAGCATACTCGAAAAGACCTTCATTAGGTTCGCACTCAGTGCCATGCTCGGGCAGCGTTCCGTCAAAAAAGTACTTTCGGACGGCTTCAATGGTGCAATTGGAAGGATGGTTCATGAAGCCATGCTGTGATTAAATCAGCTGTCATTTCACAATGTCATAACAATCGATGATTCACTTACACCGTGACCCTTGTGTGTCAAAAGTACCGATCCTTGGAAGCCCGCTGAAACCTCCCATGCTCTTTCAATAGGCGTAATCGGATCAGAATCACTGTTCACGAAGAGGATGGGGTAGCTCGTGTTGACGTTCTCGAGCTTACCCTCAAACTGCTCTGTTGCCTTGTATGGCCACTGCGAGCACGACCAGAACTGGTGCGCGAAGGTATCGGCGAAAGTGCCCTGCGTAGACTGTGCTTTGATCATAGAATAAATGTCTTCTGGGTTTCTAGCGCGGAATGTCGAGTCCCCACAGGCGATACCGTGAAGGTTGTGGAGCCCGAGCTGCCAGGGGATTTCAGCATCTGCGGAAACCGTCAGGTTTGCGGGCAAAGGGTCGATCCAGGTTTTCCAATCTTTGGTTAAGATGTTGGTGAGGACAGAGTAGAGCGTCGCAACTTGATCAGGTCGGTAGAGCAACTGCAAAATTTTGTATTTCGCCGCCATTGACAGTGGGAAGACGCCCGGTCGAAACCAGGAGAATCCTGGGTTTCCAGCGCCGTTCTCAGGGAGCATGATAGGATTCTCTTCGAGTTCTTGGAACGCTTCGGTTAGCCCATCCATGATGTCCTTCACCTTGGTGTCTGGCCCAGTAAAGTTCGCAATGCCCGGACATAGCTCAGGTCCTGCATCGATGCAATTCTGGAGCCAATTTTCCAGCGATTTTTCCGTCCCGTAGGTCGCAGTCAACCACGACCCCTCATAGTAGTCCTTGGCTCGCACGTTACTATCCAGCAGCATGCGGTCGATGCGATCAGGAAACATCGCAGCGAATGTTTGTCCGAGCACAGTGCTATAGGAGCGGCCCCAGTATCGTAACAGACCATCTTCATCCAACGCGTCGACGATGCGGACCATATCGCGGACGACAGCAGGAGTGCCCAAGAAACGGCCGATGTCGTCAATGCCTTCAGTATTCACGCATGAGCTAATGAACCATTTTGCATCATCCCAGGCCTTGGTCTTGTAGAAATCCCACATGTCGATAGAGGGAAACGTAGTGTCATTGTTTTGAATTGGGTGTGCATTTGATGTGAAATTACTTGTTGTGTTTGAGCCTTTGGTAGGGTCGCAGAAGAAGGGAATTGTACGTCCAGTGCCACTGTACATCTTTAGATAGGATATTCCATGGGTGGAATACTTCTATAACTCACCGGGTATCGAAACCGACGATATTATACTGTCCGTTGAAGACTTCATCCCGATATACATGACCCTTCTCGGCAACTTCCTGAACACCCGACACACCTGGACCTCCTGGGTTGAAGATGATGGTGCCCTTAAATGGTTCCTTCGTTGCGGACTGTTTGATCAGTTGCAACTTGAGCGTCTTGCTGGATGAGATATCCGTATAGTCGAGCGGTACTTCGAGAGTGGCACAGTCAATGGGGCCGGCAATTTTGTCCTTCGTGCTTTTCGGGAAGTCGAGGTCGCATGGTGCCCATTTCAATGTCGGATCTGATGCGTTGCTTGTACTGTACGGTAGAGCTGAAGCTAAACTTGAGAAAGTAATAGCGAGCGTTGTGCTCCACATGAAAGGTTTGGATGGCATGTTTAGTGAGAGTTGCTGATATCGGTGCCGAACGAAGACGACGGTCCAATGTGCTCGTTTTTATACATGACCTCCCTTCATGGTGCGCCATGATGCCCTCTGTGCGATGCAGCTGAATATGGCAAAAACAATGTGAGGCCCACCGCTGTGGTTGGAACAGACGTAATGCCAGGAGTCATGGTAGCCAAGCACCTTGTTCAGCCTCGCTGCGACCCGTTAAACATACATCTAATGGGGCGAGAACGTCAGTTGTCATCTCCGTTCCATGTTTTGAAGCCGCAGGGCTGAGGCTCTGGGGCTGAGTCTTAGTCGATCTACACCCCGTTGGGAAATGCAGACGGCCAAGAAGGAGGAACAGCAAGTTGCTAAGTCCCCAACATATTGTCCGCTTCTTCTTAGGGTATAGGAGTGGATAACCTATACGAAATTACAAGTACTAGTATCTGTGCTTCCAGAGAAACGACCAGTTTCATACTTCGTCTAACAAACATGGCTGTACGCTTTGGTGTAAATCACTGTCACGTCGATCTTTGACTTGCTCAGGCGTCAAAGTGCTGAGTGTACCTTTCTAGAAAATCAGCACGATGATCCAAACCCGTATGTCGAGTTGCAGCAGAGTTTTTCTGCACGTCTTCGATATGTCTGCGTGGCGCATATCTGTGGTTCATAATTATCTTGACCGCACCGGTTATCAGACGAGAGGAAGTTCGCTTCGCAAGTGCACGGCCTTTGAAAACATCATATCAACTTCGAGCTTCAATAAAAAAGGGTTGGGTACTCATGAGCACGAACGCGACAAGCCGAGGCAAAGCGGGGGCGGGGAAAACCGACCTCATCCCACTTGCTGCCTCGTTTACAAGCAGCACTACGGCCAACTCCGACGCCCAAATCCGGGCCGTATCGCGTGAGACGTACTTCAAATCTGCATCTTCAATCATCCCGCTCCTGCATCACGTCCCATAGACCCAACACCTACACAATGGCTGCACACGCTGAAGGACTCACGCCCGAACAGCTCGCATTCTTCAATGACAATGGCTACCTGCTCATTCCTGATGCGCTGCCCCAAGACACAGTCAAGACGCTGCTGCAAGATACGAACAAGATGTTGGATGAATTCCCATTAGAAGAGCACCCCATGACGAAGTTCGCCACTGGAGGCGACGATGGCGAAGGACATGTTGGCGACAGCTACTTCCTTGAATCTGGCGATAAGGTACGGTTCTTTTTTGAAGAAGGTATACGTGACCACACCCTTTTGTACACACAAGTCTAACCATGTGTAGAGGCCTTCGATAAAGCCGGTAACCTTACCAAACCTAAACAACGCGCAATCAACAAAATTGGCCATTACTTGCACGAGCTCTCGCCTTCTTTTCGAAGTATCTCCCTTTCTCCCCGCAATGCTGCCATCGCGCGTTCCCTTGGCTTCCGTGACCCGCAATGCCTGCAGTCAATGGTGATCTGTAAACAGCCACAGATAGGCGCAGAAGTCCGCCCACACCAGGACAGCACCTTCCTGTATACAGATCCGCCGAGCGCGGTCGGCTGGTGGTACGCTCTGGAAGATGCGACGGCAGAGAACGGATGCCTAAGCTTTGCAGCGGGCAGCCATAAGCGAGCACCTGTGACGAAGCGGTTTGTACGGACAGGGAAGGACGATGGCGCTGAAGGAACGGGCTTCATCGATAACGAGGGCGCGCAATTCCCTACAGCTTTGCAGCAAGGGCAGAATGGTACGACGGACAGCGAAGAGGAGTATACGATGGGCGAGGTTAAGGCGGGGACGCTGGTGCTGATACACGGTAATATTCTGCATCGAAGTGAGAAGAATAGCAGTGATAAGAGTCGGTTCATATATACGTTCCATGTGATCGAGGGAGATGAGACGTATGATAAGAGAAACTGGCTACAGCCGCCGGAGAAGGGGTTCTCGAGGTTGTATGCACCGTAGTGCATTGCGATGGAGATGGTATTGCTGTTGGAACTATGACTTGCTTTGTACACATAATGCTATACCGGCGAGCACGAAGGCCATGCCTATCCATGTATCTATTCGTTGTTAGTTGAAGCTTTACAGAGCTGGTTCAGTTGCATGAGGCTGCACGTTATTTGAAATGTGTAGCCGGCGATTCGTCCCACCATACCTGCCCAAGTTTGCTTCAAGTACAGTGCGACGAAACTCACCTCTGCTTATTATCTTCTTCTCCGCCCACCACTCTCCTAGCACTGTAAACAAAAATGCTAACGAATTCGTAATTGGCACGGTAAGACTCAATTCTGTCCTCGTTAGCGCCTTTCAAATTCTCGTCTCTGTTCTTGTCCTACCAGCTTGCCCGATCAATATAAAGAACCAAATACTCCCCGTGACATTCAACAAGAACGGTACTGCGTAGGCCGGCCGACTCAGCACCCCAATTACCGCATACCATATCCCCAGGACCTTCTTCTTCAGCCATGAATTATTCGGGTCTGCGAGCGATGGCCGCGCTGGAGGCGTATAGTTCATAGCTGCACGGCGCATGAAGGGCGTTGTCAGACCCCAGCAGGCTCCTACCATAAGGAAACCCAGGATCCAGCGGAAGAGGGAGGGTTGCGGGACGGGCGTGGCGGTGGGCGTGTCGGGATCCATTGCGCTGGTATACGGATGCTAAATTATGCTCGGTACGATGCGGTGCTACTGAATGGTCAAAAAATAACAAGAAACAGGATGGATGGGAAGACCCAGAATGCTATGCGCGGATGCTGCTGTGCGTCGTGAGCTCGTGTACCTCGTGGAGTTGATGCCGCCCGCCAGACCTCTGGGAGTCGTGATTGCATTGTCCGGAGCAGTCGCGAAGATACGGAGCAGGCATGGCCTATGCGCTCAACGGCTACATTCATCTCCAACCTCCTATCGAGCGACTATCTCCCTCTTCTCACCGGACGTTGCCGCGACATCAGTTGTCGAACCATATTCGGGAATGCAATCCTGTCAGAACCATACGCTAACCATGGCAAGCGCTACCGGACGACGCACATGACAGTGATTCGTCTCATTCGACATCATAACTTCGACCCTCGAGGACCCGCTGAGCTAGTCTCACCCGTTGTAACAGTGCCTTTCACCCACTTCCACGGACCTCACATCACGCAAGTTTTGCATCGTTACTTTGATTACTGTTCGTTTGAGTCATAGTCTCTAATTTCCACCGTCTCGTTTCTATGTATTGCCGGCCAGTCGCTTGGGCACTCGTCTGTTTGCGGCCTGCCACCATTTCATTCCGTTCAGCTGGAACAGCAGAGCCGGAAGCTTGCCAACCACATCGACTTTCGGCATTCGATAGGAGCGGTATGCGTTTAGAAGAGATATTGCAAGAGGTAACCAGTGCGCCCACACTACATGTTGCCGTATGGAAGTCCATCAGAGACCACAAGCTGCCTGTCACTGCTGCCTTCAGCGAGCGATCAGAGAGCTTCCCAACAAGAGAATTTTGCTGTGATGTGCCCCGCGGTTGTTAAGTGCCAGGCGGTTGGGCCCTGGAATGCAACGTGGAGACCCGCCAAATGGCTGTTTGCGGCATGCTCGCCCACTATCGCCACACTTGCACTATTCCCAGCCTCCCGCAGGTCTAGCCGACCGTTTGGACTGTAGACGAACCATGCAAAATAGCCAAACCGCCTGTCGTCACCAGGTTCTGGCTTATGTCAACATCCATTCCTCGCTCAATCGCTAAGTATAGCATTTCGCATTCCAGCAATCGATGAGGCTGGCAGGAACCTCATCGCACCGACGCGCAGCAGTATATATCGAGTATAGGTTTGTTCGTCTATTTGTTTACCATGTTTGCTTTTCGTACCATTGGTGCGTTCGTCCCAGATATTGCTGCAGCCCTCTGCAAGGTACAATTGCCACATTTTCGCACTCTATTTCCGCCTCCCTCGCGGAAAACTTGCTTCGCGCACACTTCCCAGTAACCTGGGAATCGCAGCACACGTGAAAGTCAGCACCTTCATGACCTCCCTACTCGCGCAAACCAGCTTCCCAATGCGGACGAACATCGACAAAGAGATCGAGGCTATCGACCTAGATCAACTATTTGACCAAACCGTTGAGACAGGCTTGTTTCAGCAGTACAGCAATGCTACCACGGGCCCGTCCAGCTCCGAGGATCTTTCGTATCTCTTTGAGGAGCCTTGCTCGAACGGAGGCGACCCGTGCGACACCACCACCTTGCCCAATTGGGATACTTCGAACGAGGATGTCGCTTGGCATAAGGCTGTCCAACCACTTGAGGAACAAAACGTAGCCTCGCCCCTCATCGACAATAACTCTTCTTCTGTTTACCCTCAAAGTGATGGCAAGGCTAGCTTGAGTGATCCAATACTGTGCGGTTTTGAAGAATTGTTTATATTGGATGATTCCGACCCACGAGCTGCCTCCCAGCCTTCCACTCCAAAAGCGCAGGTTGCGAAGCCTAGCAGAAAGGCTAGGTCGAGCCCGGACCGGTCAGTTCGTCACGGAGTTCATAAGACCGCCCATAAGAGATCTGCGAGTTCGAGCACTGTCGTCAGAATGATGCGACCTTCAACCTACCGCGCAGGCTTCCAGGACATTTGGACCCGTAAAATGGACACCGGGGCCGAGGCGTTCAATCTTCATATGCCACCAAACGGCATTCAATCTCCACCCCCATCAAACAAGCTCATCCAGGACGAACACTCAAACGATTTCTTTCCCCGTGAAACACAGCCTTACACCATCGCCGTGTCTCCACTGACAGGCGACGCCGTATCCTCGCCGGGAATTCCGTCTGCAAACTACCAGCTCACACCCCAATCATCGCCTGCAATAGAGATCAACTCGCAAAATGGGATGACGAGCTCATTTCAATTCTCCAACGACGGCATGGCTGGCGCGTACATCACAAATGCGGCTCTTTCAGCCTTGCAAACCCCGCCCTCGTCAAACCGAATGCCTGTTGCTACATGGGGCTCCGAACCGTCACCCAACGTAGAATATGGTTCATTCTCCTCACCTGATTTCCAAACTGGATCCAAGGCTACCGGTTGGTGGAACAATGGAACAAACCCAAACTCAATACCCGTGACTCAACCCTCCACACCCTCTACCTACCATGGCTCGCAGTCCCGATCAGCTAGTCAGAACATGGGATACAGCACAACATCGAACTCAGTGACTGGGCTAGGCATTTCGTGCGACAGTGCCAGTTTTGGGGGATTCGGACAGGAGCTCAACGGTAGCCAAAACGGTCTGTCACACTCAGCCTCGTCCTTCGATATGCCGCCCTATGCCGCCGTCTACCCTACAACCCCAGGAATACCGATTGGCCACGGACCTGCTAACCCGCCCTCACGCTCTCCCTCTTTGTCGCCGCAGCCACGCTTCACGAGGCGTCGACACTCTTCCCATCCCCACAACCGCACCACGTCCCGCCGCAAATCCTCAGGTTCCAGTCAGCATTCCTCGCATATTGCCGCTCGAGGTGCATCTCTGGGTGGTGGATTCGTCAACTTCACACCGGACGACAGCAGGAAAATATTGACGGGTGTTGCGCCGAGTGGGAGTTCCAAGACCAAAGCGAGGCGGGAGAAGGAGGCGGCGGAGAAGAGGAGAAAATTGAGCCAGGCGGCGGTGAAGGCAGTAATGGAAGCGGGAGGGGACCTTTGGCGGCTCGAGAAGGAGGGATTGCTTGCGCTGGAGGGCTAGAGTTGCGGTGCCTTTGACTCCTCCGATTGTGGAGTCGAGTCGAGCACTGTTAGACTCGCCCGACAGTACGATTGATCGTCCTGAGTATCGCCTCGTATGCTCTTTTCTACGCTCCGGTGGGTGTTCGATATGTGTGAGATGGTGACTTTTCGTAAGGTTCCAGCGTACGCAGGCGCATAGTGCGGTTCCCTGTCAGCGTACTGGGAGATAAGAGTGCCGGTTTGGCGGCTGTCGTTTGTTTTTCATTTTTGCTGGAGAAGTAATGCGTCTATAGCGTCGACGAATACATACTGAATTCCTCTACTGTATATCCTCATTTTTTGTCCTCTTTTTCCTCATAGTTAATCCTGTCTGCGCCTTGTATGATGACAGCCCAACTCACACCACTGCATGCCATTCGCTCCCTTGATCATACTCCGTCAAACGCCCAAATGCAAACACAACACCCCCACTAGTACTCCCGCAAGCGAGCTTTATGCCGCCAACGCATCTTCCTATACTACAGCTCCAAGCGCTCCTCCCTCATCGCAATACTAACCGTCGACACACGTGGGCGAAGATTCCACTTCTATTGCATTCTACCACCAGCTGTAAGCCTTACGGGCACTCCGCCCATAAAGCCACGATGCCACCGCAGCCCCAGCAGAGTATCTACGACCCAGATCCGTAGGTCTTCCCACCTCCAACCCTCCTGCTGTTCCTTGGCGCCCAAAGTTCGATTGATCTCACCTTCCACTCTCTTCGGCAATCCCACTGAACATACAATAGCCTTGACGACTCAGCAAATACACCCTTCGTCTCGGACACCCGTCTCTCGACAATTATCATCGTCGCTATCGTGTTCGGGGTAATCGCGACTGTGCTGGTGACTGTCGTTGTATATATCGTTTGGAATGGGACTTTGAAGTGGGAGGACGGGGTGGTGATGTGGAGGGGAGAGAAGTTTAGGTGGAGGTGGTATAAGCAGGGCTTGTGAAGGAGGAGAAGAAGAGGCATGGAGCTGGTGGGAAAGGAAAGAACGGGAGAAGTCATGAGTGGACAAGCGCCATGAATAATGCCATGGTGCAAATTTCTATTGTCAGTCCGTATCTGGGTGCGATGATTTGTTTTTGTTACGCATGTGGCTTTTGTCCCGAGCGACGATGACGCTCGTTGGACGTGGAGAGCCGTTTGGTACTGCTTTCTTCTGAGTCGGCGAGCGGCGTGTTCGACGCCGATGTGTGAGTGTCTTCCATGGCTCAGGTGCCCTTAGAAAACAGTCATGTTAATGTGCATGTGTTTCGTATCTTTCCGTCATCCATCAACTATCCCTTCAGCCGCCCATTTCCAAGCGACCCAGTACTGCTTCTACAATACCTTTCGTGCCGCCAGCCCGGTCCGTACTACCCATGACCTTCTCCTCAGCTTCCAAGTCCACAGCACCCTCGTATACGCGCACGATCATGTCTTCATCGACGCGGCGCCCACATGCTACGAGCCCCTTGACCAAGGTGCTGACCCTCGTGATCTCCTTCGCAAGACCCGGCTCAATCTCATCGTTCTGGCTCGAATACAGCGTCTCTGAGACACTCTGTTCAAGGGAAGTGATACTGAAGTCCTTTTCATCTTGTTTCGACTTAACGTGCGCGGAGACAAATATGTACCCGTTAACACCCAATACAACGTCAATCTCGCCTGCTGAAGTTTGAAGAGTAAACGTCTGCCGCTTCGACCTCACTACGCCTCCTCTCCTTGACAGGATCCCGCCACCAGCCCCACTAAGGCTAGTGAACAGCCCATTCCTCAATTTCCCATACTTCAGACTTCTCGTGTGCAAACTGGCTGTGTTATCCCCATGCAAACTCTGCACCTCGGCAACCAGCAAATCGCCCTCACTAAAAAATGTCCTGATGTTCAGCTCATCGACAGCCGTCCTTCTTCGCAGTATTCCGCCGGGCAGATTGATCGCGCTCAATGGTAGGCTTGCAAGCATCGGCGCTGCTATATCCACAGTCCATTTTTTTGTTTGAACCGAGACAATGCGACCGACAACGAGATCACCAATTTCTGGGGTATAGCGTGCGCGTAGAGGTTGAACCGAGAGCAGCTTATTGGTTTTGTGCAGGTGCCCGGCTACGGTGGAGATGATGGTTGTGGTTTCGGCCGGGACGTAGGTGCCGTGACCGCGCATCCATTGCGGATCGGAGGTTACAGTCTCGCCCGGTGTTACGATGGAAGTTGCATTCTGAACAGGGAGTCCTTCATCGTCGCTCATATCTTCGTCAGAGTCGTCATGCTTGAGGTGGGCTGCTGCGATCGGCGCGGAAGGCGGGAGGATAGTGATGGGCATTGTGACTGGCGCGGCGCCGCTGCCGTGTGTGCGTGAGTTTTGTACGATGTCGCGCGCGTGAATGTAGGCGCTTGGAAATTGTGGGAGGCTTCGAGAAGTATATGCTGGCGGGATGCGCGGGAGGATTGCGTCGTGTTGGAGCTCTCGAAATTTTGGCGGGGATATCTTTGGTACAAGCTACCCTTGCTGGCTGCGTGCGGAAAGAGACTAGCGCACAGGGCGGGTACGATGGAGGTCCGGTACCAGCCACTCGCGCCACCCTCGTCAACGTCATCTCATCCAGTAGACATTCCCTGCCTCCTAATGTTCCACTCCGAAAGAGTCAGGTGACATATTGCTCTTCGATCAGGTGCTCTAGATTCGTGATACGTTTGCTGTCTTCCTTTAGCGCGCGGTCAAAAGTTTGAGTCCTCCATACTAAGACAAATACCCAAACCATTGAGTCGACAATGTATATGAATCAAGATTCTCTATAAGCCCGACTATACTAGTATGTTCATCATGAGCTCCCACATACTAAGCCGAATGCTCATAGATCAAAGCAGACGACCTCTCCCTGGATGGGCTTCGGTCCTGCCTCATTACTGGATTAGGGGTAACATGCCGCAACCCACACTGGCACCCGCTCCATCGCCATTTCAAGAGCCGTTCATCAGAACCTTAGATGAGGCGACACATGTCAACCATCAAGATGACCCAAACTACTACGCCAAGTACCCACGATCCTTGATCTCGAAATCTTCTGTAAGCTCGTTCATGACCGGAACTGGAGATGCTGTCTACCGATCGCTTGCACCACTGCTGGAGGCTACGAACCACGAGCTTCTTCTCGTGACCTGCTTCTGGGCCCGCTCATCCACCCTTAAAACGTTGAACACGGTCTTGCGGAAGCTCTCCGAGAAAGCCATCCGACGCGGAACAGAGAAAATAAGAGTACGCTTCTGCTTCTCGTCATCTTCGCTATTCCAAAAATTATTCCACAAGCAATCAATGTCGGGCCAGATATATCCCACTAGTTCATGGACCAAACGGTTCGGACTGCCAGACCCAAGCGAACTCGGCGGTCTCGATCTTCAGATTAAGTCCATATTTGTGCTCCCGTTTAGTGTTATGCATCCCAAATTCATCATCATCGACCGCCAATCCGTTGTTTTACCTTCCTGCAATATCAGTTGGGAAGAGTGGTTCGAAGGCGCCATCACGCTCTTCGGCCCTATTGTTCAGCAGTTCACCAAGTTCTATGAAGAGTTCTGGTTACGAACGGAGATGCCTTCATTGCCTGCAACAATTGAAGGCGATTCCAACTCTTGGCATGCTGATGCCGCGGAGACGCATGAAATAGGACATGGGCACGTTATCGCACATTTCTCGACAGCTTCCACCACATCGCCCTTCTCCAACATCCCCACCATATTCTTACCTTCCCCTCACAGACGGAATCCGCGTTTCCAGCCTTTCGCCTCATCCTCCGCAATCTCTGCGCCTCCGACTCCACTCAACGCCTTCGTCCTCACATTGCTAGCAAAAGCAGAAAGAAACATACGCATACAATCTCCGAATCTTACCTCACCACCTGTCCTTACCTCCATCTTGAAAGCTTTAGCACGAGGTGTGGACGTGCACATTGTGACCTCTGAGCGACTCATGATATTGGAACAACTCGTCACAGCCGGTACCACAACCTCACGCTGCGTCAAAACCCTCATCAAGCGCCACAAGAAACTTGCGAGAGATGCACTACGAGGGCAAGCATTTAGGTATGTTGCATAGTCTTGAATATGCAGTTTGGAAGCCGGTGTACTAACAATCCTTTCCAGTGACCGTACATTCCGTCGTCCAGCAAGTGACGAGGAAGCGGCAATCGCCCCGCCTCCACTAGGCCGGCTAAGAATATCGTACTTTGAGCCTGTTGGGGGTCTCAAAGGACGTGGCAAAGAGGGTGGTGAACCGCAACAAAGCCATCTGAAGATGACCATTGCAGATGGCGAAGTCGTGGTGTTAGGGTCAGGAAACCTTGATCGAGCGAGCTGGTTCACAAGCCAAGAGTTAGGCGTCGCTTTCTTCGATAAAGCACTTGTCAAGCAGGTAGAAAGCGTTCTGGATCGGGCGATGGAGGGGAGGTCGAGGCTTGTGTATGATAGCGTGCAGTGAGATGAGGAAGTTTGGGGGTTCTGGTGACTGTATATCAAAGTGAGACCTGGGACGCAGAGTAATGAGACCAATTGTATACGAGTGAAGTGTAATACTTAGTATTTTATTTGTGTCTGCTTGCCTTCATCCATTATAACCTAGGTTAACATGTGGTACGTGAACCAACTAGGAGGATCTTAAGATCTGACTCACCCGCTACGACTGATCAATTCATTCGTCAGATGATTTGCTTTCTGAATATTAAGCTATTACAGTAGGCTGAGGGAGATAGATGAAGTAACATCTCCTAGATTAGGAGAAAGGCCGCTGGAATGATCGTGTATGACTATACACCTTCTGATTGCCACCGACAACGATTGGAATGACAATACATGACATTCAGCTTTAGTGTAAATGCCGAGAGAGCAAGGCCCCCATTGATGCCTGTGTAAACTCCTTTCGTCACTTCTTGTCTTTAATCAGTCACAATTCAGATTATACTTATGTCTGAACATACATGTCCATCCTATTATGTCTTCATGCTCGTCCATGTAGTCTACCCATGCTTTCCTTATAGGTTCGAACTCAGACAGTAACATTACGTAGTCTCGAACACTCTGCACTCAGAGTTGTACCTGAAGAGCGCACCTCCAAGCGTATGCTCGTCCCTCTCAAGACAGACCATAGCAATCCACGATTGTACTAGTCCATTGCCGTTCTCCCACCATCACATCAGTATCCCCTTCCCCCAATTCTAATCTCTCGACCGTGTTCCCTTGTGCTCAGAACCAATTCCTTGAACATTGGGCGTAGATTTTTGCAGACAGCTACAAGAGTTGCTACTTCTGTCTACATGTCTAGACGTAGGAGAGCGGTGAGGTAAAAGTCGTAATGTAGTAGAGCTCGAGTGTACAGAACGCAAGCAGCATTGCTAGCCAAATTCTGGTAGTTGTTGCGTATCCGGGGAAGATGTAGATCACGGCATATCTTCCGATTCCTTTCGTACCACCGTAGCCAGATGGATATTAGTCCACCAAGGTCCAGCGGCACGGGCAAGCTTCGCTGGCTCTGGACTTAGAGATTAGGCGAGAGTTATGATATTGAGGGGATTTCTGAACTCCAAAATCTTCAAATCGCCGAAGCCGATGAGTCGATAATCGTTGAAAGACGTGGCCTGGTATAGTTCGACCAAACGCCGTCTAGTATTTTGAGAAATTCGAAGACTATGTTAGACATCGAAAGCTATTTTTGGTAGAGATGCGTTTCGGTAGCATGTGACATCATTGGATTTTGATGCTCAAACTGATGAGTTCAATCGACGAACAATCTCATCGAGATCGAGATCTCCTGGCTCACCGCCTTGAGTAGGAGGCTTAGGCATATCTCGTTCGCCGATATTCCCACTGAATAGACGAACAAGATTGGACCAAAGATAGTGGTCAGCATTCAAGCCGGCATAGAGGGCTCCGAAAGCAGCACCAGTTAAGTGAGCCTAGGCAAGTGGATTAGCCATGACAAACAGTGTCAATGTGTAAGATATAAAGCTTACAGCGAACCCAATACTTTCCTTGTTGTTGATCAATCCCGTAACATCATTCATAACCTGCCAACCCAAGGCTGAGGCAGAGACTACGAATGATGGCGACGTCCAAGGCTGCGCGAAGCAAGACGCGCCAAAGACCGCCATCGCAACCCCACTAGCGCCCATGCTCAATGGGATTCTCATATTAAAGCGAGAAATCCATGATTGCGACCATCTTGCGTAAGAGACAATGCGTTGCGCATATGAGCTGAATATCGCGGCTGAAACATAGAAGGCGATGAATTGATAGGGACTTTGACCGCATGTTTGGAGCAGGTGAGGTATTTCGGGAACCATTGAGGCCATGTTGGCAGACAGATGTTTGATGTCTGTGTGGCAGAATGCGCACGTCAAGAGAGTCCAGGTGCCGCGAGGTGAGTCGGCCAGCTGCAAGACATTGCGTGGATCGCGTTGACAGTAAAGGAAAACAGAAAGGTTAAGGCCAACCACAGTAAGAGAGAGACCCCTATGGGTAGCTAGTGGTGTTAATCGGCGTAGGATGTATGTTCTTCTCCTCTCTGCTAGAGTCAGAGAGTAGGAACCACTAGTAAGACGATTATGTAGTCCTTCTATCGCGGCAAGCCCGACGTAAGTTGTGGTAGACGCGCCGAGAGCCCATAGCCCAGGTTTCCATAAAGCAATTGTAGGCGGCAATTGCGTTGATGATGAGGATTCGCTCCAGAGCCACGCGGCCCCGACAGCTGGAACGAGCCACCACATCTCCTGCTTCGATTCGATGAGATGAGATAGCGCGTGGGAACAGTTGCATGCTGTTAGACGCGTCGTCGCAGATTTCGGCTAAGAGGTGTCCGAGGTCTAGCTTCTTTTGATTTAGCCTGTCGCTAACCCCATTAAACCTCAACCCCTTCGCAATGCATGTGTGAATCAAAGAACGAGCCAAGATTGTTAGTGTGGTTGTCTCTTCGCCCAATGCTATATGGTCTATCAGAGCATTCGGGCGCATTCGCTCCTCAATGTCTTTACTTTGGCGACAAGCGCTCAGGGGATATTTCCTTTACTGTTTGGGGAAATTTCTAGTCCCTTTGATGTGACGTTTCGAGACTATGTGAAGGAGGTTAAGAATCTACTTCGAAAAGGCAAGTTTTTCCAGTTCCGTCGAGAAGTAACCTGCTGTCAGCCAACAGCTCATACAAAAACCTAAGTAAAAACAGTGCCATCATCGAGAAGATTCGCTGAATAGATGACTGGAACTGAATTTTAGTTGAAAACTGTCAGCAGGGTATATCTGAGCAGTAGGTTCATGACCTCACATGCAAGCAGGATTTCTCTATTGCCATTGTCAAGAGCAGTGCACATAGACTCGTAAAAAAGAGCTTATTCCCAATCATTAAATGAGTGGCTACGGTCAGAGAATCAGAGAGAGATCCGCTATAGTTTGCATGGGAATACATTGCAAAGTTGCGCCCAGTATCTGGTAGAGATTTTCTGTTCACAGACCTTCTAGACCACCAGTTGCGATGAAGACTTCAATAATATGCCACTTCTTGTCTGCGTATAGCCTGCCGTAATCTCTTCAGCGACTGCCTTCGATTCCTCGTTTAGAAATATCCATTTGTCTTGTCAACATTGCAGTGTAGATTCCTGCATCGCCATAGGGGCAGCCTGCGTCTTTGAGCACCATGAACGCTCGCTTGTCAAGTGGACTCCCTACACCAGACGCCAGCACAGCACCTGACAGCCGCAGAGTCGCACTAGTCACCTTCTCCCTTGTCACTGTGATGATAGTCAACCAGTTAGAGCATTGCTGAGGATAAAGTATATGTACGCACTTCTTGACTTGACTTTAACGTATTTAGTATATGTGAGCGCAAACATTGACGTGCCAAACTGGGTACGAATCACCTCCGAAGCTCCCATTGCTCAGTCACCAGTTGTATCTATCAACAAGCAGTGTGTCACCATTACTAGGCCTGAGGCTGCCCGCATAGCTGCTAATGACGGGTAGCAGCGGGGTTTCTCGTTGGATGTTCAAATCAAGTACTTGGATGCTGGACACCGGTTGCAGTTGGAGAAGAAGTGGGAAATGTCGGATATTCTGGTCGAGTTGGCAGAGAAGTTTCTGCAGTAGTCGCATTTGCAATATTAGAGATATGTCCCACAAGCTGGCTATAAAAATTAGGAGATCATTTTCCAAGAAAATTTCATCTGCTACGTCCTCTTCCCAAACCTTTTCCCGTGTAAGCATGTATAGGGTAGATCAATTCGACAGAATTAATACTACAACCTTGCAGTCAGGCCTTCCTTCCTCATCCACTCATTAACCTTTGACGCTACACTAGATTCCTTCGCATTTGATGCTCCTTCCTCAATCGCAATGATTTCTTCTGCCCAGGTGAACAGCGCAATTACCAAGCCCACGATCTGCTCCTCTGTATTGTTGCCGTGTAGGATAATTCGGACCCTATCTTCACCCAACGGAACGATCGGATAGGGAACCGGGAAGACACTGAATGATGCAGCCATCAGGTGCACGAAAAGCCATAAGACGTACTTCTGTCGAGTAGACACTGTGATGATATGGGTGAGGAATCCGAGATCTTTCCAGCCTTGAGCCAATGGGACACGTAATATGCCTTTCGCTTGAGATGTCTCCCACAAGTCATGTGATGTGAGAGTGTTGAAAAACAACCTGGCGTGGTCTTGAATGCGATCTCGAGCCTAATGTACAATTAGTCGTTTTATGAATTTGAATTAAAAGGGATTCGAATAGCTCACAATTTGGCTTTGCGTAGTGTCAAGCAAGTTGTATGCAGCTTTGATAGCGGCGATGAACGGGAACGATGGAGAAGTGGTGAAGAGAATGGATTTGCCGAAATTCACCAGAGCATTTCGGATGGTTGTGTTGCCGAGTATTATCGCTACCAGAGTCTGTTTAATAAAAGATGCTCACTGAAAAGAAAATTGGAAAGGAACTCACCTCCAGTAGCACCCATGGCTTTACCATATGAGTGGACCACCACTGCGATCTCTTTTTGTAGGCTCAGGTGGCAAACAAGGCCAGATCCTTTCGGACCCACCACGCCCACGCTGTGTGCCTCATCAACAACGAACTGAATACTCCCTTGGCCCTGATCAATGTCTTTGGCAACCTCAATCAACTCCTTCAGGGGGCAAACGTCACCATCCATGCTGTAGATCGACTCAACGGCGACCAAAATCGAACCCTCACCTGAGTTGATCGCAGGATGTTTCTCCTTGATCTTCAACAAGGTATCTCGAAAGTTGTCAACGTTGTTGTGCTGGAAAGGGACCCTGGTCAAGGAACGACTTCGCCTCATGCCCTCGTGGGTGCTAGCGTGCACCAGCTTATCGTATACGATCACATCTCCAGGACGTGGCAAGCCGCTCCAGATTGCTACATTTGCCTCATAAGCGGAGCCCACAATAATCCCATCCTCAGCACCATGAAACGCTGCAACGTCTCGCTCAACTTGCTCTAGATAGGCGTAGTTCCCGTCCATAAGCCTCACACCCCCAGATCCAACAGTGAAATCAGGATGTTGTGACAACTCGGATAAGAACTCGGAACGCAAAGCACCGCTAGCGTTTAGGGACAGAATATCGCCAGAACAAAAATCGATAGCATCACTAGTCTGCCAGTAGTTCTCCACGATAGTGTAAACGCTTCGAGTGTTTCTGCGTTTGTCAAGGCTGTCCTCGATATTCTTGTAGAAGGCTGGAAGAGGTTCGGCGGTTTGAGAGCGAGATTGCCAGCTTTTGAGACGGGTGGCGAGGAACCCAGAAGGTGCCAAGATTGTTGACTCCACAGGCTGAACAACTACAGGCGGTGACTTCACAGGCGGAGTATATGTCGATGGTAGTTCTACGGTGACTTGAATGTAGTTCGATTTTGAAGTTGAAGATTTTACGGGTGCTGTCGATGATTCACGTGCCTTGCGAGAAGAGGAATGCCGTCGGTATGATTTTAGGCGTGCCTTGAGAGAGGTGCCGAGGGACCACGACACTAAAAAAGATTGCGACATCGCTGTGAGAGCTTTGAAAAACCACGAAATAAACGTAGACTGACTGCTTTAACCTAGTTGTACGCCAGGGAGACAGTGAAGGATGTGTTACTATAAGTGCACCATGTAGGGTTTTTATGCTCAGGTTGGTGTGGTGACACGGGTTCTTAATGCAGTAAGTGCGTTTGTATAAACACCAAATATGCAGCGTGAAGGCACAGGGAATCTAGCCAAGAATTTCGGGCGTCCTCTAGATCGACTACAGGAAACATGTGGGGGCGGTTTCGTACCCATATTCCGCCTTTGGGACGGTATCCGTCACTGCATAAGCTTCAAGGGCTGTGGAGCATTGATCGTGATAGAATTAAAAGGGGAAGGTTACCTTCAAGGGTCTAGAGTAAAGGGTTCTCGTGTCCAAGGCAGATACGGAGCTACGACAAGGATGTCTAGGTGGGTCGTTGAGATAACCCGTAGCGTCAAGTAAGCAAGCGCCAGATCACACATGCCTTTCAGTGAGACATTTTAACAGCTACGCGGCCCCATCATGATCCGAATTAGATACTGAGGTGCATGATTGGCAAGTCAAGTTGATCACAATTTTACCGCCTTCCTCGGGCTATGCGCGGCCCATGTGCATTAACTTCGCAGCTCACTGTATCATTATAGTCATGTCATGCGTACGAATTGATGTGTTTAGCGTAGAAACAAAAGCTAAGCTATCCTTTACATCTCTTTGAGCGCCAAGTTCTAGATACCCCCTATCTGATTCAACCACCCCACCAAGTCTATCATCAAAGATTCGACCAGACTAGATTCCACGATAGTGTCCTGCCAGGTACAGGTTATGACAAGCTCTCCACCTTTGACGGAAGCAACACCAATCAATAGGGCTGCCACAGGTATCTCAGTGCTAAGCGTAAACTGTGCTCGTTTTCTCACCCAAGATGTCTCCATCCCATTGGACGAACCTCCATCTGACTCTGAGACAGCCTCAAAGACTCCAAGGTTGGTAAGAAACCAGGATAGCGTGCGAGGTTTCTTTGCATCTTTCAAGAACTTCTTCTTCCAATCTGGAACTAGCTTTGAAAGTCCAAGCATGTCGTTATGAACACCCATTTCGAGCCTCTTTGAGATTTCCTCTCGTACTCGTTTAGCCACCGCCCAGACTAAGTCCAATATGTCCTCTGAGAGGAGGTCATTCGTAGCAGTAGAGTTGGTGGGTAGCTTGGAGCGGATATCCTCGAGTAATGCCTCCTTGTACTCGTGGTACATGACAGTAACGTAATTCGCAATTGTCTTCACTGGGACAAGCTCAGGGTACTTTTCCAAGCGTGCAGGTAAGAATCGACGTTGGTCTATGGCAGTGCTGCTAACAAACCCAGGAGCTTTCTTTGCTTCGAGGTGTGACGCCAGTGAAACCAGTATAAGGCTGTTCAGAAGTCCAGTGAGTGTGGTTTGTTGACCTCTACACCTAGCCGCAACATTGCGCAGGACTGTTTCAGACACCGCTGTGATTTTGTGATGGGATTTGTACGGCAAAGTTCGGATAGGCGCCCATTGTGCATCGGTTGCTTTGGGAAACAACCATGTTGGCTTGTATTCTTTCCAGGCTTCCTTCAACATGTACGACGGGGTAAGAGTCAGGTCAACTATATCCTCGATAGATGGAGGAAAGGTAGCCGGAGGCTCAGCGGTTCTCAAGGTGAGATCAACCAAATGATGCGGCTTATCATGTGTTTCGTTGAGCGCTTGGAGCAAGAATTCGTGGAAAATCTTCCCACTCTTACCATCTGCATGAGGATGGTTCCATACGAACAGTATATCGAGGATATCGCTTACATTATGTTGTATGACGACAACTCTCCAGCCAGGTCTCTTGTCAAGATCGAAGTATCTCATGTCCAAATATTCTAATACAATCGCCTGTACGTCCCTCTCGCTGGCTACGGGGTCATGGAGATGAATCCAATGAATATGTTTGTTTAAGTCAAGGGATTCAAGCTGGATCCAGAATGGTGTGGCCGTATCTTCACCAGAAATACCAACTTGAAGGGTGGGTGCTCTAGAGACGACACGTTTGATAGCAATGTTGGTGGTGTTGACAAGCTCAGTATGGCTGTCTTGATTCCTGAGACTGGTTGGAATCTCATAACGACAAATTACTGAAGTGCCGCGGTATTGATCCAACGTGTATCGTGCAAGCTGATAGAGCTCACTGCTTCATGTTAGCTCTCGCCTCTGATATGAAATACGTGAGACCAACTTGTAGCCGAGCGGCCTGATCATGCTATTATTGTCAAGAAGCTAGAAATTGAAGACTGCTGCTGAAGCAAACCGGACGCAGCAGGTTGAGTGGTAGTGGAGGAAACGGGGGTAGACTGTGGGCACAGCTTGGTCTGAAGGTGGTAAGGCGCTGTTTTCACAGTTCATTAGACATCTTACGAGTCTTGCCACACACATATATAGCAAAAAGCGATGCATATTCCTATCAAAGCTTACCGTGGTTATTGGCAATATCAGATCCCTGCGGTGGGTATGGCGTAAACAAAGCTAACATGCATATGTGAGGTTGACACGTTCGGGAGTTTGCGCGAAACGGTCCGTGCGCACGGGCTTGACCTTGAAAGGCATACCCGGTGGCAGGGCACAACATACTAGCGTATGCCCATGTACTAAACAGAGATAGCGTAACCGAACACCATTATGGGGGCTGAAAGGGTCAGTACTCTCTTCATGGTCCCTTGCCCCTTCAATGTTCTTCCCAATCGAATTGCCTCAGCCATCAACCATAGCTTTATTGAGTTAGCATGTCGCCAGAAGAGATGCAAATCCTCCTCGATGGGCCTGCTCTTGAGCGACCAGAGGGAGTCCCTCCGGGGACACTCAATCAGGGCCATCATGCTCTTGGATACGGTCTTGCCATCTTCTCGTCGATATTGTGTCTCCTTGCAGTAATGGTACGACTCACCTCACGGCTCGTGCTCAAGAAAGTAGGGATAGAAGACTTTCTAATAGTCTGCGCATTGGTATGGCATTTCCTGTTCATTGTGGCACCGAAGCTCAGCTGACCATGTCTTGTAGGGGTTTTCGGTGGGCGAAGCATATATCCTATATACTGTATCTATCTTTCCAGGCATTCTTCTTCATCAATGGGATACGCAACTGAAGTACCTTTCCGACGTACAGCATGTGAGCACGAAGACCCGAGATATAGCCAGGAAACTCACGGCGCTCTAGCGTATTCATCTCGGTATTATCTTTTACAGCTTACTCGTGATGTGTTTGAAAGTGGCCATCATGATCGATTGGCTGCGGTTGTTTGTACCAAGAGGACAACGTAACTGGCTCTTCTGGTCCCTCCACGGCTTGATCTGGGCAAACATCATCTATTATGGCTCCGGAACCTTCATCGAACTTTGGCGTTGCCATCCTCGGGAAAAAATTTGGAATCCGCTGTTTGAAGGGGGTAGCTGCCCTGTCAATATTAGAGCGAATAATTTTGTATCGGGCCTCGTCAATATCGTATCAGATTTTGCTGTTCTTCTCTTGCCGCAATGGGTCATCTGGAACCTGCATGTAACGCGAGCAAAAAGAATTGGCGTATCACTTCTATTCCTCATTGGGCTTTTGTAAGTTGACCAAACAATGCGATATACTTGATACTAACGCTGGGCTGTCATTAGTGCTTGCATCTCTACAGTTATCCGCATGGTCTACCTAGTCCGCCTTATGTCCTCCCTAGACATGACGTATTACATTGGGTATGTTTGTCTTTGGGGCATTGGAGAAACGACTGTCGGATTTCTTGTTGTCAGTATTCCTACTATCCCTACTGCAGCCCGGATCCTGCCATGGTGGGGAAATGTAACCTCAACAGTTGGATCATCTAACCCTAGAAATCCCCAGGGCAATCAAGCCTTAAGGTCTTGGCCTAAGTCATCATCTTACAGGAAGCGCGATCAATGGGACTCTAGTGAACTAGATACATTCGACCTCATAACGTCAACTCGTGATCAAGAATGAACAACTACGGACACTCACTATTGGCTCAGAGGTACTTACTTGCGGGTTTCATTGCTGTAGTTATAGGGCTGGGAAACACAGCAACCTATATCAGATACATCTATGGACACGAAAAATCTAGAGTTCCTATTTGTTTAGTCCGATTCAAGCAATACAGGATCTTCCGGAAGTCTGTGAGGACCCGATCGAGCTAGCGACTTTGGTGTCTTGACATGACTTTTTTGGAGCCATCTATTAATTATTCAGTCTCACCTTTCCGCAAAACTGCGTGGTGGCGGCGCTACTTCTAGTTCGCTGGTTTTTTTGCTGGGCTCTGAAGGCTACTGTGTGCACTTGCGGCTTCACAACTTCCCCACGCTTTCGGACATCAAGCACAACCATGGGACCACATATCTTCCATAATCTGGCCAATTTATAGAGACAGATCATTTATTTGTTTGTCTGGGCACGTGGATAAATCATTTAGATTGCTTTGACCAGCACAAAGTACACATGGCTGACAGCTTGCAGCCAATGGGGCCGAATTGAACCTGGGAACGTGAAATCCGGTCAGCCATTCAAGAAATGCGGCGCAAGGCTTACAAATACCCCCAAAAATGGAAATTCAAGCTGTGCCTGGAATTTTCATTGAGTTTTTTTATATACATAGCGTAGTTGCTCACTTGTGCATGTCTCGGACGTCCCGTCAATCCTTGTGATGCTACAATATTCGAAGCATCATCATATGGTTCTTGTACTGGAACGCCTTGAATAGTGTCCAAATCTCCGTAAGTGGGCGTTCTGCATGTATCGAATGAGCCCTAGGAAGCCAATCATGATAACTCCTGACCCTGGTCAATTAGTAGACCACACCTAGGTCGGCCCCCTCAACAAAAACATTGGTCGCTAATTCCGTTCTGGGAAGGTTCTAGTAGACTATGTGAGTGGGGAACATGTAAGCTCGCTACAGCAGCCCCACCGTATACTGCAGCTAGACGATGTTCAGCTGGATGGGTAGGCGCTAATATCGGTTATCGTGCGCCCTACACCGCCGTGGGGTGTGTACGACAAGGCACGGGCGGGATCCTTTCGTGAATATACCTTACCGTATCTTATAAAATCCCGGTGAGTAACCCTGGGCGTCGTACGCAAACTTTATTGAGACGTCATCAATGAGACTGTCTGTGCAACGGACCCCCCTCCCCGGCTTCAAGCAGCTACATAAAATAGCACCTGTAAGAGTGAAAAAATTCATGTGATTTGACAAGCGGTGTAAATCATGCCTCGCTGAGTTAGGACGACCTGAGGAGGACACGCACCCTTTGCCATTTTGGTACTCATCAATTCAGCTAAACGCCCTTCTTATCTGCGTGTCAGCCCTGCGTAATCGTGAATACGGCGCTGTGGACAGTCCGGAAACCTCGAAAATCACGCCAAGCAGCTTCCCTGCGAAGATGACGGGGCCAAGACGGGGTCTGCCAGATTGGTACCCGTGGGCGACTCCAGGCTGCAGCTGAGGTACTTAGTATGCTTCTTCTGGGTCTGCGAGTGTAATTGTGATACGGACAGTACCTTAGTATTACCCCGGAAAGGTTAGACCCAAACTCCACACATTGTCAAACACTATGAACAGCGTAGCAAAAACATCATAGTACACAGTCGTTCTACTCATTTGCAATGGGTTCTTTGCAACATTCCCAGTCTGCTCTCAAGACCAGATGTGAATCCAAAGAGGAGCATACAGCAGCTGAGCTTGTGGACGCTCCCAGAGAACAAAATGTGTCTTCTAGAAAATCGATATCATTCTATCTTGCATTTTTGGCTCTCAACATCGCCGTCTTCGTGGTTTCGTTAAATGCCATTGCTCTTGCAGTAGCTATCCCGGTATATTCCTTGCCATACCCTTCTTATGAGTCTTGGGTGGCGAATTGAACAGTGAATTACTCAAAATCTTCATGGTTTCACTCTCGAAGCCTTCTGGGCCAGCCTCTCCTTCCTCCTCGCTTTTGTGATCACGCAGCCGATATATACAACTTTATCCGATATCTTAGGCCGAGAGCTCCCATTCTATCTTGCATTTCTCTTCTTTTTGGTTGGATCTATAGTATTCACTACAGTAAAAAGTATGCCTGTTCTAGTTATAGATCGACTCATACAAGGATTTGGCAGAGGTAGTCTCGACGTCCTTAGCGAGGTAATTTTAGTAGATATCACCACACTTAAGGAGCGACCCTTATATTTAGGACTATATACCCTGTCCATGGCGGGAGGCGGAATTTGCGGCCCTATCAGTGGAGCAGATTTCAGTGAATTTTTCCACTGGCGGTGGATTGAATGGGTAAACCCCCCACTTGTTGTTGTGGGAGTCGTCCTTACCTTCTTCTTACACCTTCGGTACGTATCGTCTTTACGAACGAAAACGAACTTCGTCATCCAGCTCACCCGCCCTTCCCCCTTTTCTTTCTCATCTTTGCTGACATACGCTCACATATAGTCCCATCGATGCCTCCTATAACTCCAAACTTCGTCAAGTTGTTGTTGGGCCAGGTTTGGACCCAGCGGGTTGGCTTTAGGCTCCAAAGTGGAGCTAAGCACTGAACGCTTTGTAGTTACTAATTTGTATGGCTCTGCTCGTCAACTGTCCCCTTTGGAGTCATTGCAAATGTATGGTTTGGTGAGGTGAAATGGTCAAAGATAAGTTTGAAACGAAAAGCGATGGGTTTCACCTTAATAAACTTTTATTTTGACCCATACCCAAGGTCATTATACTAGTAGCCTTCTCGAACACTGTATAGACAATGCCCGTACTAAACACTAATCTACCTAACCGCGATGTGCTACCACTCCAAAGCCCCCGCATTCCATACTCGTTCATAATACTTCGACACGCCTCGCGCATATTTTCGCCATGTGTACTCTGTGCTCGCGTCTTGATCGTGTCAAATGGCTGCGTTAGATAAACCGTCACCGTGCCCGCCAGCGCTCCCATAGCAAAAGTCAAAGGACTAGTCTGCTGTAGACCGTTTCGCCGCGCCAGCTCTTTCTCCACGTTATAGAAGCCCATCTTGATACCAGACGTAGAAGCTTGTTTGATAGTTGTTGATGCTAGGCCATGATACAGGCTTGATAGACCATGCGTGCGGAGCATGAGTTTCAAGGCTTGGTATTCCGAACGGTAAAGCTTGTTTGTGTTACTCGCGTCCTGAATGAGCAAAGTTTTCATGCGCTCGGTTGGCGTCACGGCGAAGACGCTTTCAGCTGTACCAGCTAGCACACCCGCCAGGATGCCTCGTGCTGGTGACAAGGTGCCATTCTCGTCAGAAAGGGAATTGCGGAGACGGTAGAAGGTCAGGAGGCGGACACTGGCTTTGAATGCCGTTCCGAGGATGAGAAAAGATGAGCCTGTATACAAGGCGCTAAACCCTTCATTTCTCACGACACTCGTAATAACTGAAAAGGGGTTCTTGCGGATGGTTGGAGCGGTGTGCAGCTGGACGCGTGTCTTGGCGAATTCGAAGGGGTAGGTTGCTGCTGATTCCACAGCACCAGCAATGGCAGCGGAGGCCATTGTGACGCCGACAGAAACTTGCTTTGTTTTTGGAATGACGACTTCATGTTGGCGAGACTTTTGCGGTCGACTGATGCTGACGAAGGTGGAAAATGGGAGGTGAATGACAGTGGGCGAGGACATGGCCATGATGATTTCGAAAAGGAGAATTTATGGCGTGATCAACGAACATCATGGTTGCGAATTGTTTTAAAACAATATGCGGACTTAGAGATTTGGTGTTGAGGTGCTTACTACGGAGTCACTGTCGCAGTCAGATTCCCGGCTGCCGCGGTAGCGCTGCCGCGGCAAGCGTCACCGTGGCAAGCTCAGTTCAGCGCTTTCCACCCCAGACTACTCCACAACCACCCGCATCCATCTCCACGGCCGATAAAGCATCATGGATAACCGTAACAGCATGCGTCCGAAGACAGGGCGAAAGTGGAAACGTGCGTCCGAGGCCTGTACCTTCTGTCGCCGGAGAAAGGTTCGCATGACCCAGCCCGCGGACAACCGCAAGGCACGTGACTTTACGGACTCACCTGGCTACAACAGATCAAATGCAGCACAGAACGGCCGTCATGTATGAATTGCAAGATGCATGGGAAGAGCTGTCACTATGAGCCAATCGACAGCAGCCAGCGCGTACGAAGTGTTCGCCGAGAGGAGCCGATCGAGTATGGTACTCCCGCGGCAACAACCCCCGAAGCCAACACGACATTGTCCGAAGAGAGCTCTCCCGTTTCGAAAAAATCCGAAGACTGGATTGAGAAGGGCCTCGTCGCAGAAGCAGCTCGTCAGCGGCAATTCGAGCAGGTCAATGCTCGTCTGGGCAAGCTTGATTTTGACGGCATAGAGCCGGAACTAGGCCTTCATCTGCTATCTCTACATTGGAACCGACAGCACCATTCCTTCTTGATTACGTATCGCCCAGCCTTCATGCGGGACATGGCATGTAATGGACCGTACTTTTCGAAGCTCCTCCTGAACGCCATCTACTTTAGCGCAGCAAAATTCAGCCCACGGCACGAGCTGAGACGAGAACCCGACAATGTACGTACCGCGGGTTGGCAATTCCGTGAAAGAGTGCGTGAGCTTCTGGGTGGGGCACTCGATAAGAGTGACATTACTACTATCCAAGCTTTGCTGGTCATGACCAATTCTCTCTTTGCGCTTGGTGATGAACGCAGTGCTGCGTGGCTGTACGCTGGTTTAGCATTCCGTATGATCGTCGATCTGGGCATGCATGTCGAATCCCCGAAACTTACCAGTCATCGCAAGTTCTCAGATGAAGACTCCGAAATCCGAAGACGTGTCTTCTGGGCTGCTTTTGGTGAGTCCACTAGTGACTAAACGTGGCTGGACACTAACTCTTGGGAAGTGGTCGACAAGATCCAAAGCCTGTATCAGGGCCGACCGGTCACTCTCAAAGAGTCGGATACACTAGTACCCATCAAGTTTCTCGACACTTTCGAAGAATTCGAGCCTTGGACGCCTCTTGCATACTCGACACAACCAAGCCTAGCTTATCCAGGTTCTCCATCATACACAGTCTCGACATTTCGATATTTTTGCGAATTGTCAGTGATACTGAGTGATATTCTAAGCACTATATACACGGAGCGAAGCTTTGAAGACACACCAGGAGAGCTTTCAGTCAAGCTAGAGACGATCAATGCGAGGTTGACGAAATGGTACGAGGCGCTGCCCGGCCATCTTTCTGCCAGTGTGCAGAAAGCATCAATAACCCCACCTCCGCATGTACTGAACTTGCAGTAAGCATCTCCAGAGAATCCCACAAGATACCCGTCTAATTCTACCACAGTGCCTTGTACCACGTACTCTTGATTCTTTTACACCATCCGTTCATAACTGATGGTCATCACTATCACGCTTATCGCAACATTTCTGCCAAGTCTCTGAAGGCATGTGCCACCGCGGCGAACGCCATTGTGCAACTAGTACGAGCTTATGACAAAGCCTTCAGCGTGAGGAGAGCTCCGTACCTGATTTCCTATGCAACATACATGGCCGCAACAATCCATGCTCGTATCGCAGCAAAGAGGCCCGCCGGATCAGATGCACACAATAGTCTAGGAACGTGCTTGGCCGTCTTTCATGAGAATCAACAGACCAATTCGGCAGTACGGCGCGCCAATGCGCTGGTGCAGAATCTCATGAAAAGGCTGGGCGTACAGGTGCCGAACACCAGTGAGATCCATATCGATAAGAAGGCCGGAACTGGAGAGAACTCGGATCACCCGGCCACAGCTGGAAATGGATCACTAAGCCATGAGCCTGGTTTGCAGGGCCTTGATATTGATAGCATCATACAGAGCTTCGTTCGAGAAGCCGAGAGCCAGCAAAGCAACCGAGCGCCATTGTCAGGTCACCTTGATGCAACGGGCCAACTACCTACAATCGCTCCAGAAATTCCGTCTACCAATCAAAATGCTAGCGCATTGCCATACGAATACCCTGCGACTTGGGGGACTCAAGGTCATATTCAAGCGCAAAATGACGGCACAATGTCTTTGGATGATTTATTCTTTGGTTTCAATAGTTCTGCTCTCGACAGCTTCCCTGTCACGCCTGTACCGGGATGGAACGGACTGTGATTGGCCATACCACCCATGATTGCATCCACTCAACGACCATGGACTAAGTCACCCCTCCGTCTCTTCCCAGTTCTCTCTCTCCATAATCTTTTCGTGGAGCCAATCCGCGATTCCCATACGCACCTTGCCTCCCCAACACTGCACGCCATTCAACTGCCGTACAGCTCGCTCTGCCTCTTCCGCACTTTCCATATCGACAAAAGCGTACTGCAGATCTTTGCTAGTTCCGTGTACATTTTCTCGCGGCCATTTCACCTTCGAAACGGCCTCGACGGCGAATCCTTTGAACAACTCGCGGAGTTCAACATCAGACGTGAATTGATTGACTGGCTTAGGCATTCCGCTTACGATGATGCGTCGCCGCCTATGGATTGGAAGAAGTAGAGACTCCGGGTCTGATTCGACTGGAGAGAAAGAAGTGGTTCCCCAACGTGAAAGCTGGAGTTGCGTCACTGACCTTCGAGCGCCGTGTTTCTGCACGCAAGGCTTGACTTGCACTGGGCGGCCGAGGAGATCTATACCGGGAAGGACCTTGAGAGCTTTGGTGGCTATTTCGGGGCTAGCGAGGTCGACGAAGCAGTACGACGGGTTCCGGTTAGTGAAGCGGTCGATGGACATGTCGATGTTGGCCCTTGATAAGTGTTGTCAATTCATCATAGTTATGTCGCAGGCTTCATACAAACTTACACCTCAAGACCAGTGTCAGCGAAGAGTTTCGCTACATCCTCCCTTTGCGCTATGTATAAGAGGTTACCCACATAGATGCGGGTTGGGCTGGCTAGCAGGCGGGAAGTTGGCGCGCATTTGCCGTCGCTCTGTAGGTCACGCTTGTGATAGAACGTCTCATGACGATTGATGTCCTGTTGAGCACCTTCATGCTGAGATCGCCTTGACGTGAATTGTTCGCTTTCGACACCTGAGGAGTCTCGTATGCGCCAATTTGTCGAGCGCAGTGCGCGGTTTATCGTCGAGGGAGCCATTGAGGTGGATATTGGGGATATTGGGCGATGACTGAAGCCCAGGGGATAGGCTTATATAGTGGTAGATTATCTCTTGAAAGAACGTACTTGTTTGTCCTGTACCAAAGCGGGTAGGTGCTTGACACAAAGAACACTTAGCACGCGATGCCCTGGCACGTGTGTAACTCTCCGCTTTTAGTTGTTACGACCAACTAACTACACACGTCAAAACAATGCCATGGTACGCACTGTGCAGTTTCCAAATAGCTTCCTGCATGGATCTTCAAAATTATCAACACCCGAATCCATCCATGGTGAAGAATTCTATGTTCCCTGCTCTTTCAAAGCCTTGTTATGCATCATAGCTTAGTTCCTTGATCATTGCGCTGGACATCGTAGCATTCTCGATCATAGAGAGTCAACGTTCGTTATCTGCAGCGCTTGGCAAATGCCCGCGGTCTTAATATTAGACTGAGAAGATTTGGCTCTTTGATCATCAACGGATCATTGTGTAGTTTCGAGGCTTCTGTGATGACCAAGTATCCGTGCAGTGCTCGTGACCTATCCTCGCGTATTCGAAACCACCCCGGCTGCAATCCTCCCTCTTGAACTCACAGTGAGCGTCGAACCACGTCACGTTCTCCATCATTATCTTAGTCAGTACTACAAAGCTCATACGTACTGTATATATATCTAACGTTTCCAAGTATTCGTGTGGCTGTCCACTTTGTTCCTGCTCGATGCCATAGAAGTTCATGGTACCGCCATGAAAACTAAGAGTCTGGCTGTGGTCAAAGTTCCACCGCACTGTGTCTAGGTCATCTGCACCTGTGGAAATGTCCGTGTGATTAACGGACTGCCCTTGCTTCTTTATTTGCGTAGCCCGTTGTGTTCCATGTTTCTTAGTGACAGAAAATCCTTCGCCATAGTGGCAAACCTTTGTGAGCAGATGGTTGTCGCAAGCATTGAACGGCTCTGACCAGACGATTTGCTTTTCGTATGAGCTGGAAGGTTGTCGCCAATACAAGCGAAAGTTTTTGCCCATCGGACATGTTCTCCAAGCATTGAATACCGTGCCCGGTCCCTCTCCTAGATATATGCGTGGATGCTCGTATTGTTCAGAATATAGAACACACCATGAATTGGGCAGAACAAACTGAGCATGAACGTCAATCTCAATGAAGGGTCTTGTGGACGGTCCACTAGCAAGCAACCCACATCGCAAAGGCGGAACATCTTGGATTTCCAAAGCCCTCGCCACAGTAGCAGCTGAGCATAAGCACAACTGGTCTCTGCTACTTTCAAGGGTCTGAAATATGACTTCTTCATCCGGAAGACTGTAATCAACTTTGACGCGCGTATCTTGTCTGCATATAGACAATAGAGAGAATATCCTGTCGCGTGCTATACTGCACTTTCGGTTCTTGAATCGCACCAGAAGCTCAACAAGTGAAGAACCCCTGATGCTACCAAAATCGGTCGTAAACTGCCTAAACGAACTGCACTCAGTCCAGAATATCGCCTTGGTCATTTTGATTAGACTTTCTCGGTCGTAAATGGTGTTCAACACTCTAGTCGTAAATGATTTCAATTCCACTGCTTCCTCATTTGCGAGCAGGACTGCGAGTTGTGCTAGAACGATCTCTTGCGTGACCCAAGCCCGACGCCAGTATTCATTGTCGAGAAGATCTCTGAGCTTGTAAGGGCTTTCTTCTAACAGGGGAATGCTTTCGCTGAGAAGGCGAGTGTTCTCGGTGTTGCCGAGCCAGACAAAGACTTGCTCGGCGCTTTCGAAGATCTTGCCCATCTGCTGCACTTGATGATTTCTCTCGGCAAAGTTGTTTTGGTCGATACAGAGAGCGTCTATCCAGAACCAATGCTCTTTAGGTGCACCTCGCTCTTGCCCACTGCACACGTGCTGCATCTTCTCTTGCCACTCATTCTTCACTGCGATTTCCAAGAAATCAAACAAGTTTCGTCGAACAAACACGTCTGCTCCATTCATCATGATTCGATTCGTAGGAACGTCGTTCCCCCAGCGGTAGGAAAGGCAAGTATATCTGGCATTTATGGTCGCATGTCGTATTGTGCACTGAATGATCCCCGGAAAATGGTCATCGCTCCATAAGCGTAAAAGGCGAATCGATCTTTGGCCATGATCGAGCGGCTCGTGCTTGAAAGAATTCATCGGATTTATCAAAGGAGCTCCAGGCTTCAATATGCTGCGATTCGATGCGTGTTAGGCCAGACACGCAGCCTCGCTCTCATCTCTGACGTGTTAACAAGCGCAGTAGTGCTTCGAAACCTACACAACAAGCTAATAACAAGGCTAACGATGTGCTGAGGAACATGAAAGCATGTCGAAAGTGGACTGTCTCTAGCCTCGGGAAGGATCATCCAGTTAATGTAAGGGACGCTCCATAGGTAAGCCGGAGATTCTCTTTTGGGGTGACCGGTCACTCTGGCATACTAGGCTGTAAGCGAGGCTGTGAGTTTTCACATCAGGGGTGTTGAAATCTGCGGGTAATTTGCACCAATCCCTGCTCTGTCATGATGGTGGAACGTAGCTGAACCTGCATGAACGAGATACCGAAATTACGCTCAGAGGGAATAACATCTGCACCGCCACAACCAGCCTACGTATTTCTGGTTTCTCCCGTGTAACGCCGCCAGTAAACTGTTTAGAGCCGCATCAAGTAGTAGGGATGCACGTACTCGCCATTCGCCACCACCCATCATGGCGCTCTTCAGTCGATAAAAAAAACCTAGATAAATCGAAATAAAATTACCAACAAAACAAAGCTTGTCCCATCCCATGCCCTCGTAACTCGGAACCTCCAAATCGCTCCCCACACAAATCAAGACCGCCAGCTCCAGTAAACAATCTAATTGATGTACACTAGTCAGCGCTCATGCCTCACTTCTTAATTAACTAGGTGTCATTAAGTAAAACCTCCTATAACAGCAGCATCCGCACTCGAACCCCCTACCATAGTATCAATCCCACTCTCTCCTCCACCATGACAATCTCAAATCCCCCTCACCGACATCCAAAACGACAAGCACTCTTAGTATCTCAAAACAAGCAATCAAAACACGTATCTAAGACATAACACAGTACCAGAAGCAAGACCAAAGCAAGCATTGCTAGTATACATAGACGTCGGAATCGAGACTGAAAAAGTAAGAACAACATACCTCTACCTACCGTGCATCCTCGCACCTACAGCCTCACCTCGCAAAGCCACATATAGGAAACCATTAACTTTAGCTAATGTGATCGATTACATTTCATTACCTCTCACTCGACACGTCCACCAACCACTACCATTACCTCGTCACGACAAGCCAATAACAGAGCTGCCAATTCACCAAAAACCGCACTAGCACGACCTCACTAACAGCACAAAACAAACAAAGCCACCACAATCCCAACGCAACAAAGTAAATAATTACTCAACATCCATCCCCAAAAGATGGATGTTTCCAACCAAAGCCTTGCAGCCAGCTACATAAAGCCGATTGCAAAGCACTATATACATCTAATGCGATATGGTATGCACAAATAGATGGTCCGGTCCTTTGATCCCTTCCCTTGCTATGCCTTTCAAAATAAAAGAAAAAAAACAACCGATATTCCTTCGACATTCCTGGGAAACACCATACATGATATGCCCACGACGCCCGCACCAATCCCAGTTCCAGTCCAGCCCAATCCAGTCCAGTCCAGTCGAATAAAAGTAAGTCAGAACCAAAGAAAAAATGTACCGTATGTGGTGGTGAAGACTAAAAAAAGGTACATCTAGCAATACCATGCCGTGTGCCGTGTCTCTTGAAAACACGACAATGCAGAATGCCGCTGGAAGTCACCCGGGAAGAAAAGAATATGTGGGGGGGATGCTCGTGCCGTCACACGGTCCTACAACATTACGCGCGCCTTCTTGCGCCTCAGCTGCAGAAGCGCCGCTTCGTAGGAATCCAGTCCAAGCGTATGGTACGGTCTCTTCGTTCCTCTCGTTATCATCCATCTCAGCAGACCCCACAACTCCTGTGATCTGGTGGGGTCTCTAGCGCTTGCGAGGCTTGTACGGGTCGGTATTCCTCTTCTGCATGCTCGATCAATTCGTCAGCGACTCATTCATCAGCTAAGAACATTGACATTCCGAACTGGAGTATGAATCTGAACCATCGCAACAATACAACACGCAGCACAACAAAGCACTCACGCATTCCCCACGAGCGCCGCAGCACCGTGCACGTTCCATCCGAAGTCCAGTATAAGCGTCCGCCCGTCCTGGCTCGTAGCCACAACCCTTCGGTAATCGCTCTTGGCACTCAGGATCCAAGAAGTAGTCCAGTTCTCATACGTCGCGAACACCGCACCAGTAGCGTAGTCCGCGACACGGATGCTCTGATCATAGCTACCACTGACAATTCTTCCATTAAATGCATCGAGAAAGAGGGAGCGCACGAGCCCGCCATGTCGCGCAGATGTATGCAGCGTGTTTCCGGTCTGTGCATCGAATTTGTACACGACGTGGTCGTTGCCACCAGCGAGAACGTACTTGGCATCGTCGGAGAATTCGACGGCTGCTAGACCGCGGTCTTCGGATGGGAAGTCCTTGATGGAAACACCAGAATCGAGATTCCACAGCTTGGCTACACCGTCGCCGGAGGCTGACACGAGGAGGTTGCCGCGGAGTTGCACGGCATTAACGGGGCCGCGATGGCCGGTCAAAGTCCGGATTTGTCGGCCGGTCTGGCGGTCCCAGACGATGATTGCGGAGTCTTTGGAGCATGAAATGATGTGCTTGTCGTCTAGGCACACATCCAAGACCCCAGCTTGATGGCCGCGAAGCCTGTACATTGGGACGTAGTCTTCGCCGGTGATGTCCCACACAATGCATGTGTGATCGGAGGAGCCAGTGACCATGATGGTATCGTCGTACTGTAAGCAAAGAATGGAAGCATCATGGTAATCGGAAGGCACGTGGTACATGTCGTTACCCCTCTGTGTGCCGTTCAGCGATGGATGGTTGACTACCTTGGCGCTGTGAACATCCATCAAGGGAGGGGTATTACCGACGGGACGATGGGTGGGACCGCCAATAACCTTGATGCACTCGTACGTGTTCATGTCCCAGACGCGAATTGTCCGGTCACGCGATCCCGTGATGATCTTCTTTTCGTCAAATTGACAGCAGTAAACCGAGTCGGTGTGGCCGTTCAGGTAAATCGCGTTCGGGTTGCTGGCCCTCCATCGCCTGTCAATTGTCTTTCGCGTCCTGTACATCTGCTTCCAATCTTGGGCCGGTGCATGCTTTCCGTTCTTCATGAACCTGCCAACGCCAACGCCTCCCATTTGGACCGGCGTCGGTGAAACATGTACAGTCGGCTGGAAGCGTCGGAGGAAAACGTCTTTCCACACATGTGGTGAGGTTGCCAGATCGTGCCAGTGCTTCGAGACTAGCTCTGCTTGTATGAGAGAAGGTGCATCGAGATTCGCAAGGATGAGAGTAGTGATTTCGGCAGGTAATACTTGCAGAGGGTCGACTAATGGCATGATTAGCATCGTCGTTGAGTTGAGGGAGGGAGTCAGGAGTCGCCAATGCTTAGACGAGTCTCCAGTTTATATCGCTTAAGAAATCCAGCGCTTCATAATCGTCCGCGCATGACCACGGTCGTGGTTGATTCTGGGGGGTCAAAATCAAACTTACCCATCTTCTTTTCTTGCAAAACGCTATCTGCGCGTGCAATGGGGGAAGAGCACATCATGCCTACACCACTTTCGCTATCGTTGATGACCTCTTCGACGTTGGATTGAGGCATTCCGCTTTCGAGGAACTTGCGGGTCTGCTCTTGTTCGCGACGCATCTGTAAGAGACGAGCATCGTTTGCCGCGGCGGCAGCCTGGCGCGCAGCTGACCCTGGTAGAAGTGAAGGATAATTGGAAGGGATTGGCGGCGGGACCGGATTGTACTTTGCGAATTCACCAGACGGGCCCGAGGCAGCAGGCCGGCGACGGAGGCTGGAGAAACGTTTGAGCATGGAGATTTTGGAATTCACAGGGGCGGCAGAATCTAATTGGGAAAGTGGGAGTCCGGAGTCTTGATGTGGAAGGGGCAGGCGGAGCACGTCTGAGCTGTTCTTGCGGGTAGATGCAGAGGAAGAGCTCGGCGCGTCGAAGACGGTACTAAGGGACGGGCGCCTCGACGACGAAGACGACAGCTTGCGGCGGATCTGCTTGAAGCCGCCTTCCAACATGGAGGTTGCGCGCGACAGCGACCTGGAGCCACTAGGGGCATGGTGCGAGTGGTATTCCTCGCTCATGCCCTCGTGGACGGCGCCCAGCGCATTGGGGGCCTCGCGTGCCTCGCTACCATGGGTGCTGAATGTCTGCGAAGCAGTCCGCTTCATGCTCGGTTCGAAGGCCCTGGGGTGCGCGGCACTATCGTCGACGGCAGACGAAGTCTTTGGGCGGTGGGCAATGGACTGCCGACGATGCATTTCCGCAGCGGCGGAGCGGGTGGGCTGGCGACGGGGCTGGCGACGGGCAGAGTGACCAGTACCAACAACAGAGGCTTCCGGGCGGGAGGGTGCACGCTGGCTGCTGCGACGATATTCTTGTACAACTGGGCTTCCGAAACGAGGGCGGGTGGTCGCAGGGAGCGGGGACGGTCAAGGGAGCGTGGATGCGGCGGCGAAAGGGCGACGAGGCGTGAATAGAACAACTAGGAGACGTGTGCAACGATGGAGAGAACGACAACAGACACGAGGCGGTACAAGGGAGCGGTGGTGAAGAGAGAGAGAGAGAGAGAGAGAGCGGCGCACGCTTCGGTCTTGGAAGGTGCCAGGAGGATCTGAGAAGGAACGGCGGGCTGGCGCACCTGTTTTAGCTTTATGTTGGAGCCACAAGGACTGGGGACCGCGGCCAGGGTGAAAGCGCCGCCGCGAAAATTAGCGGACGCTGCAGATCTTCGTCTCGCCTGCCCCGAGCACAGAACAGCTGCACGAACCGCCCTCCGCGCACCCTTCACGCACGACTTCACAGCACGCCCGTCGTCGTTGTTGCCCTCGCAGGCCTTGCCGTTCCCTTGCAGCAGCCTTCGGACGCGGCAGTGCTGCGGCCGGCCCACGCTCACCGCTCCGTCGCGTCAGTTGCCATGACGAAGACGTCGCCCTCGCCGGCCATTCCGGCCCTGTACCGCATCATCTACCTGTACGTCGAGCCCATCTCGACCGTCATCGGTGCCATCTACGCCCACCACTTTCAGTCGACGTATTTGCAACTGACGCATGCCGACTCCGCGCCCCTGGGGTCTCTCCCGCTGGGCACCTCGATCATGTTGACGCAACTGGCCAACATGTACTTGCTCTTGGGCATCAACGAGGCCCTGGTGCTGCGCGCTACCACGGATCTCAAGGTCTGGAAGACGTTTCTGTTTGGGCTTCTTGTTGCTGATTTCGGCCACCTGTATTCCGTGCACCCGGTCGGCAGCTGGGTCTACTGGCGCTTTTGGGATTGGAACACCATCGACCTGGGGAACGTTCCGTTTGTGTACCTCTTGGCCGTTTCGCGGGCGTTGTTCATGCTCGAAGTGGGCTTCGGTGGAACAAAGGTAGACGTCAAGAAGACAGCATGAAGTGACATGCATGAATCCAATCAAACATCAAACCAAGCACCATCAGGGCTCCATGTAGAAAGTGCAAAACACATGACCAGATGCTAAATCAATCACCGGACAAGTCCTCCAATCCCAGCAGTCACACGACGAAAACGCCGTCCTACCGTGCACAACCCCCAAGTCCTAAGTCCCCATCCGCCCATTACCCCAGAAAAAACTCCACCCGAGGCCCACAGCACCGCACGTCGAGTCCGCTCCACACCTCACTACGGAAGTACAGCGCATCGTATCGCATCGAGACTGTGCCCCTTCTAGAACCCTTCCCTACCCATGGACTAACACCGGAAACCGCCCGTCGGGCGAACCGCCCATGCCATCGCCAAGCTCTCATTCCATCATGGGCACCTCCCTTCCAGCATCCACACCCCTTTATCGCCCCATCACGCTCCTGATACGAAGCACACACACACGTAAACACATTCCAACCGACCGCAGCACGCCCAGCACCCAGCACCCAGCACCCAGCACACAGTCAGGTCAGCCCTACGGCTTACCTCACCTCGGCAGGCCTCGCCCGCGGGCGCCCAAAATAACTAACCCACGGCCCTCGATCAATCCCCAGCAAGCGCGGCACCACCACGGCACTCGCCACATTTGCCCCTGCCCTGCATATGGACCTTCACCGCCCACCACCAGCCCGCCGCCCGCTCGCTAGACCTCCCTACCAGACGTCCCCAGCCCAGCCCTACGAAGCACCGCGCCCATCGGAGAAAACAGCGCCCCGCGCCGGCGCCGCACCGCCGCACAGAGAGTTTTGCACCACCACCGCAGCATCCGCTGGTCTCGGCTAGCCATGTGCTTCTCCCCGTGCACCGCGCGCGCCCGATCAGACTTTTCTTTGATGCTTTGATGCGCAGGGGAGCCCAGAGCAGAGCACCGCGGGTGCACCCGGGACCCGCTGCGCAGTCGATGATGAGTCCACGCGCGGCGAGGGCAACACGGTCTGGCCTGCGCTCAACAGGTTCGGTGAACAAAGGAGCGAGCGGGCGATGATGGTACGAGGGGAGCCCCAACCACGCCGGGCCATCCAACGCCTTGGTTCCCTCTGCCTGGTGCTGCTCAGATGCTCGACCCGGCCGTCTCGTTGAACGGATAATCATGCCATCATGAACCAGCTGCTGCCGGAAGTGATGAAAGTCTCCGACCCAGAACCAGAATCGCCATCGGAACCGTTCGAGATGGAATGTACACGCGTCGAGGTTGCGTGTCAAAGTTTGTATCATTTTGTATATCTACTGTGGAGAGAGGGGAAAGTGTAGACAGATAGATAGAGTGGATATCGGGCATTACACATCCCGTCCCACTATCAAGTACTAGGAAATAAACATGCTGCCAGCATAACCTGGTAATCCAACCCACAATGAACACTTCACCAGCCATCACATCACCATCACAATCATCATCACACCATACAACACATGCACATCCATTCATGAAACAAGAACATATCATTTCGTCCACAGACAGACAGTGCATGAACAAGGCCGTTGGAAAAGCCGCGCCTCGTTATAACCCACCCGCACACATATCACCACCCCAGAGATCCCAAAAACATAGATGACCATACCAGAAAAGGTATCCGCAATAAGAAAGATGCCCTGTGAAAGGGCGTTACATGGGTATAGTTAACCGCCTCCCGATCCGCCCCACCGGAAAAATGAAAAACAGCGAGATCGCAGAGTAAAATCCAGTACGCAAACAAACAAGCATTGTGTAAAAAAGAGAAACACCCCCACAGACTCCACAGATCCGCGTGAACTGAAACAGTAGATGGACAGACAACGCCCGCAGATAGAACCCAACCTCGCTGGGTAGTTGTGACCCAGGTTTTCCCGCCCCTCGTCGTCGGTGATGGTTTTGTCCAGAAGCGCCTTGCTACATAAGTAAAACAAAAAAAAAACGCAAATGCAAAAAGAAGATCTCAGAGATACTGATACACCTATCTTGAAAAAAATAAGGAAACAGCAAAGCAGAACAGGACCTCAGTCTAGACCGAGATGCCAGGCATGCCGCCCATGCTGTCCATGGCCTTGTCGATGCTGTCAAGATCCATCATCACGCTATCGGTGTTGAACAGCATCATGTCGTCATTGTCCATCGGCGGTAGTGTGACGCCTAGAGCTTCGATGTCTTGCGACAGCATCAAATCCAGCGGAAGCGCGTCACCAGTCATGCTCAACCAAGCCTCGGGCATGTCGACATCCTTGATATCAAGGTTGATATGCAGGTTATCATTTTCAGAGATGTCCGATTGCCGTGTGGACGGAGTGTCCTTAGAGGTAGAATCCGGCGTGTCGAGTGGTGAGCTGGGTCGGGATCGAAGCGCCCACGAGTTGTCCTCGTCTTTGACATCTAGGGTAGTGAACGGTGCATTTGCATCGAGCACAGAGAAGAGGTCATCGCACGAGAAATCGAAGAGGGATGTGGGGACAAGCGGTGGCACCTCCTCTTCCAACTCAGGTTCGGCTTTAGGCTGCACCTCCAACTCCTTGTGCGTGGCCTTCGTAGTGCTGGCTGGTGTTGGTTTTCCAGGAGCGCCAGTGCTTGGTGTTGCCACTTTGACGGATGCCTGTGGGGTCTTGAGAAGGTTGGTGGAGGGAGAATTCTTGATGCCGGTTTGCGTAGGGACTCGGGTCATTGGCGTAGCCGCAGCCTGACCAGCTGGAGTAGCAGCTGATGCTGGCATACCGGGAGTTTGCCCAGCTTTAACGAGTTGTGGAGGTACGCGAGGGGCAGCGGATGCCGGCTTGTTGCTACGAGCAGCAGCAGCAGCAGCAACGGGATCCTGGTTAGGTTGACCAGTTTTCGGATCAACACCCACATACTCTGCCATCGCCTCCAAAACGAACTGAACAGGATCTTCAATCTTGGTGTGGATGTGGTTGATATGCGTATCCAGTTCAGCTTGTGTATCGAAACCCCGCACAGAATAGTCGCAGTCCGAGAATCTGCACCTGAAGGTAGGCTTCTGTACAGCTGGCGGCGCTTGTCGTTTGAGCTCAGGAGAGTTGCCTTTGCTAGAGCTGACTCGCGGCGACTGTTTCGATGCAGGAGTCGACGTCTGGCTGTTTGGATCCATCTTCTGCCTCTTCTTTTCGGGTAGCGACAAGTGTGTGAGTGTCTTCGCTCCCTCAAAGTACTTAGGAGCACCTTGGGGTGAAGCGCCACCGAGCTGGAAGGGTGGCTGGGTCGCAGTCGGCGCTGGAGGTGCTTTCTGCTGGCGTTGCTGTTGTTCAACGATCTTCAGATTCGCCGCGTTAAGTTGCGGTGCAGGTTGGTCTCGTTGCGGTTGCTGCTGGGGTGGTTGTCCAGGTTTAGCTTGGGCTTGGTGGCTGGCCATTCTGGACATGACTTTGCCCACGAAAGAAAGTATGTGGCGAATGTTCATATGGAATTCCGATTCCGTCAGAGTCAATTCGGGATGTAGTGTACCATCCCCAGGGTTCAACTGACGCAAGAGCAAGATTCGAGCCTTGATCACAGTCCTCGCGAGGTTCTCAGACTCGGGCGATTCGTACGAAATAAGGAAGATGCGCAAGGCCTGTTCCACCTTCTTGATGTGGGGTAGCTTCTCTTTGATGGTCTGTTGCAGTGATGCGCGCACATCAGCAGAGACAGGTACCACTTGACTCTTCGGTAGCTTGCTCTCTTCCTGTTGAATCATCATCTTGAACTTCCTTTCCCGTTCAGGCTCCTTGAGCTTGGCAGCGAGCTCTTCTTGGCTCGGTAGACGCGGTGCCTGTGACTGCTTGTTTGAAGCATCCTGAGCCTTCATGAGGTTAGCGCGCATTTGCGCTTGTTGCTGCGGTCCGAGTTTCGACATTTGCTCCGGAGTCAGGTTCAGTCCTTGCTGTGATCTTGATGGAACCATGGCTGGTGCTTGCGGAGCCGTATGAGAAGGCTGGCCTTCAGCGCCACCATCGGCACCATCTTCATTGGGTCGTTTGATGCCCTTGTTCATATTGTTCTGACCATTCGGCTGCGTCGTTTGGGCGGGCTGGCCTGCTGGTTTGGCTTGTGACGTAGCCTGGGCAGGTTGATTCTGTGCTGAAGGTGGACGCGTTGCCTGCGAACCTTGCCCAGCCATCTGGGCCTGGGGTTGACCCTGGTTTCGTTGTTGGTTTTGCAGGTTAATCATATTCGCTTGTTGCTGCCTTCTGGCATTCAACTTCTGTTGCATAATGAAGTTGCGAAGTTGTTCATCAGTGGCATTGGCTTGCTGTGGGGGCAATCGTTGTCGCCAGGCTTGAATTTCCATTGGAGTGACTTGAACAGGGCCAAGATTAGGCATGTTGGGTTGTTGTTGTTGTTGCGGTGTCCGGGCGGGCACAGAGCCAGGCGTCATCTGGGCGGGAGGTGCAATGGCCCCCATGTTGTTTGGTGGCTGTTGAGGACGCTGCCCAGGCATGCCATTCTGCTGCTGCTGTTGCTGCTGTTGCTGTTGCTGCTTCATCAAGTCCTGGAAATGTAGGACTTGCAGCAGCAGCAGTTTCTGACTATCAACGCCAGGAGTGAGGTTTGGATTTTGTTGTGTCCAATTCTTGAGCTGAGCCCAGGTCTTGACCTCTTGGGGTAGTATCTGCCGTATTTGAGCGTTCAAGGCACTCGGCGGGAAGATTCGGTTGTCCGTCATGGATATGATACCTGGGTTCTGTTGAAGTGTTTGCTGAGCATGGAGAAGGCGGGCTTGGTGTGGGAGTTGGCCAGGACGTTGACCCATAGGCATTTGTTGTCCACCCATAGTCCCTTGCATCGGTTGTCCCAAGCCCCCAGGGCGCATATTGCCTATGTTCTGCCCGTTTACAAGGCCGTTTGCCATACCACCCATCGGCATCTGTCCAGGGTTCATCATCATGTTATTTTGACCGTTCGGAGGCTGGCCTCCTGAAAAGGCACCGTTTGACATCATGGTTCGTTGGCGGGCATTAGCCATGTACTGACCCAGGATGTGGCGGAATTGGGGCTCGGGGACCTTCAACAATTGTTGCTTCACCATGGGGTCGAGTTCAGGAGGGATCATCTGCATTCGGTTTTGCTCCGTCAACGGCTGACCCTGTACACCAGCAGCCTGTTGGGCCCGTTGCTGGGCTTCTCGCATTAGTTGTGTGAGCTGGGGGTCGACCTGGCCTTGAGACTGGGGTGTCATCACAGGGACGTGTGCTTGAGGACGTTGCTGGGGCGTAGGGGGGTTTGGCTGGCCAGGCGGAACCATGGGACGGTTTAGCATCGACATTGCGTTCGGGTTCGGAGTACCTAATGGACGGTTGAGGCCTCCGGGCTGGCCGTGCAGATTGGGAGTGCCCATCTGCTGCAAATTCTGCTGCTGCATCTGCTGTCGAGCCCGCGCTTCGGCCGCCTGTGCGGCTTGTCGTTGCATGCTTGCATTTGCATTCTGAAAGGCGGCTTGTTGTGCAGCTTGGCGTTGAGCCATGGCAGCATTCTGTGGCTGTCCAGGCGGAAAGTTACCGATCTGAGCACCAACGGTGTTGTTGTTGTTGCTTGCAGGAACGACCTGTTGACCCTGATCCTGCACTCGCATTGCTTCGCTTTGCTGGTTTGCCAAAGCGTTGAAGTCAAACTCTTGGCCAGGCTGGCGCTGGTTCGCGTTCATCTGCTGGTTGGGCATCTGCCCTTGCTGCATGGCACCGCCCATCTGATTAGGCTGGACCGGGCCCTGGAGGGTTGCCAACACTTCGCGAGAAATTTTGCCACTCTTGAGCATGTTTTCCGCTTGCTGTCTAAACCTGAAAAGCAGAGGGTTGATGCCGCGGCTCAAGAGTTGCTGCTTTTTATCTTCGGGCCAGTTGTTGACCTCGTTCTGGAACTGCTGTCGAATCTCTGGGCGTGCTTGATCCATCAAGCGCTGTGTGAGGCGTCCTATAATCACGTTCTGTTGTTGCGGAGTCTGCTGGCCTTGCTGCATGTTGGCCTGAGGGTTGTTGGGGGCTTGTGGGGCGTTGCCCACGTTCCCACCATGGGCGCTCATAGAAGATTGACTTTGCGACATGGGGATGGCAGATGCCTGCATTTGCTGGCGGAGCTGCGGGTTCGGGAAGCCTTGAGCAACCTGCTGCGGGGTGTTCTGACGCGGATTCTGAGGGTTTGCCTGGCCGCCCATCATGCCCATCTGTGCCGCATTCATGGGGTTCATCGCGTTCATGGGGTTCGTGTTTGGGTTCAGGCCCTGCAGCTGCTGCTGGCGGAGACTCTGCATGGTGAAGAGTTTTTGCCGGAGGGTGGTGTTGTACTGTTCCTTTGTCTGCGACGACATGAAGCTTGCAGTTTCGAACTGCAATGATTGGCGCAGAACGTCGTTTTCGTGAGCGTCGGGCTTCAGCAAGCGGTAGGATGTGAAGAATTGCAAGGCGAGCCCTCCTCGCTCCTCGGCGGAGATGGCTTGCTGCCAGCCCGGAGGAGCCTTCTCTTGTGCATTGCGGTAGTGCTTGAGCAACAACTGCTGTATGGTCTGCTGACGATTCGGTTGGTTGGCGTTCATCATGTTAGAAAAGTTGGGGTTGTTCATCGTGGAACGAGAGGCCGCCTACGCGGCAGCACGAGCGGCACTGAGGTTGCGGCGCAACAGCGCGTTGGGGCCGTGGGGCTCTGCGAACATGCAGAGACTATGGACAGTCGAAGGACCCAGGTCGCGGAGCGGGGAGCGGCGAAGAGTCAGTCGACGTGCTGTCGTGGGCCCGTGTGGGGATGGCCGAGAGAGGTCTGGTCGCGGGTGGTGGGCGGCAGTCGACAGTGAGCAACGCTCTGGACAGGTCAACGGCTACTGTGCCTGCAGCATCCGCGTGGTGAGGGCGAGGGTGAGGTGAGTGAGGCGTGAGGCGTGGGCGCGACGGCGAGGGTTCCAGGGTGGGCGTGCCGATCTCGAGGCGGAGAGGGCGGTATGGCGCAGAGGGTGCGGTGCCGAAACGGAAGTCGAGGGCAGAAAACGGTGGTGGGCGTGTGGGCTCCTGGGGTGTTCGCGGCGAGCACAGTGCTGGCAGCAGTGCGTCGCTTGTGCGGAGCGTGGGGAGTCAGTGAAGAGAGTCGGGGAGGACGGTGAGTGAGGGCCGCTGAGTTGGAGTTGTGGCAGATGGCATGGGCATGGGCATGGGCATGGGCACCGGCGCAGGCGGCTGCACAAGTGGACCGGCAGGGACAAGGGTCACCTTGCAGACCCCAGCAAAGCGTCAAAAGCGACGCCAACAAGCGTGCTGGGAGGGCAGCGGGCGTGCAAACTGCTGTGGACTCGAGGGCGGGCTGGACGCGGGCTGGACGAGGGCTGGACGAGGGCGCGTCGAGGGCAGAGGGCCGCTCTTTCCACTGCTGGGCGAGCGTCGCGGCAGGCGCGACCACGACGGTTGCGCCCGCCCCGTCAGGTGCAGGCGGCCAGGGTGGAGCCTTCCGAGTCGACGCAGCTCGTCAAACAAAGCTCTGCCGCTCGCAGCACCGCGCCGTGCCCGTCACCACGGCCAGTCACCACGGCCAGTCGTGCCTCTCCTCCTCCTCCACGCCCGCCTCTCGCACACGCAGGGCAGCGTGGCAGCGTGGCAGCGGGCCGTCGACACAGTCGGCCCAGGTCGTCGCAATGCCCTGGTTTCACCTTGGCCGAGCATGTCATGGCTGCAAAAAGCACACACGCACGCCACCGTAAACAGCCAGCAGCGCAGCCAAAGAGTGCTCCTCCGGCTAGCCCCTCTGCCTGCCGTGCGCACGCGCTGCCTCCCGCCGCGTCCCATGATGGCCTGCTCAGGTTCTACAGCCCAGAGACAGCGAGGCAGCTTTGCCCTGCGCGGACGCGGTGGCTGCGTCTGCCCTCGCCCGTAAAAATAGGCGTCATCCGCCAGCAAGCCCAGCCCAACTCCGATGCCAATCACTGCCTGCGCCCGTCTGAACGACTGCCCCGGGAGCCCAAGTCGTCCTGGCGAGCCCGCCGCGCACGCTGCCCACCCCGTCCACCCCGTCCACCGCTGTTCTGCTGCTTCATCTAACACACGCAGCCCAGCACAGGCCATGGTGTTGAACTCGACCGTTCCGCCTAATCCACACCATCTCAAAGCGGTCAAGCCGCCAGCGGGAGCTCATCAACGGCGGGGCCTCGCGCCCAAGCACGCCCGCTCGCCGCCCACCACAGCGTCTGCGGTTCCCTTTGCCTTCTGTCGCTGCCTGGACGTCCGCTACTTGAGCGGCCACCCTTCGCCGCCTCTCTCGCCGTCCGCCGCCTTTCGCTGGCCACGCTGAGCCCCGTCGATCACCGCCCGCCAGCTTAGCCGTGTTTGTTCCCTGCATCGATCATCCTTAGCGCGGCTCCCGCCTCGTAAACCTCAATGGAATGGCGCGCCGCTTCCGCCGCCCACCCAAAGTCAATACTTGCCCGTCGCACCCAGTCCTGCCCTTCACCTCGTCCAACTTCGCTCGTCCACCTCGAGGCCTGCAATGACATGCCGGGTAATGTCGCCCCGTGCATGCGAAACCACCACAACGCACCTTCGGGTCCAGCTGCCGTTCCTCATGCATGGGAGGAACGTTCTTACGCAATGCGCGATCTGCAGACGCGTCAGGAAACACCGTCAACGCTAGCTTGGAGGAGCGAAGCAGGAACATGCGCCCCATTCCTAGACATCAAGGCGACACAAATATCTTGACCTCCCCCTTTTCGTGCAAACATCCGCCCAAACCAGCTGCACAAAAGTCTATTGAATCTGGTCTCGAGCTGAGGAGGCTCCGAGATTATTCAGTGGCTTGTCAGGGTCCCTACACCGATGATCCCTGTCCGTCGCCTACCCAGGCTAGAGCAGCCACTCCACTCCCGTGCCGCTTAAACACCGAGCACTCGAGACGGATCCGCAGACGCAGGCAGCCACAGCAGCTGGTCGAAAGATCTTCGAGACGCTTCTGCGCGATCGTATCAGGCAAATCTTCCTGTATCCGCCACCTTTTGCATCTACCGTCGCATGTATAAACCCCGGCCCGCCAATGGGGAGCCTCGCGTTTCGTATAACAACCTCACCCTAAACCTTCTATCCCCCCACAGAGCTTTATATCGACGATCTCTGCCCCGGCGAATGGGCGCATTGGGAGCGCATCATACCCGCCTACCTTGATTCGAAGCGCGGCAAGGGCCCATACGATGCTGAAATGCGGAGGCACGGAGTTCCACTGGGCATATCCAACACCGCTATAGACTGCCTGCTCGAACGTGCATATCTTGAATCCCGCCAATCTCGTGTGATGACAGATGCCGCCACCACGCTAGCGTATACATACCAGAGCCGTCTATGGAGTTTGAGCCGCATGCAGACCCCCCATGCGAATCCCCCAGAGTGAGATGGATCCCACGTATGCCAACAAGTGGCCATGCGCAAGGCCGTTGAGTGGAGACATGCACCATGCAGCGCCAGACGAGGCTAACTTGATTCCCGAAGACTCTTGGTGTATACATTCAACATGCGATTTGCAGTCATGGTGGATCAAGAACGACATACTAGTGCGCCAGCGTCACTCGTTCGACGTCCAAGCTGGGGAGACGTACCACTGAGAATTGGATCACAGCGGGATTAGTTCTCTGGAAACTCCATTCATGCACATTGCGTCAAGGCTCGCCGCCGGACAAGCTCGCGCAGTTTGAGTCCACGCGGCCTTGCGGACATCTGCGTCCGTCTCTGCATATGCATCCCTGGAAGTCTCTCGGGGAGAAATCGGTTTCGCTCAGATCCATCCTTGGCTTCCCATAATGGCTACTCCCTTACAAGTTGTAATAGTCAGATCATGTTCATCTCGTAGAACCATAGATCCAATAGTAAACCGAAAAGCGTGTCTGACTTGACGCCAGCTTTTCATCAAACGCTGGTAGAAAGAGCACCGGAACACTGCTTTTCAAGCTCATATACTTGACGCGAACTATATCTTTTCTATAATATGAACTACGTGACGCACTTCTATTCCTACCTTATACTAAACACGATAAAAATGCGAGCGCTCAGCAATGTGTGCTTATCACTGTATTCGATGTCCAAGCCATTGACTACATACAAAACTAGACACCGACCTGATTTCTTACCTCACCTACACTCTACGTCCTCCGTGACACTAATATCTATATCCATGCACGACTCCACACGCTCACGCAAAACAAAACAGAACAAGGCAAAACGCAAAAGAACCACTCACCCATGCAACCAAACAACTGTCCCTTTTCACAATACTAGGAACAGCGCTTTCTTACCCTGCCCTACCCTACCGATGATAATCACACCCCTCACAATGCTCATGTCTACTAATCCGTCGACGAGATATCTCTCCATGTTCAACGTAAACGGCAAACGAACGAGTGTACCGTCTTCCAAGCGACGCCACAAATGTACGCATAGGTAGCGCTGGAACGAATGGAGACACCGTGCACGTGGGAGAAAATGGCACAAGCCGAAGGAAATGGAATCTGGGAATTTACTACAACTAGGAAGGTAGAATGCGTACGTGTCACCAAGTATGATCTGCTGATGCGCTTGATTTTATTTCGCAGGGACGGCGTTAGCTGGACGCGAGGATCGGGTGATGAGATGGTTGGTACAGATAGCTTACACGAGGAGCGCGAACTAGAGCCTGACTTAAAGGTAGCACGGTGTAGCACCTTCTGTCGGGTATTACGCGTTCCAGTTGGCAGACGAGGAACGTGGATGCTGGCAGAAGATATTTATATACTTTTAGCAGATAGAACTACATTCAAGTATCGTAAATCCTAACCAGCCCAGTAATAAATCATCTAGCCTTCCATTGCTGCCCATGGCACGCAGCCAAGTAACAACTAGAATGCCCATCCGTCTGCAGCTCGTCTTGGTAGACTTGAATACCGCATCTGGTCTCAGGAGGATTGTGAGAATACCTCGATGATGTGGCTGCGAGGAGAGCAACGAGATTTAACGCTGTTGCTGCGTGCTGGTACCCTCGTTCGACAAAGTAGTACAAGGTAGAAGGAGATGATGCGGCGATAGTACGTTAAGCAGGGTAGAAAGAGAAAAGTAGGTATGTATTTAGTAAGGTTTATGTATACACGTTGACAGCGTGTATGTATATTCTTAGTTAGCTATGCAATTTACTTTAGGATTTGATACTGTAGGTCGACAGCTGGTATCTCTTTAATCTTGATTAGCATACGAAAAGTCTGAACAAGTAATGTGGTGACTGTTGTTCGCGGAGTGAAGATGCCGCTCCTGTGGGAGATAATTATACCGTTGGGTGGGGTGGGACGGACCCAGTGGCATAATGTAAAATCACAAAAGATCATATGTATAGGCTCAGCTATCTAGCCGGTAGGGATTTTCTCGGTTTTCGTGTTTGTGAAGATCTTGCATTGATGTTTGATTAATATATAGATGAATTCGTGTAGTGATCAAAATGTCTTGTGAAGACAGGATTCCGCATGGGATGGCGCGGGATGTCTGGGCTGAAGATTATGCACGTAGCTGTTTTACGGTAGGTACCTTTTTTATTGATTGTGTTGTGGTGTAAGCATTTGTATCTGCGTTAGGAACTTGTATGGGGCTGGCGTAGTGTTGCGTTGTGGGATGTTTTTTGTAGGTGAAAAAAAAAAAAAACAGTGTGTTGGGCCCTGCTAGGTATACGAATATGTTCTTGGGTGTTGAGGGTGTATTAAGATTGTAGAGAGATTTGTGGACGGAGTACTAGCTGTTGAAGCAGTGGAGAATGGGATGTGGTTAAAATAGTGGGTTGGTGGAATGCAAAGCGATAACTAAGAAATGAGGAGGGTAGTTTGAAGTATTGTATATGATCGGACGTGGAGCATGCTTAGTAGGAAATAGAAGACGCGGTTAGAAACTCAGAACCGGATTGTAGGCTCTCGTCTGTATTAATGAACATGGGGAAACCAAGTTTGTTTAGTAGGCTTGACGAATAGACCATGTGCCCAGGATATTTGATGTGGATAAGTGTCATATGTATACTAGTAAGCCACTCATGATTCCTGTTCTGACGGAAATGCACATGTTATGATGATACGGCCGTTTTCTCCTGTGCAGTGTATGCCTCCGATACAATTCGTGGCGGCTCAAATTTCACCGAAGCAAATAGCACGCTCTCGGTTTTAGTGGCAAAGTATATGGAGTTATACGAGATTGACTGAACACAGGATATACTTGGTACAGGCTCGATTGAATCTGATATTGGTCTGCTGATCGAGGCTCCACCCCGCTATGATACAATCGGTTCCCCAGATCCAGCTTGTCTATGCATTCGGTCCACCAGTCGACAAAGGAAATATTGGCATGGAGAGAACGATCGCTTATTTCTGGCCAAGAGCCTGGGCCCGCTCGTCTTCGATCTTCTGGTAGAACGCGTCGCGGTGGCGGACGGCGGGGACGTGGTAGCCTGAATAGATGCGTCAATGAGCTGTTCAATAATTGGTGAAGGTGTTGGAGTGCGGATGGTCCGCTCTTCGTTCACGTACCGTACCACCAACCGTAGCCGGCAGTTACCCCGAGGCCTGCAGTCGCTGTTAGCGGAGCTCCGCACGGATTCAGCACAAGCTGCAGAGCTCGATAAAAAGCTCAAAGAAGCTTGCGCGGGCTTCACTAAGGACAACGTACCCAGAGCAACGGAGAGGTCGAGCACAATGGTTCGGCGGAGCATCTGCATGGGCAGAGGTTAGCTTCCTGTCACAGGGGCCCGTAGGGGGCGCGCGGGCGCTCAATGGCAGCACATACGCCGGTGATGGGTTTGACGGCCATGGCGAAGTTGGTTTGTGGTGAGTGGAGAGGGTGGTGGTGCGGGTGTGCGGGTTCGTGGAGCTTGGTAAAGAACGTTGAAGCTGGTTTGACTGGACGTGCGATCATGCGATGCTGCCGCAGCACGGGCCCTATCTCTTGGCGCCTTCGCAGCAAATCACAAGCAACAGACTGTAATCCCAAGTATCATGCTCAACCTAATGGACATCTATACGCTTTTATCAGAACTATTCATCAACCTTGTCATATTCTGTGAATATTGGAGATGTTATGTGTTTACGATGAATTGCGTCATACGGGAATGCAGCTGATCGACGCCGGGCTCAAGTTACACACTGCACTGAGAAGCCGATCATTGAACATTATCCGAAACGAACACAGATGGCGAGCGAACAGGCGCTAGCATGGCGGTTTGTTTGTTGATATTGTTCAGAAGTTGAAGTGAGAGGAGTTTGCAGTGAGATGCACGGCTCCACTGTTCGATTTCTACTTTGGGACGATGAGTATGCTTGCAGAGCCCAAATTGGGAACAAACATGAAACAACCACAGTGGGTCCGTCGTTGAGTTTTCTATTTTCTATTCACGCCTGTTGACATTCTGGATTTGGATCAAGGCACTTGGTGATATCCGCGCCAAGACCTGGCTCGTGCGTCCAGGCGCTCGATCTGGAACAAGCAACAATACAAAGACAACGACTCACTGGCACAAAGTGAAGGCGGCCGAGCCGACACCTCCTGCGCCAGCGACGCATCATCAACCCCAATTTCTACAACACGCGCGCATCAACGGCCGACGCATCAACCTCACGCGACCGCCGCACATCGGCTACAGAACACTCACATCGCACACACGACCCAACTCCACCCACGCCCCGCGCCAGCGACACGCTTATGCCCGGAATCATATCGCCCTTGAGTGCCTCAGGTACCGGCACTATCGCAGGCATGAAGCGACCGTACGAGGAGATGTCGGTCCCAGCGTACGGTCAACCGCATTCGAAGAAGCGCAAGGTGGTGCATCAGCTTCGTCACACGCAGCCCGTCTCGCACCTTGTCGAGCCGCTTGGTGGTGGATTTGGCGCCGCGGACGACCAGGAATTCATCGACAGACAGCTGCGGCGCGCGATCGCAATACAATGCAAGGGTGTGGGGTTCGACAGCGCAAAACCAGAGGCCGTGGAGTCAATGACGGGCTTGGTACACGAATGTACGGCTATATATATGCTGCTCGTAGCAGCGTATCGCTAGCTTTGTGCATGGCAAGTCGCTAACACATCATAGTCATGTCCAACTTCACCGACCAGATCCGCAAGTCCATGTCCAGCGCCAGACGTACCGTACCGCTACCTCATGACTATATCTATGCCCTTAACTCCACGGGACTCACCGGCTCAGGAGTGCTTGAACCTCATCTCGACACCGGCGACTTTCCAGCCTCATTATTACAACCTGCTTTCGCGCCACCGGAACCTGCAGACCCTCCGCCACCCGACCTAGAGGGCATGCTCGGGCCTGAGCTATCTGGAAGAGCAGATAAAGAAAGTAGGAAATACATACCTGCACACTTCCCCGCATTCCCGCCGAAACACACGTGGATGGCAACACCCGTATACGCCAAGCGCGAAGTTGATCCCCATACCATCCGAGAGAGAGCTGCAAAGGAGGGCATTGAGGCAGAGAAAAGCTTGCGAAGGCTTATGGAAAAGAAGAAGGAAGGAGACCGAAAGAAGAACGCCTCACGTGCGCAACCCCAACGAAGTCGGGTCGCGATCAAGCGCGAAGCATTGTGGAGAGAGGCCTTGAGAGAAGCGTTAGAGGAGGAAGACGCAGAGGAGGCTCAGAATTTGCGCGAAGCGAAACATAGAGACGCAGAAGGCTTCGCGAGTGAGGTCGACATTCAGCTAATCGAAGAAGCGAATAAAGCCACGGCAGAGACCCACCTGGCGGATGAGGCAGAGGATCAAAAAGCCGAGAAAGAAGCTAGAGAGGCCGATGAAGAGTTCAGGCGTCCAACTCCAGAAGAGCGTAGGGAGAAACGCATGCAGCAGCGCATGGAGCAGCGCGTGACCGTCAACTACGGTCGCAAGTTTTGGCGGCAGTCTGCGAGAGATCATTGAAGCGGTAGCGCATTGTTGCACCTCGGCAGGGTTTGGATATGCCATCAACAGCAGCATTTCGTGAGCGACTTGTAAGATTGGCATCTTGGAGGGTTTCAGCGAGCGGCCCAGCAACCCAGGCTATCTGCCTCAGCAGAGTTAACACATTTGTAAAAGTTTTGTAAAGCATTTCCAGCGAGGCGTTTGGGTATCACTGTCTGCATTTTGGCGCTATTAGGGTTGATGAGCATTTCAACGGCGCTTTGTCATTGCCTCCTGTTACGAGGTAGTTGTATGATACTGTAGTGCTGCATATGAGGAGAGCGGCTTTCGGGACGCTGCAAACACTTCCAAATACAGAATCTGGAATGAAATTCATATCGCACATTTTCAAAACTCTCGACGTGATATCTTACACCCATCAATCTCTTAGTGTCGCGTGCCTCTGATACAAGGACCATTAACAACCTCGTGCACCGGTCTTCTAACTATGCATTCTTGCGCACCTACAACTTCTCTTCCTCCCGCCGCGCCTCCGGTCCTTCCCATGCTGTAGTCTCAACATGCAACCCGCCTTTACATCTACGCACACGTCAAAGTCCGTTCTCCAAACCACCAACGCCAAGACCACCGAATCAGGAAACAACCACCAAGCACTTACACTCTGTACATGCGCACCACCGGATCGCAAACAATAATCGGTTGCGCGCCCTTCACTTTCGGCCTCTGTATATTGCACTTGTACTGCACCATCTCTTTCAAAGGACATTCACGAAGGTCGGAAATTGGCGGCTTCCGTGGTTTGCCATTGGGAAGCGTGTTGACCTCTGTGGGGAGGGCAGAAGCAGATAGGACGGAGATAGGCGGTGCCATCCGGCAAGAGACAGATCAAAAGGTAGGCAGGAGGCGGATGTTTTGATGAAAGGGGAGGGCAAGAGCCGTGAGGAAAGATGGCGGATGTAGGTGGGGCGGAGAGGTTAGGTGCGAGGTTGTTGGGTGAGGTTGAGGAGTGCGGATTGAGCGAGGTATATTTCCCACAACGTCAACATCCATACAGACAAAGCCAATTGGACTAATAGTACGTAGCTACTAGCATCTCTACGCACTCTCATCCTCACGCCTGAGCAGAAGCACATCTTTAATATCCCGGAACTCGACGCCCTGCTACCTACTCCACAGCCAGCACCGCCTATCCAGACACAGCAACCTCTCCACTCTGACGACGACGTTTGGAACCCTACACACGAACCTGTTCGAAATGAGCCTCGAAGGATACCAAAGAAAGAGAAGCAAAAAGGCCACGTGATCGAACTCATATCACCACCAACACCACACCATCCCACCCCAGCAGGCAAAACATCCCTCCTCCACCTCGTAATCACACACGCTATCCTCCCACCATCTCTTTCGAACATCTCGCTTTCAGGGCTCAACGCAGCAGTCATACTCCTCGACCCACTCCACCACTTTTCAGTTCCATTCCTCGCCACTACCGCATTATCGCACGTCGTCTCACGCTTCAAAGAAGCAGGGCAAGACGTCTCGGACGGAAACGTGGGGAAAGAGATCAAGCAATGCGTGAAGAGAGCTTTATCGCACGTACACATTTTCCGCCCCGCGAGCTGGGAAAGCCTGATCGCTACCTTGCGGGAGGTGGAAGCGTATCTTTTTGATAGCAAGAAACACGAGTCTATACACAGAGCCGTGCATTCGATTATCCTGGAGGACATGGGTGTTTTTCTCCCGGCGATACGTAATAGTGCACCGCCTGTGGGAGGGGGAAACGTTTTGTCGACGGCGTCCGCGCAGTTAACGCGTGAGTTGGAGAAGCTGGCGAGTACGCTGTCGTGTGTGGTTGTCACGACGAGCCATTCTACGATACTGAATTCGTTTCGGCCATCGCTGCCGCTGAGTTGGCCCTACAATATGCAGGTTACAAGGCTGGCGGTGAGGAGGGTGGAAGTGCTGAAGTTTGCCCCGGGGATTAGTGTTCAGGAGGCCGAACAAGAACGTGCGCAGCGATGGGAGGTCGTCAATAAAGGGCGGTTTGAGGCGAAGAAAGTAGGGCAGGGGAGAGATGGTGAGGGGTTCGTATTTAGAGTCGGACAAGGGGTGTCCATCGAGAAGGATGGAGGATGAGAGGTCGAGAAGGCAGACATCCAGTGCTTTATAGTTTACGAGCATGACTGGGATGATACCCGGGCCATGGGATAATGATCAATGTCGAGTATGTCCGATGTTACGATGATATGCTTTGCATTTCAATATTGGTATGATACAGAAGGAATACACGTCTCCTTTCCCAGCTCCGTGAAATGCGTACAATGCAGGTCCCAGTGACGGACCCATATCGTACACTTGTGACCTAAACCCTCTTTATACAATGCCAGAAAGCTTGTCCAGCCAATGATGTACACGCTCCTTTTACAAGGACGCCTTGCTCATCGGTACCACCTTGCCCGACGCAGTATTCTCAAATGCCGCTCAATCGGTTCAACAACCATACGTCGTAGATTCAATTATGCATCCCTGCCCCACAACTCCTTCCTCCGTTCCCTCTGGTGCCTAGCATCCCTCCTCCGCTCTCCCCACTTGTTCCTCGCCTTGTCGTGTTCCCTGCTCACTTTCTCTGCCTTGTCCTCATTCTTGGCAACTAGCCCCACGAAGAACTGACTGCATCCAAACTTGTCGGCCAACCTCATCCTGGTCCACCGTACTGGGTCCTCCGCCCTCAATCGCTGGATCTCCTTAATTTCCACGTCCGTGAGATGATACTTCTTCTCGTACGGTTGTCGAACCGCTGGGGGAAGGCTGGTGGAAGGCTTGGGTGGCAGTAGGGAGGATGTGGAGAGCGGCGTGCCAGGGGAGGAGATGGGCGATGTTGCTGTGCGGTGTGCGCGCTGCGTTGAGGTGGAGAGGAAGGATGCATACAGCGCTCTTCTGCTGTCGGTCTGCGGGAGGAACTTCAAGGGTGTGTGGTATGCGCTGGGTGCCGATGAAGGAGGATTGAAGATCAATGTCGGTTCGGGGCGGTCGGGTGTGTACGAAGGAGCTTGCTGGACGGTGAGCAGCTTCTTGTGTCGGCGCGTGGTCGATTCATGGCGGCATTGGACTCGCGGCAGTAACGAGGGCTTTCGTGCACCGGTGCATATCCGCACGGCGGAATTACATGTCGACATTATGGTGGAAGGAGCGGATGGTTGCCCAATGGATGGGATGGGTACGCGTGAGCGAAGGGGAGCAAAGATTTGGACGGAGCTAGTTGTTCCGGCCCCGGATGTTTGGTCCGTGCATTTGCCCTTCACCTATCCAGCGATCAACGGTTTTTGATCTTACCCGATTAGGCAGTTTGAAATCTGCAATCGCCATACTTCTTTGATGCCTGATTCCGTCCGAACTATTCAATATTTTGAGATCCACACTCTTCACGCTAAGCATTCATTCACTATTCACCCAGCGTTCGACGGTTTTTGAATCTAAATCCGAAATTTCCCGATTAGGAAGTTTGAAATCCAGAAGCTGCCATCCTTCCTTGAAGGCAGAATTTCGAACCAACATTCAACATTTCAGTCTATATGCTAGAAATTCGACTCACTTTCACAGTGATCGACACTTTTTGGAGAAAATTTCTAGAACTTCCTGATCAGGGAGTTTGAAATCTGGGATTCATTATTCCCTAAAGACTACATTTTCAGCCAACATTGGGCAGCTCATCAGGGCCTGTTCGGTCAGATGATGGGCTGATCGAATCGGTGGACGGATTTGGTAAGGCGGTAACCAAGGCAATTGAAGGGTCCCAAAACGTACTTAAAACAGGCCTTGACGTGTGCGATCAGGACTGTGTTCAATAGGATACAGGATCTAGGTCACATGAGAGCATTACAAGCCACGTGAGGCTTTTTTGTTTGGCCTTTCTACTAGTCGATTATCTCAAAAACAGGTCGCAACCTATTCCTTGCATAGGCCATCTAATCGGACTTGAAGAGGGTAAGTAACTAACGAAATAGGGTATTAGCACTGGCAAGAGGAGAAGACGCTAACAAATATAGTGCTAATTAACCGATCAAGTATGACGAAAAAACCATAATCGAACCGAACACGTCTGTAATCGAATTGGCGGACTACTATATATGGTAAAGTCGATCACCGATCATGATCTGACCGAACAGGTCTCATTCACTTGCTTGCGATCAATAGTTTTCGGACCTCGCGTCTCAAGTTGCCGAATTAGGAAGTTTGAAATTATGAATCGTCATACTTCCCTCATCGCTGACTCTCACTTCGCGATTCACTTTCACACAGCGTTCGACGGTTTTCAAATCTAGGCTCAATATTTCCTGATTAGGGAGTTTGGAATCTGAAAACTGTCACTCTTCCCACAATGTTGATTGATCTTGATCAGAATGACTATGAGTCTTTGCGCTGGCCTCACCACAAGCTTTTGCGCGAATGTTATGTATGTGAAATTCCAGCCCTACACAGCCAGAGGACAAAGGAATAGATGCACTCAGTCATGCTTTATTGCATTTATCCTGGATCAATGTCGCGTGCTCACAATCATAGCTTCCCGTCACTAATTAGGTGTATGGCAGCTCTACGCTTTCTTATAGACATCACATTCAACAAGATACATTTGCAGAAACACAATGTGGATATTACTTTGATTTGTTTAGCTTTTGCATAGCGTTGGCCAACGTGACACCGGGTCCAGTCTGGATGCTATCCTAGTTGCGCTTCAGCTCACCCGCGACGTAGTGCAAGTATGCTCCGAGGAGCTTGGTTCCTTCGATGTAGTTCCGCTTGTCGAGCTTCTCATTGATAGAGTGCGCGGCGTCGGTTGAGCTGCCCATGGGTAGGAGCAAAACATTCTTGCCCAGCTCCTCTTGGAAGGTGAGCGTGACCGGGATACTGCCTCCTTCCCTGGTCATGTCGGGCTTGACACCATATACGCGCTCGACGGCCTTTGCCGCAGCAGTGTAGTTGGGGTGGTTCGGGTCCTCGACCCACCACTTTCCGCAGTGCACGATGTGGAACTTGAACTTGTTCTTCGAGTTCAGCTTCTTGAACTCTTCATTGACGTGCTTCTCAACGAGCTCTGTGACGGCATCGATCTCCATGTTGGGCACTGTGCGGATGGAGAACTTGCCGATGACCTTTGCGGGGATGACAGTCTTTGCACCGGGAGTGTAGAAAGCACCTTCAATACCGTGGAGGGAGAGCGACGGGTAACGCATCTTGTGCTTGAGAGATTCCTCCTTGTTGTCGTAGATCGAGACCGTGCTACCCAGCGACTCGTGCAAGTCATTCATGGTGAAGGCGATGGGAGGGTAGAGCGCGGCTTCCTCGTCGGTGAGGGGTGCTACAAGGTCGTCGAGACCCTGAATGAGGATCTTGCCGTCTGGGTTGACGAGGGAGTTCATGATGCGGATCAAGTCGGTCATGGGCTCGTGGGTCATACCGCCGTAAACACCGGAGTGGAGGTCCTGTCCAGGTCCTGAGACCTCGATCGCGTAGTAGTTGCAGCCGCGGACACCGTAGGTCAGGCATGGCTTCTCGGTGCCCAACCAGTAGTTGTCTGAGATGCAGACGACATCAGCATCCTTGAAGAATTTCTTCGCCTCTGCGCGGATCGTGTCGTCCAATCCCTCTGAGCCGTTCTCCTCCATACCCTCGAAGCACATGATCAGGTTGACTGGGAGATCCACGCCTGCCTTCTGGTGTGCCTCGATCGCGTTGAGCCAACCCAAAACAGGACCCTTATCGTCGGTGGCACCACGTCCATACATGCGGTCCTTGTCATCTATGCTCAGCGTGAATGGGTCGGTCGCCCACCCATCGGACTTCTGCGCAGGCTGTACATCGTAGTGGCCGTAGATGAGGACGTTGGGCTTGTTGGGGTCGTCGCCGTAGCGGCCTAGCAGGCAGGGAGGAAGATTGAGGTTCTCACGGCCGGGCTGCGGGCCGAGTTCTCGAAGCTCGACGGTGCCACCGAGGGCCTTGATCTGGTCTGCGAGCCAGTGGCCCATCTGTCATGCGTGTCAGCACAAGGTGTACAACCACCAGCTATGCATCTCATAGCAGCTGACCACAAGCGGGCCGTCACACATGAGCGCACAGTTTCCCGTACAGCCAGCTCCTGTGAATCTGCCTGGCGTAACACAAGAAAGCATACGCACCTTGACAACGTCGGGCCTCCTAGCATCCTCGGAGCTAATACTAGGGATCCCCACAGCCTCTCTGAGCCTCTCGATGAACTTGTCCTGCAGGGTATCCACCTGCTTAAAGAAAGGGTCCAGATGCGCCATCTTGTCGTAAGGTTTGTACAGGTAAGGCCAGACAGGCTTGTCGGATCGTGCGGCGGTTGAGGAAGTAAATGTGCGGGTTGAGACTGTGTGCAGAGAGGGAACCAGGCGAAGTGGCACTGCGGTTACCTGCGGTAGGGAACGTAGAGTGAAAAGGGAAGGTGCTCGTGGCACTCGATGCAGGCAGGCGCGAAGGAGGGGCACCATGGCGCTGCCAGAGCGGGGCATTTTGTGGCACACGCGCGTGGCAGAGGGAACGAACGTCACCTAGCGTCTGAGAGAACTTCGGCGGGAATGGCCCAAGCGTCCATGAACCTCGGTGTCTCGGGAAGATATTATAATTCCTCGATATCCATTGATGAAATGAACATGTGATTGATGAATGGAAAGCTAACACATGCACCTGGGAAACTGCGAGTAAACTACGTACTGCTCATACACTTGAGCAGCGAGCGTACCCACCTTTCTCGTCAGCAAATCGCGTCTCCCCCCATTGGCTCCCTCTTCTAACAATACGAAGAAATGCATGCCATGGAATCCTCCTGGTGCTCGAAACACATAGCTTTTAATTTGGCGTGAATCTTCGTAGATCTAATCCTAACTAGCCCAATATATATGAAGTTTACATCACCTCGACCACATATCACCCCTGCCACACCAACTCTACAATCCCTACCATGATCGTCGAGCTAACGAATGGCCAATACACCCCAATCATCGCCTACGCCCCTACACCAACTTAAACCAAGCAAAAGAACGCCACACAAGACCAAACCCCCAGCACCACCTCTACGCCACATGCTCCATCCTCCCCTTCAACGACACACACACCTCGACGACCAACACGACACATAATTATAAGCCCTAGCCCCATCACCCAATCTCAAGTGGAACTCCTTCACCGAACTCAACCTCGCATACGAAGTCACAAACACGCTCCCCTCGCCGCCTACTCTCCAGTCCAGCGCCTAGCTCAGCTATGCCTTTTACGCCTTCCTGCGACATGCACTGCGTAGTCGACGTCTCAGCGGCGGAAACCATGTTGGCAGCGAGAACCTAAGAAGCAGACAAGAGACGGTGGGGCCGTGGAATATTGATATATCCCGCAGGTGACAACGGGAACTTCTACCACGTAGGAACATTTGAATCATCGCCAAGGCAAGATGTATCTGGAACGGGGGCAAGTTTGAGACCATGGAAGAAACAAGAACCGAGAAATGCACGTCCCGTGTAGGTGTGCACGAGGCGTATATATGTACGTGGCATAAGCGATATCTTATAAATACAGAAAACTTCTTCCGACCACACTTCGCTACCAAACGACGTACGACGCATCTCTCCATGCCTATTAACAAACAAACTATGATCGATGGTGAAACACAAGATGAAGCTACACACTTTCTAGTAAAACAGTGGGTATGGATGCGATTAATGCTTCAGAAGAATCCTAAAAAAAAACGTATCCTCCGGAATGCAAAAAAGGTCAAGAAGATGCCCAAGCAGCAATTAGCCACCGTCATAAATCATACTATGATCGCGTCTGAGTAGGACTGAGAGCCTCGTCGTGGGGGAACGGTGCCTGCTCATGAGGCAACTTTGGCGTATCGTCGAGCTCGTCGCCTGTGCCATCTTTACCAAAATCTGGCGCTGTGAAAAGTGGCATGTCGGCGGGGGTGCCAGCAGCCGCAGCGTCTTTGTTCCCATCGGTCACAAATGCGAAATAACCTCGGGGTTCAGCGGAGGCTTTGGGCGGATCCGCGAAGTCTTTCTTGTCCGTCCGGTCCGTGTCTTCCGCTCCGTCTTTACCAGCAGTATGCAGAGAAGATGCTTTTTCCTCGACAGGTTTGATTGATGAAGGTTTAGGACCCAAGTCGACAGAATGCTCTGGCAGCGCTCTGAGGGGTGGTTTTGGGTGGTTCGGGCTTTTCAAGTGTTCGAACTCGATGAGCGAGGACCTTCGTAGCTGCTCGAGCTTCTCTTCTGGGTTCTTAAATGCAATGTCGAGTCAGCTCTCATATGCGAAATCTTGAATAATATATACGCTCAAACGCAAAAAATCAAGACGATGCTGTAGCCACGCTGGAAAGAACCGGTGCAGAAGTTGGAGGCGGATCAAAGCCAGGAATATGTGGATGGGCGTCTAGAAGGGTTGGGTCTGTTAAAGATACAAGTGGCGCTCCACGAAGGCTCACACCGCTCCTAGGATGTGGTTCTTGTGGAGCGGGTGATGGTGTCGTCTTGGGTGAAACGTTCTCCAATGGACTGGGAGGGGACTGCGCGTTCGGTGGGTCTTCTTTCTCCGCAACAGGAGATTCCGCAGCAGGTTGGGCAATGGCAGACTGAGTAATAATAGTTTCAGGAGCAGACGCAGTCGCTTCATCAACAGAAACAGACGATGCAGGCAACGCGCGGGGACGACGAAAATCTGACGCGCTGATAGAGGAAAATCCACATTGAGGACATACCCAATCTTGTTGATCTGGAACACCCTCTGCTTGAGGTAGCTCTCCCTGTTCATCCCTCTCTTCACCCCAAAACGTTGGTCGTGCAACAGGTGCTGGGGTGACCGGTAAGCTGGGTCTTTCGACTGCAGAAGGGAAATCGGTGAGTATGAGACTCTCGCGTCGGTCTTTACGGCTCATGGTCGGCGACGCAACTTCTACAGGTGTTTGACTAATGACCTGTGGTTTCCCTCGTCGGACTTGCGACTCCATGATTGCGCGCACGTATGTGTCGATACCGGGGACGGTGTCCCATGCGTTAGTATTGTTCTGCTGGAAGTCCTGCCACTGTTCGTCAGCTGTCTTTGGTGAAGAAACGCGTTCAGGGCTATTCGGCCCAGGCGCTGCTACTTCTCCAGAAGTGGTCTCTTCGTTATCAAAATGCACAGTAGAGAATGGATGTGTTCCTGAAGGCCCAAAGGCCGATGAAGGACTTATTGTAATCGTGGGCGTAGGTGGTTTTGGCTCGGGTGGTGGGAGGTCTTCTGCAAATATACGTGTCGGTCTGGGACGATCGCGCTCGCGCTCCCACGGAAAGATTGGCTTTGGTGGTTCCGCAGGCTTGGGTTTGTCTTCTGGTACCTGGTACCACATATCCTTGGGAGGCTCGGGGTACGCTTGAGGTGCCTGGAACAGCTCGTGACTTTCGCTAAAGGTATATTGCTCGGATGGGAAATTTGCGGCTTCCGGTCTAGACTCGACTGGCGGTTCGAACCTGAGTGCATTAGAGCCTGAGCACCTAACCGATGCGTCAGAACCGGCTTACCTGGTGGCGTCCCATTCCATTTGGGGTGCCGAGAACTTGCGCTGTTGTGACGTCGGGGTCGGCTCTGTCAAGCCTTGGTCAATATTTTCTACCTCTTCACCGGGCTCGGAAAGGGGCATCTCTGTGGTGGCAGGGGCCTCGGGCTCAACTACAATATCAGGGGTAGGAGTGATATGCTGGGTCGGTGCATCACCAGAGGTAGCACTCGTCTCACCAGATACATGTTGTTGGACCACCGCTGAAGAATGGGGCTCTGATTTCGTTGTCGAGCGAGATGCTGGGGCACCCGAGTGAGATGTAGGAGCAGCCGAGTAAGACGTAGTAGCAGCCGAGCGAGATGGAGGGGCAGCCGAAGCTTTCTTGAGATGCCTGTCGTGAACGGCCCACCAACGAGCCAGCAGTTCATTGTAGACGCCATAGCCGCCGGGTCCCTGTCGTCCAGTCGTCCACGGCTTGTCCTTTCCAATGAAATGAACAGCACTGATATCTCGTTTATAGTATCGGTATGCGGGTTCCCATTGGTACTGAGCGTTGGGTGTCGTGTTGTATGTAAACTTTAAGCGGTGCCAATTTCGATGCTCAAAATATTGGTTAAGCAAGCCCTGATCGGCGCCGTCGAAGCTGTCGCCAGTGGATGCCATGGTTTGCAGCGCCCAATATTCGCCCATGTCAGGGGTGAGAACCATGACACCAGTGTTGAAAGCGTCCGGCCAGCCGACATCTGGCGCAGCGGCGAAGGGTGCGTCTATGTCGAAGAGCTCGTCCATAGCCCGCAGTGCAACCACATCCGCGTCCAGGTATACAATCTTCCGAAAGCGTGTCTGGCGCCATAACGCGATCTTGGTGAAGGCGTAGAGGAGGTCCGGACGGCCCATCAAATACAGATTGGCGGGATTCGGGTTGCGTATACGGTCGACGGGTATCACGTAGTCGTACAGCGACTTGAGCTCGGTTATGGTGTCTGCGGACAGTGTGTCCAGCGTGACGAGGACGGCCAGCTTCTTCTTGGTGCCGGCATCGCGCAAAGAATGTGCAAGAACTGCGGCTCCTGTTCAGACGATTAGCCGAGCTTCATCCCGAGTGAAGGCTGGGGAGATGGAGTTCGCGTTGGAGTCGCGATGGGTTCACCAGTGCGGTCTTGTGCACAATTGGACGGAAAAGCAGAGGAGGCATACCTGGCAAGTAGGAGTCGCTCATAAGGAGCTACATGGCGGTTAGCTCGCGTGCTTTGTGCGACAGAGGCGGACATACCGTGCAATAGACATCCTCCAACGGTCTTGCCATGATGATAGCAAGACAATGGGAGACGAGCGTCGCAAAGCTGTCTCAAGCCACAAGGAGGGACAGTGGAGGGGCACACGCGTAGCCAGGTTACAGGTGGGAAAGTTGGAGGGCGCGTGGTAGCTTCCCCGCAGCCGACGACGTATGAAGTCGCGCCGATCGCAGACGCACCTGTACCGAGTCCAGGACAAAACGACGTGCAGAAACGTGCTCGGCTCAAGCAATGTCCATATTGAAAATACAGGAAGCTGGAGGTGACAACAAGGGATGCTCTGATAGCTCAATTGATGGCCGGCTTGGGGCAAAATCAGCTGTTGGGGGGATAAATGAGAACTTCACCATGTTTTGGTGCAGCCCCGGACGGCGTTTGGCCGGGCGCACGAGCTGGAGCTTGGGCCCGCAGGAACGTCCGCGAGACCTCATGAGGCAGTAGCGCCCGTGCAACAGGCAAGGTGCGCGCCGCCCGACCCGCCCTCCATCCACTTTGCGTCATCTTCGCCCATGCAGAACCACGCCCGCAGACAAGCGTTTGCACCGCTTCGTCGCGTCGAACCCTAACGTCGGTGACGGAGTAAAAGATACCGCTACGATGCTCATCCCTCCGAGGGCGATGACGGGGGCTTGCAAGATACCCATGCGGGTGAATACGACCAGCCTCAGGCCACGGCGGATCGACGTTCTCGCTTGCACACGTTCACAGCGGCACGTTATACCTTTGTCAGCATCCAATTTCCCAACACTGCGGGTGCACTCAATGGCGCTTATGCCGTGCCTGGCTCCGTACAGAAATTGATGTTTGCAAAGTCTTCGGCCACGAGCACCATCTCTGGTGCAGGATCATGTTGACCAAGGGGGCACGTATCGGCTGAAACACGCATCCGAGCACGGTAGAGAACATCCAATCATTGCTGAAACACACGCGCTTCGCTCACCCCACGCCGTGGAAACACTCCCCGACTCAGGCAGGAGACCTGAGTTGAGATGAAAACATTCACTCGTGGTGCTGAACAAAGGACGCTATTGCCATGCCTCTTTGGGACAAGCGGCGAGCTAACCTCCAATCCGAACGTCTATGACAGCATGCATTCAGCTACCGCACGCTAACCATCGCAGGTACCATTTGACTGCCATTGGTCTCTGTAACCGCAAATGCTATTCTTTTCGCATCACATTGATTACATTGCTTGATTCTGCATCCTTGTAGCACGATGCCGAAGCCACGAGTGATCTATTGGTTTCGTACTGACCTACGGCTACACGACTCGCCAGCCCTCAAAGCAGCTTTGGACCTCAGCCCAGAATGTCTCTATCCCATCTGGACGTGGGATCCTCATTACGTGTACCATGCTCGTGTCGGGCCAAATCGCTGGCAGTTTCTCCTCGACTGTCAGAACGACCTTTCCAAATCAATCACCAAACTGAACTCCAAGTCCAAGTTGTTTCTCATCCGTGAAGCTCCTCAAACACTGTTCCCTAAACTCTTCAAAGAGTGGAAGATTACCCATCTCGTGTTCGAAAAGGATACAGATGCTTACGGACGGGAAAGGGATGACAAAGTGAAAGAGCTAGCGAAGAAAGCCGGTGTCGAGGTTGTCATCAGGCCTGGACGCACGCTGTACGATTCGGATGAACTGGTCAAAGAGAACAAGTGCAAACCCACCATGAGCATCAGCCAGGTTCAAGCAGCAGGTGCGAGGATTGGAGACATTGCACGCCCAATACCGGCTCCCAAGTCTCTTCCAGATCCAGGTCCTACAACCCTCAGCTTCACCCAGCAAAAGCCCACCAGTAGCCCAGACATCAACTCCATCCAACGCGATGCAGAAGAAAAGTCGTACACCGCCCTTGCGGGCCCGAAAAATGACTTTGCCGTTCCCACAATGGAAGAACTTGGCCTCAAACCCGCCACGACACCCCACCGTGGCGGCGAGACGATAGCCCTAAAAATGCTCGACGATATCATTGCAAACGAAGACTACACCGCCACATTCGAGAAGCCAAAAACCGCGCCCACGGCCTTCGAACCCCAAGCAACGACACTCCTCTCTCCATATTTGCATTTTGGCTCCCTCAGCTGTCGTGAATTCTACTGGCGTGTACAAGACGTGGTCTCCAAGTACAAGGGCAAAGCATCGCAACCACCTACCAGCCTGACAGGCCAACTTCTCTTCCGCGATATGTACTTTGGTGCGCAAGCCGCGCTCGGCTACACCTTCGGCCAAGCCTACAACAACCCCCAATGTCGATTCATTCCATGGCATCTCCCTTCTGAGATCGACACCAAGACCGGCCTCATAACAGGGAAATACCTAGTCGATAATGCCGAAGCAGACGTCTTTTTCAAGCGCTGGAAAGAAGGGCGTACGGGCTTTCCCTGGATTGACGCCCTGATGAGGCAGCTCAAGATCGAAGGTTGGATACATCACTTGGGTCGACACGCTGTGGCATGTTTTCTCACTCGTGGTGGATGCTATGTTGACTGGGAGCGCGGCGCAGAGGTTTTTGAGGAGTGGTTAATCGACCACGAAGCTGCGTGCAACATCGGCAATTGGCAATGGCTAGCTTGTGCGGCATTCTTCGCACAGTTCTACAGATGCTACTCACCTATCGCTTTCCCACAGAAATGGGACAAGGAAGGCAAATTCGTCAGGAAGTACGTCCCAGAGCTGGAGCATTTTGACAAAAAGTATATCTACGAGCCGTGGAAAGCACCAATCGTGGATCAGAAGAAGTGGGGTTGTCTTGTTAAAGGAGACGGAGCAGAAACCGAGACAGGAGAACTGAAGATGTATCCGAAGCCTATGTTCGACTTCGCGAAACAGAGAGACATTTGCATCGAGGGTATGAAGAATGCGTACCACATCAACCTTCACGGAAGTGACCCGAAGGTGCTGGATGGGACTTGGAGAGAGTTATTTGATGACAGCGCGGAGGGACCGACAAGAGGGACAAGTGGCCCTCCGGGAGCCATGATCGAGCTTGAGGATGAGAACGCGACTGCGGATGGCGCGGACGAAGAGGGGCATATCGCACCCTCGAGCCCAAAGAAGACCGCTAAGAAAGCGACCGAGAAGGCTCAGGGAGGACACAAGAGAAAGGCCAGTCAGAGTACGCTGGATAGGATGGTTACACGAAAAAGAAAGGAGTAGAACAGAGTCTTGGGCAAGAGCTGAACTGGGACCTCCACTGAACTCTTATCACTACTCAAAAATCATGTTGAGTTTCCGGGCTACATCCTTGTGGCGATGAGGTTCTCGATTATCCCGCGCGGGTATTCTGCCATGCTCGTAGATCCAGTGTAAATGAAGTCACGAATCAGCACCCCTGCTCATATGTGTCCCTCCAACGAACACAATATTCGGCAATGTCCACCACAGCATAGGACAGGTGGGGCCCATATCTATGGAATTGAACACCAACTTCATTGCTCGCACCTTCAACGCTTCTTCCATTCTCCGATTCTCTTCACCCGCTGGTTCTCCCAATCCTCCTCACAATGCGCCTCCTCACCGCACTGCTCTCTCTGAGCACCACTACCAGCGCACTCGTCCTCCGACAAGCCACCCCTAAACCCACCATCGCAAACATAACCTACTGGGGCAGCGCCTGTCCCGAAAACGGCCTCACCTTCACCCTGGGCTCCACAAGCGCAAACACCACCAGCGCACCCCTAACCTTCACGCTCTCCAACTTCCTCCCCAACTTCGGCAACTTCGGCTCCTCGCTGCGCATGTGCAACGCCGTCAGCTTCGTCTCCGTCGAGAAGGGCTGGAAAGTGAAGATAAACAGCAAGGGCACGACTGCGGCGGGGGACGCAGAGTTGAAGGGCAATGCGACTATGTTCTTCCGGAGCACGTATTTGTTTGCTGAGAGCGCTGGCACGCAGGTATGTTGTTCTTCTTCCTTCTTATCGTTCCTTCTTATCGGTAAAAATTTTTTTTTTTGATATGGTATGTATGTACTGATCCGGCCTTTCCATCTAGAGCGTCGGCATGCTAGATGTCCCGGGCCCACTCGCAGGACCCTTTTCCCGTCTTCTCACGCCTGTGGAAGGGAGCGATCAGGGCATTGCGTCGGGCTGCGAGGGTGGCGAGAGTGAGCTGGATATCGAGTTTCAGGCTAGGGCTGTCAATGACACGTTTGGTGTTCTTAAGAAGTCGGGGCATAGTGCGGTGAATGCGACGTGGACATTGACGACGGATGTGGATGTTGTGAGGTGTTGATGTGTTGCGAGTGGGTGAGTTGTGGGTGGGGTGTTAGGTAGACTTGGAGGTTTGGGAAGGAGGACATTATTGCGTAGTGTTGCGGGTCATGTTATGACTTGTGAATGGTGTGCTCTGATACATTCAATTCTATATCAGCAAGTATACATGTAGCCCCCACGTACGACGCGCTATATCTCCTCTGCATTGCCATGTACCAATGCGAGATGGAGAACTACAACACTAAGTTCTAGACCGCGATCAACAGCAACGCCAGAGTGGGAATGCGGATAACAGAGATGAACGGGTCCGAGATACGAAAGTTCCGGAAGACCTCAGCAGGCTTCGCCAAAATGGTCGAGAGATACGAGACCATGGCGCACCCCGCTCGCAACGGCTACGAGAACCTACGCGATGTGATGCCCGTGACGATCTTGTTGACCAATCGCCTTCACCTTCAAGCGTTTACAACCAGACTCGTCTGGCATCAGCTGTACCTCAACCTTCAGCTTCCATATAGAATATATATCCTCACATATAGCTACAACCTTGTGTACTTAGACTCACGCCACTATTTCCGCTTTAAGAAACAAAAAAAACTAGAAACCTAGATTCTCATATATGAATCACACCATGCTCTCTCCACACCCAAAACCCTTATTCGAACAAGCCATTTAATAAGGTCAATCTCTAGATACATCAACATCCCACTTCTACACTTGACACGAATTTCTCTCCTTCCACCTCATTCTCTCCTCTCAGTTTTATTATCTACACCCTCTCTTCCTCTCCCAACACACCCACATCCCTCAAATACCTCCCTCTTACTCCCCTCTCCCCCCCAATATCCCCTTCCTTACGCTACCAACCCTCCCCACCATCCACTCCCACTCCCACCCCCAGCCCCCCCACCATACACCCCCTCCCCAAGCACACTCTCATCCCCACCCAACCTCTCCACATCCTCCACAAATCTACCTACACGACGCATCAGCATTCCCATCAGCACGTCGCATGTCCAAAAAAGTAGATCGAAAACCACATACGTACCCCACGACACGCCCAGCTCCCTCAACGCAGAGCGGATATGTTCTCGAGAGGTAAGTCTGTCGGTGAGAATCCAGTGTTCTTCTTCTTCCTCGCCCTCCTGGCTGTCTTGGTCTTGGTCTTGAGTTTCGATTTCTGTTCCGGGTGCGCTGGGTACGGATAAGGATGTGGTGGTGAGGGAGGGGGAGTGTAAGCGTTGGGTTAGGGCGCGCGAGACGAGGAGGCGGTAGTGTGTTGTCGTGTCGGTATTGTGGGTGGGGGTGTTGGGGTTTAGTGTTTTCTTTTGCTTTTGCTTTTGGAAATGTGAATGGGGTTGCGGCTGGTATATTGGACTGTTGTATGCGGGGAAGTACGGATGCCGATAGTGTGGTACTGCGTAGGGTGGTGAGGCGAGGAGGGGTAGTAAGGATGGGAATGACATGGTTGGATATCGTTGCTGCGATGCGCTGAGTGAACTCGAGCGGCGCTGTACGTTGCGGTGCGGTGCGGAACGGGGCGAAGCGTACGGGATCGATCTCGGGGCCCGATGCTCGACTTTGTACTGCAGGGCCGGTTGTTTGCGGGTGTGAATGCATGCTGGAGAAAACGGGGGTCATGGTAGAGAGTGCGAGGATAGATCAGGTGCGAGTTCAAACGGCTTGGGGATGGAAGCGGATATCTATAGCTGGGTAATTAGCTGCGTTCAAACGCCATTACATTCACACCCGTGCATCACGAGCGCAGAAACGTTGGTTCGAACTTTTGATCATTGCATCGACCTCTTCACATGGTCTCTTCGCTATACACCCTAGCCCTCCCCACAAATCCCCTTCACACCCCCTTCAAGTACGCAACCATACAAAGACATAGCATAACAAACGTCTCAAGCATATGCACAACCTGCAACTTGTCAGTCACAGGCGGCCCAAATATACACAATAAAGAATCCAATAAAAGCGGCCATGCAGGACCTGGGTATGAAGCAGCCGTTAAGGCTCGGGTATGAAACACGCGCAAAATGCCCAATCTAGCGTGCCGAAGAAGAAGGTATCGAGGAAAACATGAAAACGAAAGAGTTAGACAGTTGCTCAGTAGGGACGGGCAAAACACATTAGCGCGACCGCGCGGTCGTATTAAGGAGAGTATGTACCGTATAAGTAGGTATGGCTGATTGATGCGACGAATCGCTATGATGCAGCGCGATGGATGCGCTGCTGGGTTGGCCGAGGCAATAAACCTCGCCCGGGTATACAAAATGGGGAGGCCACGTGAACGATGCTGTGTGCTGGTTCGCTTTACACACGCACGCTTGCCGTGAGTCTAATAAGACGCGGGAAGGACAGTAGAGAAAGACAACAGTAATCAGTCTCATCAGACATTCTCGGTAAAGCGCGAGCTGCGCGAAATTGTAGAGCCATCTCGTGACGGATTGCTCCTTCCGAGTGAGCCTCGTGGCGGGAAGTCTGGGTTCGGTGTAAGTGGTGGGCTCAGTGTGCCTGCACCATTGTTAGGTGCACCCCATACAGGCGTATCACCGGCATGGCGAATGACTGGTGTTTGGGCCGGGCTTGGTCTCACTCGAGCCTCATGCTCCGTTGCGGCATTGTTCGAAGTTTCCCCAATCTCTTTGGCAAAACTTGACTTCTCGCCAAAGTCCTTAGATAGGACTCCCGGGCCGCCGTAGAAGCCCTTGTCGTCGTGGTAGAAGGACGAGCCGGATAACGTGCCTTCTCCACGACCCGCGGCGAATTGCTCAGAAGTCATGCCCTCGCTGAAAGCCGAAGGCAGTTTACGTCCTGAGATGCGTTGGAAGCTCCGCTCACCAGTCCCGCTACTCTCTGCTGTTGATCTGGATGCTCCAGAGAAGCGGTTGAGGAAGGAAGGAGGAACGAAGCTGGTGCGTGCTGGGTTCTGTGTCATGGGTTGGGCAACGTCGGTGTCGGTGTGGTCATCTCCCGTGAGCTGGAGAGCGCCACCGCGCTGCTTCTTCTTGTGGCGCTTGATGAGGAACAGCAACAACCATAGAAACAGAGCAGCACCAGCCAGACTACCGACAACTGTGCCAACAACCTGAGGCGTCTCTAGTGCGCTACTCGATTGGGTATCCGAGGTCGACGCTGCCGAAGCAGTAGGAGAAGCAGCGGCTGTATTGTCTGGGCCGACATAGCCGCCACCGCCAGCTCCGGTGGTCGAAGCAATCCAGTATAGACTAGAGCTGTGTGCTGATGTGGGAGTAGACGTGACGGAAGACTGAGTCGACGAAAACGAAGACAAGTGTGATGAAGAGAAGGACGACGATGACGACGTTGATGTTGTGTTCAAGGATAAAGATGAGGATAAGGACGCAGAAGACGAGATCGTGCTAGAGGCGGTAGAATTGTATCCTGACGCAGTCGGAAATGTGTCTATGCTCGAAAGACTGGCAGCAGGTGTCGACTCCGGCGCTGCCGAGGTAGCAGGTTGTGTGGTGGGCTCTTCAGCCGCCGCTGTCGGTACTCCTGATGGCCACGGGTATGCTGGAACAGAGGGAACGTTGAGATCACTTGGAAACGGAGGAACCGCGGGAACTGAAGGCACAACGGCTGCGACTGAAGGTACAGCGGCTGCAGCTGAGGGCCCAGCGGCCGCGGCGGTGGCTACCGACGGGACAACGGCTGCGGGTGTAGCTGCAGCTGCAGCTGGAGTATCGACCTCAGGTGTTCTAGTCTGTTGCCCGACCACATTTCCAGCTGAATCGAGCGTGGCAACCACTTCGACATTGACCGTCACGACGTTGGCAGTGATTTGCGCCTGGCGACGGTGAAACATGCGATGGGCCTTGCCCATGACGACGCGTCCCCTTTGTTCACGGATCAAAAGCGGCTCCCCAACGTCGCGCGAAGAAACCTCCTCTTCCTCCACTTGCACCTGCACGGATCCCCCTTCGACGACGTCCCGAGTCCGATGGCGGTAGCGCGAATCGATCCTAATAACTCTAGTGGGTAACGGTACCGTATCCATACGGTATGAGGACACCAGACGCTAGTTTGGCGCTCGCAAGTCTGTGGGTCCTTGGGTGGCGAATGGTAAGCTGTCGCAAAGCATGTAGTGAGCGAATCGAGTTGGTCGTGGTGGCGGCGATGGCATGCGAAGGAGCGGACGTTGAGGCTTGGCTCTGGTCAAGGTCCAGTCAATGGATGATGTAGATATTGTGGTGGTGGTGGTGGTCGAGCGAGGGTTGGAATGAATGGACGCCAGGTGACTGGCAGGTGAAGGAGTGGCCTGGGGAGGGTCAGCGATCTGCACTCCAACGGCCACTCGCGTGCAGTTGCAGATATAGCAACTGGAGCGACGAACGGCATGCAGCCAACTTACCTGGGCGTTCAACGGACCAGCATTCGCTCTTGGAATCGACTCTGGCAGGCGGAAGGAATTTTCGGATTCCAACGCGTGGGTGGAGCGGCGGGCGGGTTTATGGCAGACGGACGGGCGTGGTGTTGTGCAATGGCAGCGTGCTACGGTCGGGAGCACAGCGTGCGAGTGGCGCTCGTTTGGGGTTGTTGCGGGAGGGCGCGTGGCGGGCTCTGATGCAGTCCTGCTGTCGCACACCGTTCCCTTGCGGGCAGGCGATTCAATTGTCGACGTCGCAGCGGAGGTCGTGGTGGAGAGGAGCCGGAGGCTTCGCACCAGCAGGAGATGAGAGCGTCGAGCGGCTGGCCCACGGTTGGGGGGCCGAGCCGACGAATCAGGCGCGGGCGAACCCTTGCAGCAAATTTCAACCGTGGTGGTGCGCGCGGGCCAGGAAGCCTCACGAGATTGCGAGATGACGAAGGCCGGACGGGGGGCAGCAGCCGGGGATGTAGCAAACGGGGTATAGTACGCGCAGGGCGTAACTGTTGCTGCTTGGGCGGATGCCATGCGAGCACGGCGTCGACGGGAATTGATGGAGCGCAGGCGTGCTTGGGACGGCATCGTCGTTGAGCCGCTGCAGGGCCCGCGACGGACTCGAGGCCTCGGCGGGCTCCTGACGACCGGACGACACACACACAATGGCGGCCCCTAAAATAGCGACGCGGTGCGGGAGCCGGCGCTGATTGACTCGTTCGATAATTTGCAGCGTCGCTCGTCGCTCGTCGTGGCACATTCAATATTGGCCAAGCTGCCCGCGCGCAGGGATGCTGCTGCACGCTGCGGGTCACGGCGCTCACGTGTCTCCACACCCGGGCGGTCCAGACGCTCCATTGGCCGCCGAGCCTCTTTGCTTCCAACTCTGATCTGACGCTGCTCTCAGGCACCGATGGTTTCTGCTCTAGTCAGGAACGCGCTTGCGTCGGGTGCTTGTGCGCGCTGGGGCATCCATCGGCCCAAACAATCGCCGCCCCGGCCACGCGAGGGGCACTTCAACGCCCTGCGCCCATGGCGGGGCAGCGCCACCCGACGTGTGCACACCAGCATCGCTCCCGGGCTATCTGTCTACTGTTGATCGTCGTGTACACAGATGCAAACCGCCTGGATGAGCCTCTGAGTGCGCCCTCGGCTGCCCTTTCCGTTTTCCCCCTCAACGCGCCTTCCCACGTCATCGCTCATACCTGTTTCGGCTGCAGCCAAGACTAGCTCTCGAAGCCCCCCACCAACATGTCTCCCCCCCTCGATCACTCCCGAGGACGCGGCTTGCCCAGTGATGTTTGATTGAGCTTCGCACTTTTCACCACGCTGACCATGACGTCGCCCTCGCATTCGCCACCTCCGCCCTACTCCCTGGAGGCCGAGAGTGGCAGTGCTCTACCACCGCCACTACCACCACGCAACCACTCTGCTGCAACTCCTGGGCCGGATGCTTCTCTTGCGGCCATGGAATCTCATGATCCTCGTTCGTTGTCGGTGCAGTCGCTAGGCCCGCCAAACGACGATAGGGCAGGAAGACGGCGCCTTCTGCTTGTCTACATCCATGGATTCATGGGCGATGAGACTAGCTTCAGGAACTTTCCCGCCCATGTGCACAATCTCGTCTCCATCACCCTTTCCGAATCTCATGTAGTCCATACTAAGCTCTATCCAAAATACCGCTCGCGATATGCCCTCGAGGTTGCAAGAGACGACTTTTCTAAATGGTACAAGCGCTTGTCGAATCCTGTGAAGCTCATCATATACTTACTCGGCCAGGTTGAGCCCGCATGAGGACCCGTGGACAGATGTCATCCTCCTTGCACACTCCATGGGTGGGCTTGTGGCAGCCGACGTTGCTCTGCTATGCCGACACCGAATCATAGGCGTCATCAACTTTGATGTCCCTTTCCTAGGCATGCACCCTGGCATCATAAAAGCTGGTCTTGGGAGCATCTTCAAGCCGTGGCCTGAACCACAGGATCAAACCGGTGAAGATATCGATCCAGCCGGAAAGAAACCTAGCCGTTTCAATACCCTCTTCAACCCCAATCCGAACGACCCTAACTTCAACCCCTCTTTCTACAATGACGTCCATCTTCCGGTCCGGAAAGGATGGGAAAATACACTACACTGGCTGAACAAGCATTCGAGTGGCATTGTTCAGGCATCGAAAAGCCTGGTCCAATCGCATCTCGAATTTGGTGGAGCCATGGCCGATTACCGAACCCTCAAAGCGCGATATGTGAGGATAAGAGCTCTGGAAGAAGAGGACGATCAACGGAGGAGTTCTGCAATGCATGAAGTGCCCCATCCGCCACGCATACGGTTCGTCAACTATTACACCACGAGCACAGGGAGACCTAAGAAGCCCAAGTCCCCCAAGTCCCCCAAGCCATCCTCGCCTTCACCCTCACGACCTGCAAGCAGAGCATCGCCGCTCCCAGATGACAGTACTACGGCACTTACGTCGACAACTTCGCAGCTGAAGATCGATACTCACAGTTCAGAAGCACCCACAGTCAGCCCCAAGGTCTCGATCGACCACCCTCCCGAAGACGACGTCTTGGAGGTAATACCTCCAACGCCCATGGACGAAGACAAACCGGAGGAATTGAGCCAAGATTTACCTACGGAAACTCAATCTGGACCGCAGCTCCCTGACATCCCACCGATACCCAAAGAGCCCCCATTCGTGGATCTGGCACAGTTCACGGACAAAAGTCAAAGGAAGGCCGCTGAGAAAGAACATGATCAAGCCCTCAAGGACTATCAAAGGGCCGTCAAAGCACGGAACAAGATTATCAACGAACGGGATAAAATTCAAGAGCGGTGGGAAAAACAGAGGAAGAAAGATCAGCAATCGAAGGAGAAACAGGCGCAGAAGGACCAGCAGGCTGAGCAGAAGCAGACGCAGAAAGACGTGCAACAAGAGGAAAGGCAGATGCGGAAAGAACTTGAAAGCACGGAGCAAGTCAAAGGCAAGGACAAAGCTGACAACAGACGAGAATCTGAACTGCCAAACGAAGATGTTGGAGCCGTGCAGTTAGGTGCCGACAACGTATCGCGTAACGCTTCGAGTAACGGACCATATGGCAATTACGACTTTTCTAGGAGCGCAATCATGAATCAAGCTGAGCCAGACGAACAAGCTTCTTATACGACTGCCTCGAATCCTCCGTCATCATACAGTGAATCCATGTATTCATTGACTACAGCCGACAGCAATACCACAACGCCTAGGCCAGGAACACCACCAAAGAAAAAGCGCTTGAAAAAGTTCTGCATGCTCCCACCAGAAGACAGTAACGGGAACAAGGATCCAACATGGATCCGTGTCCTCATGGAAGGGATCGACGAGGTCACGGCGCATACGACATTATTCTTCGTAAACGACACGTATGAGCGGTTAGTTGGGGATATTGGTGCACGGATCGAAGAGTGGGTGTCTGAAGCCGACAGTCTGAGGCTCGTGCGAGAATTAGAGGGTTTATGAGGGCCAACAAATTGCACCGAATGTTATCATATACAGTTCTCCGTTAAGATCGGCCCGCGACATATTTCCAGTGCCACAGTTCACCCACTAAGGATTGATCCTGACTCGATAGGCAAACGTCTATCACACACCACGTAGCAGGATGAACGAAGCATCTAGATATCATCCTAACCATCTCAGTCACAATATTCACCACCTCTTACTGCATCAGAAGAAAGACAGCAAGCCCGCCGCAATCCACGCAGCCGTAATACCACCCAACAGCTGCACCACCTCCTCGCTCCCTGCAATAGCCTCGTTGTACTTTCCCATGAGTGGGATCCTGATCTGATCCTTCTCGTTCCAGAAAGTCTTCATGTGAAGCCTCGCCAAAGCGCTCACCGCTGTACAGATAATCGCCAAGACGACATGCGTCGTGATCCCAAATTTCGTGAGCAACAACAGTACAGAACAGAATGTGGAAAGGACCATCTGAATCAGTTAGTCTTGCACCGCCCTATCTTCCACTATTGTTTGGAAGAGAGAAAACGGAATAGGGGGCTTACCGCTATGGTTCCGCTAGTTTGAGTGGCCCGGGTTTTGTGCAATCGCGCTCCGACAGCGTTCGACCATTTTGAAGCCTTTTGTGCTTGCTCTTCGTATTGCTGCAGGCGCGTGATGTTCTGGTAGGCCATGTAGAGGCCGTAGGAGGACAAGACAGTCACGAAGCATAGTGGAATAAGGGGCGAGGTGTTGTACTCGGGGACTTCATCGAGCCAGTGGACCATGTTTGCTGCGGGTTTTCGATTTGAAGCCGATGAAGAGGAAGCGGAACGGTCGGATATGGGAGGTTAGAAGCCAAGAAGTGTTTTGCGATTTGAGGAGCAGACGAAGGGCCAGAACGTCATGTTTCGCCAGGGTCTGAGCGAAAATATGCCCCTCGGCTCGCTTAATTTCTCCACCTAGCGCAGGGATCAGGAGCGCATCCATCGACCCCTCCACAGGTTTTCCTCGCAAACCAAACTACCATCAACGCTTCTTCATTCGACGCCACGATGGCCCAACCAACGCCCGAACATCTCAACACCTCCAAGCTAGGCACCCGCGCCTACTGGGACGAAGCTTACAACACAGAGCGCGACAACTTTTCTAAGAACCCTGACGACGAAGGCACCATCTGGTTCAGCGATGCTGGCGCAGAAGAGCGTATGCTCTCATTCCTCGAGAACCTCGTTGACGAAGACGTCCTCCACAAAGAAGCCGACGGCGAAGTCGCAAACGGAGAGGAAGACGCCTCCTTCACGGAGCCCACACGCTTTCTCGACATCGGCACAGGAAACGGACACTTGCTGTTTGCGTTGAGGGAGGATGGCTGGGAAGGCGAGATGGTGGGCGTGGATTACTCAGAGCCGAGCGTGAGGCTTGCGGGGGAGATTAGGGCGAGCAAGGGCGCAGAGTACGAGGACATTCAATTTCAGCAGTTCGATATCTTGTCGCCATCCTCAGCGCCTGAGTGGCTGCGTCAGGGCTTCGACGTTGTGCTGGATAAAGGGACGTTCGATGCGATCAGTTTGAGCGAAGAGAAGAACACACAGGGACGACGGATTGCTGAGGGATATAAAGAGGCTGTCGAGAAACTTGTTAAGAAGGGCGGAAGGTTCCTCATCACAAGCTGCAACTGGACCGAGGAAGAAGTGAGGGGGTGGTTCGAGGGAGGGGAGCTGGAGTATGAAGGGAAAGCAAAGTATCCGAGTTTCACGTTTGGGGGCAAGACAGGGAGCAGTGTGTGCACACTTTGCTTCAAGAGGAGGTGAAAAGATGGACATCCGAATGATTCAACTGAGTAGGAGATTATAAGAGAAGGGGAGGAAGGGCCGCCGGTGCTATCTACGAAGGCGTACGGCGACGCAGCCCCGTGAGCACACACCACCTCTTCCCTCGCCCACATCCTCTCCCGCCGTCGCGCTCCTTCGCCTACGCACGTCTCTTCCCCGACGCATTTCTCTCGTGTATCTCCTCGACCCCTAGTCCGACCTCCGACACCGTCTCTTCGAGGAACGGCGCTACCTTTGCGCGAACCGTGTGGAACCCTACTATTGCATGCACGCGAGCGTCTGGAGAGGAGGTGTAACACGGATTTGGAGAGGTTTCCGTGTTCGGAGGCGGCCATCTAGCACGCCTCTGCATGTCACGGACCTCCACGCCTGCCTACTCGCTGGGGCATAATGTCTGCCCTAAGGGCATTCAGAGACAATTTGTGGCAAATATACGCGTGTAGTGGTGCGCGTGGGAGGAGGCAAAGGTGTCGTCAAGGACGTTTCATAGGTGGCTGTGGACGAAGGTCTTTACCCTCAACTCGGTTGGAGGGTTGTTGGTGACGTTGGCAGTGATGGTCTCGAGGATCCGAGGTGTAGCATAATCAGTTACAGCAACTTTGTAGTTATTAGCTTCGCGTCTCCCCCAGAAAATAAGAGGAACACAAACATACTTCATCCACTCAAGTAACAACGCTCATGATCATGCCTGGTCTCACCCCACCACATATCCACCGGCCACCTTAGTCCGCTCACTCAATCACCGCAATTGGTTGGCATCTGTCGCAGCATCCCTGACTCAAGAGTCGAACAACGTTGCGCATTTGGTGCTGCTTCGAAAGAAGGCTGACGATTCTCGTGGTGAGGTGGGGCAATGTTGTGGACCGGGGTTAAAGAACAAGGAGTCGGGGTTAGTATTAGCGTGGACGTCGCGTGTCAGCGCGTCATGCATGGGGATATCAAATCATCCACCCAGCCCTAGCTTGATATCGTCCATTTTGCCTGGCGCCTTGTTCGAAGTTTCCATCTCATTGAAAAGCCGCTTGTGCATTTCATTTGTCTCATCTGTGCTTTGCTTCTCCTCTCGCCATCCACTGCGCCTCCTTCAGCGCCCTCAGCGCTTGCAGTACGCCATGACATCCCTCTCCTCGTTCACGAATCCAGCCGCATACCATCTACTAAGGTAATTCCACCATCCTTTTCTCTGAAGTCTCTGCGAAGAAAGCCTGACATTCGCACAGCTATGGCACCCTCCTCGGCAGCACCCTCTTCCAATCCTTCATCAGCGGCATAATCGCCTTCCGCACCCTCCCCCGCCCGCAATTCTCCACCCTCCAGAAAGCCACCTTCCCCGCATACTTCACCCTGCAGACCGTCACGCCCGTGTTCATGGCTCTCACCTACCCCTCCGGGCCGTCTTCCCTATGGACATACAAAGCTAGCGGCGATGGCCTAGCATTCTGGCTCACGACGACGATGTTCGTAACGGGGTTGATCAATCTGGCATATGTTGGGCCACAAACAACGGAAATCATGCGCTTGAGGAAGCACCAGGAGACGCGGGATGGGAAGAAGAGCTATGACAAGGGGCCGCACAGCAAGGAGATGCAGGCTTTGAATAGGCGCTTTGGGATCCTGCACGGTGTGAGCTCGTTGGTTAATCTGGTTGGTTTCTTGGGTATGTGCTGGTATGGTGTGCTGCTTGGGGAGGGGCTAAGGTGGTGAGCTGGAGATATGGGATGTATGATATGTGGTATAGGGAATGGGCGGTGAAGTGAGAATGGGGAATGATAGGCCCGAAGAGTAGGAAGTTGTGAATTTCATCATCGTAGAGGTATACTGCATGAGCGGAGCAATGACCACTTCTTCTCCCAACCCACTACCGGTCATTTGCTCTTGTCAGCGGCGTTAAACTTGAATCAGAAGGTAACGGCGTTCTCTAAGAGCTAAGGCAAAACAACGTTGTAGTTCTGACGCCTTACACGCGATGGTGGGGTATTCACGGCTATCTCCGCACTAACAACCCCCAAGAACCAGTCATCACAGGGTCTACTTAGCTTCTATGTACCTGCATCAGACCGCACCTTGGCTTTCCTTGTCTTCAAAATGTCTACATCAACCCCCGCCGAAAAGTTCGGTCCTCCCGTCCCGGACACCCCAGCCAAAGCACCAACCTACGACATCAAGCTCACAGGCCAACATGTCACAATCGTCCCAATCCATGCCGACCACGCCGCAGCTCTCTACGACCTAGTCAAAGGCCCAGAAAACGCATCCCTATTCGACTACCTCTTCGACGAGCCTCCCCACTCCCTCGACGAACTCCGCACCTCTCTCGCCAAAAAAGCACACACAACCAACCCATGGACATACACCATCCTCCTCACCTCGACCTCCAAACCCGTCGGCATGGCCTCCCTCATGCGCATGGACCTCCCGAACCGCGCCATCGAAATCGGAAGCATCCTGTACACGCCCGCGCTGCAGCGCACGCCCGCCGCCACAGAAGTCCAGTACCTCTTCGCCTCGTACGTCTTCGACACGCTGGGCTTCAGACGCTACGAGTGGAAGTGCAACGACTTGAATGCGCCGTCGAAACGGGCGGCGGCTAGGCTGGGTTTCGTCTACGAGGGCACCTTCAGGCAGCATATGATTGCGAGGGGGAGGAATCGCGATACCGCGTGGTTTTCTATTGTTGATTCGGAGTGGGGGGACGTGAAGAGGGGGTTTGAAGGGTGGTTGGGGAAGGAGAATTTTGATGGCGAGGGGAGGCAGAGGAGGAGATTGGAGGAGTTTAGGAGGGCGTAGTGGGTTTGGGGTGCAGTGGGAGAGAGATACTACCAGGAGGGTGACTACGTGGGAAATAAGTCTTACATGTTGGGAAAGTGTGTTGTTTCTGAGAATGATGCGCATAGATTTCGGGCTCACGAGTGACGTAGAACATTAGAAAACTCGAGAGCATGCACGCTGGAGAATAGAACGTTTTGTAATTTTGCTCGATGAGACATGATAGCCAATCGACTGTTGATGTACGTCTAATTGCCTGCATATTGGTGAGTACTGCTACTAGTGTTTGAAGACCTATTGCTGAAGCTTTCTGCACAAGATAAGTTAAAACACCAGAAAAGCTAATCAGTAACTCACATCAGTTCGATGTTCTTCCCAGTATGGTTAGTGTGCATTTTTGGGAAAAGAACAAGTCGCTCTGACTCTTGCTCAGCCACTATCCAAAACACCTGCTCATCTCTCGCACAATGAAAGACCTCGGTGCTATCTCGGAACGGGCTCACTGTCGACGTAAGATCCACTGACCAGTCTACCTTCTTACCATCTCAATTGTGATATAATCGACATTGTCTCCTTCCAGGTCGATTTAGACCTACCATTCATGACTTGATGGACATGCCAAACAGGATGGATCAGCCTCGAGAATGCTTCATTCATGAACCCCTGGACCACAAGAAACCGTCCATACGCATTCTTGAACTACAAACCGACTCATCTGAAGATGGTTTCGTGCAATGCACTCTGTTCCACGCAACGGTCGAAGCTCCGTATACCTGTCTATCGTACGTGTGGGGGCCAGAAGCACCATCCGCTGTAATATTGGTCAATGGCAAGGAATTCCGCGTACGAAAAAACCTGTTCGATTTCCTGATGGTCGCACGAAGACTGGAAGTTGCCCCAAGGTGTTACTGGATTGACGCCGTATGCATTAACCAAGACAACGTCGCAGAGCGAAACCACCAGGTCCATCAAATGGGTGAAATCTATTCGAAAGCCACAGGTGTCATCTCGTGGCTTGGGAATTGCGAGACGCTGGCTCCTATCATCCTAGGTTTTATCGAAGTTGTCACTAAGCCATGGACCCCACGATCGGATCACTTTCGCAAAATCATCCCGGAGTATGATTTAGAATTCCGCCATCATCTTTTCGATAATCCATATTGGCGTCGTGCATGGATTACCCAGGAGATCAAACTTGCACGTCAGTGTACGGTACTTCTAGGGGCCTCCCGAATTCCTCTTCAAGCCTTGATAAAAGGCTCAGAGAACCTTGTACTATATCAGCTCTTCGGGAGGATGGCTTTCAATCCACAACTCTGGAGATCTATACAATGGAGAGATCCGGGCTACACTACGCCACTCGTTCACCTACTGGCGACCTTCAGCGATAGGGAATGTAGCGTTGCCCAGGATCGTGTGTTTTCCCTTCTTTCGCTTTGCGAGGAACAGGAAGCCATCATAGTCGATTACGAGCTTCCAAGATCAGATTTGATGCTCAACGTTCTTGAGTGTCATCCGGACCGTCTCTGCTTTTGCTCCGCTCTTCTTCTAGCGCGGACGCTGGAGCTTACAAGAAAAGAAGTATCAACAGCTTGTTCGCAGGAGCGGTTACCATGGTTGAGCATTGATCTAGACCCCGAGGATCATGGCCCGTCACATGACCATCCCCTGAAACACCAATTGTGTATCTCCACACTCGAGAGAGTATCGTCTCACACTGAGAATAGTGCCCTCAACAACGATACAATCTGGCAAGTGACGCTCTCATTCCAGGATAGTCTTAAACACGTCATTTACTGGGATGAAAAGTGCACGATGGACACGCCCGTATGGTATACACAGACGGTGCGTGGCAATGAAGACAGCAAGCACAGAGTTCTCTGCCAGTATGGCGAAAGTATATATCTGTCTGTCAAAGCCAACGACAGTGGGAAGTTTACGTTATGTCTCGCCTTTGAGCTATGGACGGAACTCACGCGAGATGTGGATCGTAAGTTGTGCATAATTGGAAATTATGGGCGTCAATCACCTCAGTTCAGTGATACGGGTATGCCAGAGATCAGGATGCGATGTCTTCATGAGAATGAGGGGAATACTACCCGGATTGTTCCTACATCGCGCCTTCTGCAAGATGGGGTTTGACTTTGTTTCAAATATTGATAGAAGCTGAAGCGTCGAAGCGAAGAATTTTGCTGTTGGCTGCACGAAATGTCTGGAAGGCTCTCGGCGAATTACGGATTTCTGCGTATCTCTGTATCTCTACGCGTTGCGCGCAAACTAAGGCTTCCTGGAACATTGATAGTGTATGCTCAAAGCCGCCTCCTCATCAGACGGTGCTTGCAACTGCACGAATACCTCCTGTTACTCATTCTTAGCTTCTTCCCTCTGTTTCAGTCTAAGTTATGTCAAAGCAAGGTTGTCTTTTGCCGCGAGTGACTCGACTATAGTCATTTCGAGGAATTTTTCTAGCACGTTGACCCCACTTTTCAACAAACCCTTTGCTGCATCGAAATCGCTATGGCTTTCTAGGGAAATTACCTCTTTTTTGTTTTACTATTCTCTGCGCTTAAAGGCCTACGCTGAACTTTTGTCGATAAGACAAATAGAGATTGATATGGTTACAGGTTGCGGTCCAAAGTTGATATTTTACCCGAATAGCTGCTAAAGCATCTGAACTTCTGCAGTTTTTCAAAAATTGCCTAGTTGTTGGAATAGATTCTCCTGAATGCGATTGAAGGCGATATACTTTGACCGACTTGGACACTATGTTAAGAAAATTCTGAGCTAAAGATGTTCCGCATCATGGTAGCATTTACACGCTCCGCATAAGGAGGCGATCCGTAACCGTTATGGAGCATCAACGTCCTCATGAATCTAACTCTTAGATCTTTAAGACGGTGTCGATATGGATACGGATCCTACGCCCGGGGATTATATCTCCAGCATTCTGATCATATGGGTTCTTTTGAACAGCTCCAGCCAGGATCTTTACGGTCTATTGTGCATATTTCCTTTGTGAAGTAGCATCGAACCGTTGTTTCGTCCGGATATGAGTGAACGTGTCTATGGAGGAATTGTCGTCGTGTTATCGAGTGATAAGACAGGGAGAGGGAAGGGTCGGGAAGAGCTCGTCCACTGTCTCTCCTGAATTATTCATAGGCCAGTTGATGAGCCTCTAGCGTTAAAATGCGATACTTAATTCTCCTAGGCTACGGTGAAGCATTAGCACTGGCGTATCAAGAAGAAAAATGAATATCCAATAAGCACTTGCGCGGCCATTGTTTCTGCTTTTCAAGAGGGCGCAAGAGGTTTTCCAGTTAGTAAAAATCGATTCATTATATTGTGTATCAAAGGTTAAAGGCTTCGTTTTGATGAGATATTCGTTGTGTTCATCATATCACTGGCGATACAAAGCAAATGGTATGTCTTCTTGAATGATGCACGTGCCTTCATGGTCGATGGCAAGTAGGAATCGCCCTAGCTCCTAAATGTTCGATTCAGCATGCTAACTTTCCACGATTAGTCATAAGTCCAACAGGGACCGGTCCTGCACATGTTTTTTCTCCAACAGTGTGTTATTCTTCTATAAGCGTTGCATCAGAAGCCCCATACCATCAGCCATTGAGAAGCATGGCACCTCGAACATCATACCAAATACCAGAGACTTCTGCTAAATTATGCTGGAGTCGTCAATTGTTTTGAAAACCCCCTCCCAATGTGCTACCGTAGCATCTTTGTTTTTGTTCTGGAACATGGTATGCTTAGCATGGAAGCAGTCCACAGGAACTATGACGATTTTACGAGTTCGTGAGTTCGCTAGGCAAGAATACATAAGTTGCACGACTCCACACTTGAACGGAAATCCTAAAGATCTCTTCAACCTTGATGAGGAACTGCATCATCTCAATCTGTCTCTCCACCAGTCCAGCGTCGCAAAGGTCACGACCGCCATCTCGTCCAGCTCTTCCTCATCCTTCACCGCGCTTAACGGAATACTAACAGACCCGTCATAATAATTCTCCATCACGACCTTGCTCACCGCATCCCCTTCCCTATTGCCACTGTCCACGCAAGTCAACGTGAACCTCACTTCACGGTCATCCCTCGCGTCATTTATAAAGTTCCACCTCAGCCACCGCTCGTTCAGCATCCCAATGTCGCTCGCCCAATCCGCATCGTCGGGTCGCCAATCGCCCCATTTGCGCTTATCCTTGGAGTCGCGCCGCGCGGATTTGGGGAACTCGAAACTCAGAGAATTGGAGAATGTGGACATTTTATAGGCGCCGATGCGCTCAGAGGACGGGTTCAGTAAGGAGCCCCGGAAAATTTCGCCTTTGGCGCCGTCGTCGGAGTATTTCACACGATAAACGGCGCCGGCGCTCGGATCGTGCCGTAGGACGTATTCGTCATCACCGTCGTTATCGACGAGCTTCAGACACACGCTAGGTCGTTGCGGGTCAGCAATGCGTGCGAGCGGATGCCCGTTGCCGGTATGGGATGACGACGATGAGGACTGGTGGTGGTGGTGTAGCAGTGCACCGCCTACCAATGCGGCACCTCCAGCAAGGGCGACGTTAGTCTTCCAGCCGCGCTCGGCATCACCGTTTGGTAACGGTGGTCCTTGATGTGCCTGATGAGGCTCATCATATGTGGGAGCTGGAGTGGAGTTGCTGTACCCTGACGGTGGGCTGTCATAAGCTGTTGTGCCATTGTAATTTGGAACTTGTGTGTTGTAGGCTGGTGGCTGGCCACTGTATGTCGAAGGTGGATTGTTATAGCTTTGCTGATGATATGGTGGTTGATGCGGAAAGCCAGCGTTCTGTCCTGGGGGTGCTCCAGGTCCACTCATTTGCGAATCATACTGAGGTGGCTGGTGATATCCATAGCCTGGCTGCACTCCATAGGATGAATGCTGCTGTTGTGGGGGCGGATAATTGTATTCCTGCTGCGTATAGGTAGGACCTTGATTCTGTGGCGGATATTGTCCTTGCAAGGGCGGGGGATTTTGATAGTAGCCGTTGAATGCCATCTTCGCGATAGTATGTCTTCCTCTCTAAGCACTGATCTCAAACGTGCTGGGCCGTAGTGCGACAATAGTCGCTTGATTCGAATTGTAGTCGCGGGTGGGAGTAAATCGCACTACGTCTGCGAGAGGCGACGCAACGAACAGGAGAATCTCTTACAGGGTCTACAAGCTTTTTGGGTCGTGGTCTGCTTTTCAAACATTACTCAGAAGCTTGTCTTAGCCCAATATCGGATTCGTCAGGCCAACCGCGAAGCCACTCGCTCTATGCTTAGCGTGGCATAACCGTCTCACGCGACGTCCTTATTCGCCAAAGTCATATTGATAGACCATGACGCATTTCCCAATTTCGGAGAAATGTAGAATTAGGACAAAGGTTGAGGCGGTGTGAGAGGATCAAGTAGGACTAGGATTGGACAGGGCTAGAGCCGCAGGACGTGCAGGCAGCTGATAGCGCTTACACGTGACTTTCAATATAGTTCACCATTTCATAGCCCATGCCATTTCTAACCTTTATTTTATTTAACTCTAATTCTCCTCACTCTAACCCTTCTGATCCTAGATTTGTCTTCTAGCATATTATAGATAGGTTCAAAAATATATTCTGGATATGTTAAAAGAAATATGAGGTCAGGTTTATACTATTTAGGCCTAGGCAGTATCAGCGGAGGTTAAAAACAGCAACTAAAAGCGGGACATGAGCTGTTGATGCAATTAGCCGCATCGAGTGAACCAGGGTAAAGTAGAACGACAGATCTCTATTTAGATATTCAGAGAGTGAGTCTACTCGCCGACGCTCCATCATTTCCTTGGTATCCTGGCCTATACCATCGTAGTACATCACCTTCTCTGAATCCGAAGCCCTCTCACATCTGATTGAGATAACCATTCTGCCGTAGGAGGAGTTTTACAAAGCTAGGACTCTGTTCCCATTTCTCCGTCGAGCTAACTAGACTTGGTCCTCCTTTAGTCTAGGTGACACCACCTAGATAGCATATTTGTGCGGTCATTGCAGTGGCTACAGCGACTACGACTCGTCCGTCGTGGGGCCACTATCGGGAACAAGCAGTACTTTGTTCCCGGCCGCGACCTCGAACCGATCCAATGCTCATAGGTCTTTATTCACGGCCTTCCACCCACTCGTCGAAATATTTTTGGTTTCTTTTCGAATGCGCACTTCATATGTAGGGAGCACAGCTGCATTCATGACCCATCTACCGCTGCGTGTAGCATCCGCAGCTGTCAATACTGGGCATTCTGTTTTGGTTTGACGGACGTGAGCTCGCTGGGATATTCGGAGATCGTTCGTGAGTCATGATGCCATCCGGGATATGTTCCGAAATCAAACATAGAATGTTTGTCCTTAGATTCTACGCGGCGATATCTGCGTCATTGTCGATTCATACAGCTATGGGTAATGGGCACACAACCATCTTTTGTAGGCCGATGTACTCTGAAAGTCTAAGTTCATGGGCTAAAACGAAAACCTTTCGCAGAAAGGGCCAAAAAAGGTGTTATAGCAATCGCACCTTAGGGTTTTTGATTCACATGGTGATGAAATTGAAGATTCGTTGCATCGCTCCATGCATATCTTTGTTCATTAGCCACTCCAAAGGCCTCAGTGCAACGATACCTTCCAGCCTCAGCTCTTTCGTTTCTAATATACAACGTCTACCATGAGAGAGAATCATCATTTCCACTATTTCAAGTGTCTGTTGTAGGTTCTATAACCCTCTGGCCTTCTCGCCTCCAATACCTCAATAGCCATCCGCCTCTCGTCCATAAGCTCTTTCCGGTTGCCCAGAAATACCATGTTTTACAGCAATCGATTGCTAACCTGGTAGGGTATGAGCTTCACAGTGTTGGTGAGGCTATCACCATCGATGGTCCAGTTTTCAATGAGTTTACGGGTTCCCACTTTAGCTGAGTTAGATTGCTACCAGAATAAAGGCACCCAAGCTCAGACATGATGGGCCGACAGTCGCAGTGTACGTCTTCTCCTATACTTTTCCACTAGTCTGATTGAAGTCATTTGACAGGTATCGTTAGCCACATGGAGAGCTGAGATATGATTACTCAAGAACATGGAAAAGTATGTCCTGCACCACATGTATGAGGTTGCAACGTGGCGGATTCACTCATATATATTAAGATGCTAAGAGCATCGTTGACTTCAATAGACTCAATATTTTGTTCATGAAGTAAATAAAATTTTGATGCTTTGTTAGGAATATTCTGGAATTTAGGGCTGTTGCTCGTTTTGGCAGGAAAGCAATTTCATGTCGACTTATGTCGTCTGTGAGGTCACCGTCGCCATGGGAACGTGGTAAGTATTGCAAACGCTCGACGCGAGACAAAAGCTCCTCTTTCCCACCAAAACACAACCTCGCTCCGCACATACCTCTTGCCCATAATTGTGTTTGGGACAAAACTTGCCTGACTTGCTGTCACATAGTACCATATGTAAGTCCGCAATGGTATCGCTAAGCGATCTGGCCTCCATTTATGATCTGTCGACCGCCCTCAGGTCTAGTATCTTCAAACTTACTAACCAACCAAGGTATTGAAGTCGAGCCTTTGCCTACCATGGATACCTTAAGCGTGGGTTCCCGCACTATACGCCGCATGAGTGTCGAACTGACTGCGAAGGTCATGTTAAATCCCATCGAGCACGGAGCCGCCCCTGTCGATACAGAGCCTGAGCCGAATGCGACTGTCCATCATCAGCGGGATGACTGGCTTACAATGAACCGACCCCAGCGGAAGGCAACGATGAAAGGACCGAAGATTGCAGTCTTTATCGGCGATCTGACCGTCTGCCATATTCCTAAACGGGCCGCCATGGTCATTTCTAGGACTCTGTATGACTACTTCACCATGAACGCTCATCAAATACAGTTTCAGTTTCCGGCGGGACTACTAGAACCCAAGGCCGTTCGTACCTTATTAGTCAACTGGCTTCAAGAGACGAGCAATATCTCCCTGCCACACGAAGTTCGGTTTCACAAACGATTCCGAAGCAATATCGCTATCCTCCGGGCTGCACGTTTTCTGGGTATGGAAGGCTATACTAGGAAGATCCTTACATACTACTTAAAGTACATGGAGCGCAATATTCCGGAATATCACGAGATTGCTTGTGTTGAGGAGATGCGGACATCGTACAAGGACCCGGTTTGGACAAAAATGGTCAATCATCTAAGTCACTTGCGATACATGCGTCAAATACATGACACAAAAACCTTCTCGAAGTTTCTCAGAAAGCATCCTGATCTTGCCGGTGCAATGCACTACGCTGATCGCTACTTCAAAGCCAGAGCCGCGGAAAAACGTCGCGGTTACCAGATAAGGAACTACATGGTCTGCGACTTTACGACGGGGGAAGAAAAGCTGGTCACGGCGAAGGATGCAGCGATGTGGTGTGCTTCAAAGTTGTAAGCGTTTTTTATGTCTGCGCGCCATACTGCGGGAGCACCTTGGGAAGACCTTGAACAAAAATAAGGCTGATGGGAAGCCTAGACACTAAAACCGTGTTGGCAACTTTCAGATTTATGCTTCATGGAATACCGGATGGACTGGTGGAAAAAACAAATGAGTCGGAGGCTTTGAGATTTCGTATCACAGTATGCAGAATCGAACCATTGCTGTCAAAGTCTGATATTAGCACTTCAGTTCTTTGATGTTGCTTTTGGGCCCTTCTTCATCTGTTAGAACTCTCAGCTATGATTGCCATAGCTTACATACTCTATGGTAACTCTTAAAGGACATAAAAAAGGAATACCTTAGCGAGGGCTGTGTAAGTAGGTATTATGTCTTTTCTATCAATGAATCGTACATCACTGCCTCTATTCTAGATGAAAACACATTTCACGCAGACCTAAAGGTACGGCGTTATTGACTGTTGTTCTTCCGCTGGAGAGACTCAGCCAACTCGCGGTGTACCACGGTTTAGCGACGATGCTATACCCGCAGACGTAGAATCCACCGCTACCTGCTTGGTTCACTGGAAGAAATACTAATTCATTTTTTACTGTCTATAGCTTCACAGCATACGCTATAAAAAGCGCTAAAGGCGGACAATCTCTCCAACAGATAGATTTATGTCCGAAAAAGATCTATCTTGCATGTAATCAATGAACTTGTGAACCTACATCAGATCTCTCGCGACCAGTCCAATGGCCTTCTGGACCATCAAGTGTTACATGAATCGTATCGACCAAAGACTTCGTGTCGGTAAATAGATATATAGTTATTAAATACACTGACATAACTATGACAGGAAGCCTTACGAAAGCCTTTAAACTCAGCATTCGATTGACATCGGGGGTTGTTTTTAGGAATCATGGAAAGTAAACACCATTCATCCGTGTATATGTGTACTGCAACCTGCGTGAAGCTTGCCTTGAGCTTCGCAGTGCCTGAATCAACAACAACAAATCATTGTTTCAGTTTTGAATTGTATCTGGTAGAACTTCTCCATTTATATATTAAAAATATTGAAGGCTTGCTTTACATATTTCGAAGTTGAAATGCTCGCGCAGCAGTCTGGCTGTAACGGGAAGGAGAGTGACTGTAGTACTAGCCTATGGCACCGACCCGTCTTTGTTCCATAACAAGGGCCTCATGCGTAATCCTAACTGGATATGTGTAGTCATAATATTTTAGCATTGTGAAGAGCCGGGTTTCCACCACACCGTTATATAACTAACACCCCTCCTCTCGCACACAGAAGCCTCATACCAGCACCCAGCTTAACTTTGCAACATTTCAATACCATTAACGATCACGACTCAGAGCCCTTGAACATCAGCAACAACTCTACAGGATCAATGGCTGCCTTCCAGGAGGTTCGTGCGCGTATGCATGCTAAGCAAGATAAGGCCTTCAGCTCGGCTCAAGCTGCACTTATTGAAGAAACGGCTCCCGTACACGGCGTGCTTTCCGGCACTGTAGACGTAACCAAGCTTACTCCTGAAGAGCTTCAAGGCCTCCTCAACGGCCCTAAGACTCATATCTCTCTCGATGGTCAGGTAGTCTTTTACGCTGCTCCTGTACGTATGTTTATGGCCCGCTCGACCATTGCCAACACGTTCTTCAATAACGATCCACAAGCCAAGGAGTTCTGTCTTCTTCATGGTTCTGCTACGCGGCAGGCTCTTAAATACGTGCTCAAGGCCACGGTGACTAAGCGCGGCATAGACCATTCGAAAATTGGCATGGGCCAAAACTTCCAAGATTCTATTCGCATCTATCAAGCTGGTCTCACACTCGGTATGGCAGTAGAGGTCCAGCACATTGCTACTTGGGTACGTGGCTATACGTCGCGGTGCCTCCTTGCCTATACCGATCTTACTGTGCTCGTGACTGCCCTCCCGGTTACTGATCCTCTCTTTCGACATGTTGCGAGTAACCTCTGTTAGCGTCGCTTTAACGGTAGCATTCCTGACAAGGCTGAGTTTGAGGTCTATCTGCAGAAACATCCGAACTTGAAGCAAGCCATGGACGATATCGATGCCAACCACGAAGCTTCTCGCCAGCGTGAGCGAAAGGCTCAGGAGAAGTGCAATGCAGCGGCTGACCGTGCATATGAAAAGCAAATGGAACGAGAGCACAAGGCCCATATTAGTGTTCTGATGAAGAAGATTAACCAAGCTAACAGCGGTATGCTTTCACTGACGGCGGAGGAGGGTGAGCTTCGGCGTGAGCTGGGAATATAAACCGTGCTTCCGACAAAATACTTGCTTGAGTTTCTTGTTTTGGATCTGTAAGTCGAATGATACTAGACTAAAGGTTCATAGCTAGGTATGATGTTGAGTTTTCGCCGTTTTTGAACAACATGATAGATTACTTTTAGTACTTTTACATACCCGAATCTACATTATGAATATTCTCATCCCTTAATGCTTTTTCGTGCATACTCCTGAGTTTGTAGACAAGATTAGTTGATCGTGACTAAATGCGTGTTGGTTGACGTTTGTACTAGAAATAAGGAATGCCTGTGATTGATAGAATGTAGCAAGTGTCGAATGCGATCAGTTCCAACACCGGAAAAAGGCCACAACCTTGCGTAAAATCATAACAAAATGAAGAAGAGATGGGAATCACTCGCAATCGCCTTGCTTATATGATCCCATGCGTCACTAGAGATATGCCAGATGCTTCTCCTACCCTTGAGAGCAAGTGGGTATTGAGCCAAGTGTGGGACCCCGGACAGTTGACTCCAGAGTGGAGCTACACACTAACTAATGTGCTGTTCCTTGACTGTGAAATCAGATAGCTCTCCTTGTTAACAGTTGTTGTCCCTAGGAGTTGAATATTTCATGCACTACAGGCTGCAGATTTTTGCAGTCTGACACAGAAAACACAGAATCGCAACGCCTTTAATCGACACGCGCAACGAATCCTTTCAATGCTAACGAAAACAAAAACCGTAGCAACAGCTTATACACGAGACTATCAAAAGAATCCGGCAAGATGGATTTTTTTAATCGGTAACGAGCTTTCCAACACTGTTGAAACGGGATGGTACGCTACAATCTGTTGCAATTGGCTCGCGTAATGTTGAGTTACAGAATCCTGGTCACCCCGCAGATTTCGAAGCGTGCCGAGCTTTTGCAATACCGATGCGCACTATGTGAACGTCATGAAAACGAATTATCAATGACCATAGTAATGTCTGGAGACTGAAAATGTGCTGCATAATTTGGTGAACTTGGAATGGCATCCTCACGCGAAGAATGCCATGGTATACCAGTTTTAATTGAGCAAGTTATACAAATGCATCACTTGAGGTACTGCCTTGGGTTCCAAGGATGTGAAACCCGTGCCCAGGGATGATTCGGCGGCTACAACCCCTCGTCAAAGTGATAAGACGTGCAGCGAACACCAACATAGGCCCCTTTTTGGGGGCTGCCCAATCTTTCGTATCGGACCGCGTTACACATCCTAGTGCCAACCACTAAGAACGCCGAGTAACGCGCAATTTTGCAAGGAGAAAACGCTGTGTCTCAGAACATGCACCTCCAGTAGCAGACACTGAAATGGACTGTTCATGGCCCATCTAGTAAATATACGGGTTGTTCGCAGCATTTCAAAGTAAATTGATAAACCATACTGGCAGGCTCCACGCCGAGCTATACCTCATATTCTACACCGATTCTTCATAATGTTTCCATCGTCCTTGCAAAGTTCTGTTCTTCTCGTCCTCTTCTTTTACATAATCCCTACCATGTCACAATGCTACTGGCCAAATGGGACACAGAAAATTAATTCAGACGTAGCAAAATGCCCAGGATCGAACACCTGCTGCTATATAAATCGCACAAACAACCCTGGCAATGATACTCAATTTGGGCTTCCAAAGGATGAATGTCTGCCCAACGGATTGTGCCAGCAACGAGGCACTGCAAACACAGAAGATCCACCGCGAGTGTTCCATGAGTATTGGAGAGACTATTGCGCAGATCCTACGTGGGCAAGTTGTCCGAAGGTGTGCGCTAGTCTTGTATGTGTGCTCTTGTATGACGCAATTGATGTGGCAGAGCTAATGAAATTGCATAGGATGATGTGGGTCGAATAACACGCATGACTCCGTGCGATGGAACAAGCTCGAGCCTCACATGGTGCTGTGGTGATGATAGGAACTGCTGCGGCACAGGCGATGAAATCAGACTCGCACAAGTGAATAATACGAATCCATCGCCCATTACCACATCATCGATTCTCGCGTCGCCTATTTCTACACTGGCTTCAACTACCTCAACGACTTCTTCCGAGTCATCCCCGGCTCCAGTAGGCTCTAACAGCGCTCCCAGTGGGTTGACGGCAGGTGCAAAGGCTGGTATCAGCGTCGGTGTTGTGGGATCAGTTATGGTCGCTTTCGCAGGGGTTCTCTTTCTGTTGAGGAGAAAACGAAGTAGGACGCAACAGTCGGAAATGCCCAACGAATATGATGACGAGCGAAAACTTACGAGCTCTCTTCCGGAATTGACGTCCACGGCACGTGTGGAGATGCCGTCCACAGACCAAGCAGAACTGGCAGCGGGTAACCTATCGTCGGAATTGATGTCTAAAGAAGTGGGTTCATATTATATTCCTGGAAAGTCCAGACCGTACTATGAGATGCCTTGAATGGCCGCAAAAAGCGTTGCCACCAATAGTTCATATGATCCTCAATGTTCTGATCGAAACGGAAATTTTCGAAATAGGAACCACGAACTTCCGTAAACAGCCGCTCCGAACACCAACAATCCGGCATACGTGCCGAATCCGACTAGGTACTTTGGTGCATCATTGGCCGGGAACAAGTAACTGCCATATATCTGCGCGAGGTTGCCCATACCATTGATCATAGCGAGACAAATTGCTCGTGTTTCGGGATGTAGTGGTCCTAGAGAGACGGAGGCGTATGATAGTGCAAGCGGGTTGGCTGTCCAGATGGCGCTGTTTATGAAGCAGAGGAAAACGTAGCGGGGAACGTAAGCGTAAATACCTGCTGTAAGCGCACAGAAGAGAGAGCCAAGTACAAGTACGATCATGGCCATCACAGGGCGGTATGACGGGATTCGGTCGGCGAGGATGCAGGTTGGTACTGCAATGGCGAAAGCGACGATGTAGAGTGGGACAGTCATGTACCTATCAATTGTCAAAAACGGTTCGTTGACAGAAGAAAAAGTATCTTACTGCGCTTCAGAGCCCGTGTAACCTAGGCCTTGGACGAGCGTCGGGTTGAAGTAACTCAAGCTATAGCATCCAATGATAGTCATGTAGCCGACGCAAAGCCACCATACTCGCCAGTTACTAACTGCACTGACGAATGCCCGCCAGTGCGATATCGATGCCACCTCTCCATCTTCACTCCGGCTCGTGATCCCATCGGCTTGGAGGCGGGCGACGGCTATTTCACGCTGCTCGGGGGTAAGACGTTTCGTGGTAGCAGGATAATCGAGGAGGAAGAAAGGTGCGATGAGAGCACAGCCAATAGTAGAAGCACCTTCAACAATAAATAGCCTGGCCTTGTTAGCTCCCTAGGATTGTTTCAAAAGTAGGTGAGCTTGCCATTTCCATCCTCGGATTCCGTGGGCACCATCGAGTGAATCGACAATAGCACCAGCAATAATTCCGCCAAACGCGCCAGACAAGATGCCCGCGGAGAGAAATGTCATGAACCGCTTCGATTGCTCTTTTCTCCTGTACCAAGTCGAAATGATAAAGAGAATAGCAGGGCTGAAACCCGCCTCCATCACACCCAGAAGAAAACGCATGCCGAGTAACTGGGCAGGTGTCTTGACGAGGGCCATCAGAGTTGCCACAGTACCCCACAAGACCATCAAGAACGGTACGTATAGTGAAGGACGCCACCGTGCCATAATCATGCTGCCAACTTTTAGGAATGATTTCATTACGAATTCCGGAAAGATTGCTCACTTTGAAGGTATCTCTGCGATCACATATCCTACCTGAAACACAACAATGGCGAGAAAGTATTGTGTAGAGCTGAGGCCAATATCTTTGTCCATACCTGCCACCTTCGCGTTGCCAATGTTCGTCCTATCCATGTACGAGAAGCAATAGAGGACCCATATCGTTGGCATAAGGAACAAGTCGATCTTTCGGACCAGCTTCTTCTCCTCATCTGTCCCTTCAATGAAGCCCTCCGCGTTGGTATCTTTCTTCGCATCAAGGGCCGCAATGTTATCGACGGTCTCAACCCAACTCTTTTGCTGTTCTTCGTGATGTAAAGTCATGGTTGTCTCTACGTGATATGGAAGGCGTGGATGGAAGAGAGATCGCTTCTAGGTATGCACCTCGTCGATCAGGTTATAAATGATCCTGGGTAATGGGTGACTCGTCGAACCACTTCTCTAATGCAAAACCAACGCCGCCATCTCGGTTCCATCGAGCCGGGGTCGTCTTTCCCCAGGGGGAACTTCCCCGCAAACTCGGATCATGTTTGCCACAGCTGCATGTGCGGCGCTTTGCTGCGTAACCAGCTATGGGCACTTGCGCTAGTTTCTATGAGCATGAGACAAAAGACACCGGAGAAGCACTGGTGTCCCCGGATCAATGGTGGGGCAGGAAGCTAAGGATGCGCTATGCTTCCAAGTATGGAAGTGATGGCTACCCGAGGTAATGGCGGGTATGCCCGATAGAACAGCAGAGGCTAATCACACGCATGTACAGAGCATATGGGCCTGGTAGGTACTGCATTAAATGATGAATATTGTTCGCATGTTTTTTCAAAGTCTATCGTGTCTAAATTATTGTAGCGTTGGCACGACACTCCAAGGCAAAGCTACACCATCCAGTCTGTCACACCTCGTGTTCAATATCTGCTACTCTGGGTACTTTATGCAGCCTCAGCCTACAAAATGCAGCTATCAATTCGATCTAAACCTTGTCAGTGTCTGAGATCAGTTACTAGGTTGAGGTACTCTGACGCATTGCTGTATGGTTTCGACGTCTTCTTTGCTCACACCGATTCTCCTCGTGCCTCTTAAGTGCCAACCCGTCTCGCGCGGCAAGTTTTGGATCATGATACCGCCAAGCACTGTAAGCTCGGTCTCTACGTCGTTTAGGATGCTGTGATCAGACAAATAAAGCCCATAGCTGATGTTCTTGCTAATCCAATCTGGCGCTGTGTTAGTTCGAAATTTCTTGGTTACAAGGGGTACCTAACCGAAGTCCTTTTGCGATGAGAGTGCGTTGTCAATGGCACCTTGGTTATGCTTGTAAAGTCGATCCTGCCATGCAAATCCACGTTTTCGGTTCGCTTCATCACACTGCCATCCTTCTCTATCACATGATTAATAAAAAGCTAGAGCTTGAATTCTTTTACGCTTTCTGTACCTTGAAAATGAATAATCTTTATCTTCGGGTGCAGTTATAGCATCGATATCGAAAATTGCATCCAGGGGCTTGCAAACGCCGGCAATAGAAACCAGCTTGAGTAGAGTTTCGCGGATCCGGCGCATCAACGCTTGCCGCTGCTCAGGTGTTCGATACTCTGGCCGCTTGATGAGTTCCTTGTATAGGAGTGGAGCAAACTCAGGTTGGCCGCCTCCAACCATTGTGGCAAACTAACCATGTTAACAACGCCAACAGAGTATCATATCGGTGTTGACATACCGTAAGAACATACCACTTATCATTTCCAACGGTCTTTGACGGGAATTTCTCCTCCACTGCCTTGAAGAGTGCGAGCGCTTCTTCTGCGGTTGGGTCTCGTGGAATGTTGTTTGCGGTCATATTGAGGAGATGACTTGGTATGATTCCTAGTTCTGTAAAAGTAAAATTGTTGTCGTTAACTCTTACGTTGTTAGAGTAACTCGGAATTCGGTATCCATAGTTAGGGAATGTGTATGCTGATCACTTCGGAACGCTTCCGTGAAAGGGCCGGATTGGGATGAAGCGGGGTAAATCCCCACCCAGGGGATCGGAGAGCTGAGTTCCTCCCCGACACATCTATGGTGGCAGTAACGCTTACTTTTCTTATACAAGTTGTTTATTCCCATGTGACTGCAGTCGAAGAGCTGATCATACTGCAAGGATAATCGCTCAGTGACACTCACTGATTGTCCATTCAAGAATACAAGTACTTTTCGATACGTGCATCCTATAGTACCAGAAATCGCACAAAAGACCCACAGGAAATATGGCGACTCCTTTCCACCTTCCAAATGGTAAGCCAAAAACCGTTATTGTGACAGGAGGCGCGGGAGGCATCGGCGCCCAAACCATCCGGGCCTTCCACGAAAAAGGCTGCAACGTCGTCATTGCAGACCTTCCATTCTCGAAAGATGCAGCCAACGAACTCATTTCTTCACTATCCGATTCTAGCCGCGCATTGTTCTGCCCATCCAACATTGTGGACTGGGAAAACATGCGTACGCTATTCCGAGAGACGAAAAAGACGTTTGGACAGGTAGACATCGTGATAGCCAACGCTGGGATGATGGAGAGTAGGAATTTTTACGACTTCGAGGAGGACGCAGAAGGAGAGTTATTGGAGAGTAAGGGTGCTCAAAGAGTACTGGATGTCAACCTCAAGGGGACTCTGAATAGTACGTTTCATCGTGACGGAAATTTGATAGGGTTAACTGACTATACCAAGCCTTGCGATTAGCGATGCATTCGATGAAGTCGAATCCTCTAGACTCTGATGGTGCTCGGGGCTCGATAATACTAATCGCATCAACGTCCGGTTACTTTGGCGGCACAGGCGTGGTCTCCTACATTACGACAAAGCACGGGGTTGTGGGAGCAGCAAGAGCATCCCAACGGAAAGCAAAAGAGTTAGACGTGCGCGTTAATGTCGTTGCTCCTTTCTTCACCCCTACATACATCACTGGTGGCTATTCAGAGGAGTGGAGAAAGCGAGGTTTACCGGCGAACACAGTCGAAGACGTCGCGAATGCTGTAGTGTCGACAAGTACAGATCCGGACAGGAAGGGCCACAGCGTGATGGTAAGTGTTTGGCTACAGCCGGTGATACAGTGCTTACCGTCGATAGGTTGCAGGAGCTATTGTCAGGGAGATTGAGACAGCAAGAACAGCAATGACGAAAGAGTGGTTAGGTGAGGATATCGCCGACGTCATGGTAAAAGGGGGTCAATTTTTTGATGATATAGGAGGTTATCCCATGCCAAAGCCTCGAGAATAGTCTAAATACTGGTCTGACAAGGTAATACAACGCATAAGCGGTTCATGAATATTTACAAGCTCTAGGCACATGCCTCTTGAGTTCGTGCAATCTCACTGGTCACTATACTCGGAATCTCCTTGCTAGCAAGTTCTCCATGTTCGGCAATCCCGGTATCGATACAGGTACAATGAGGTAAGCGAAGCAGACGTAACTTGTGGAACGATGCAGTACAGCGTCATATTTGAATGCAACGTGGTCGGATATTTTAGTAGGTTTACCCATATCACGTACCAAGAACAATTGATCAATGCTAGTTAGATTGTAACATTCTTAATTACTTGAAACGCACCCTACGTCCCACTCCATGTCCCTTTTCTACGTGGTATACAATGTAGCCTTGACACCGGTCTGCTCTTCTTGAGCGATTAACTTGTTATTTTCCCTCCTTAAATCGAACTTCATGAACATCACGGTACACACGCTAAGCCCTGCAAACACCGTCATCAGGATAACAGCCAGAACATATCGTGGCGCGTCCTGTGGCCTGAAGAAATATGGCGCATAAATGTTGCCTATCTGGCTCATAATGTTGACAATGGCGGTTGCACACGCACGCTTTGCAGGTGTCTGATTGAGCGATGAAGATGCCCACGCATAAATGATCGAGTTAGAACCGAAGAGGCCACCGACATAGAGAAAAGAAGCGAAGTATCGTCCGGCCTTATCGAGTGTTGCCACTGTGATGATGAAACCAACGATAGCGAACAGGAGCGGAATGGCGATGTGTAGCCCACGTTCTTTGCGGCGGTCGCTGGAAAGGGCGATAGCCAGGGCTATTACTGTAGCGACAAGATACGGCGGTGCAGTAAGAACAAGCGTGATGGTCTTCGAGCCGAGGTTGAAGCCTTTGAGCATGCTGGGAAAGAAGTTGTTGAAGCTGTAAGCACTGTGATTGCTGCACAGCATGAGCGAGAATACCCAGGTGCGGTAGTCCATTACTGCGAGCTTCAAGCCGTGCTTGAGGCCTTCATCTTCCGAAGGTGCGGTTACGCGATCGCGCACAAGACGCTCGACAGATAGCTTCTTCTCTTCTTCGCTGAAAAGCCATCTGCCACTTCCGGTCGTGGATTCTGGAAAATCTGGGAGGATCCACATGGAGCACCCCGCTGCGAAGAACGAAGCTGCACCTTCAATGACGAATAACCACTGCCAACCGGCAAGGTTTCTAGCCCCATCAAGGCCTGCAAATACACCAGCGGCAATGAGTCCAGAAAAGGCTGTTGCCAGGATGAGGGCCGAGTACAACGCTGCGATGCGTAGGGCGAGCTCCTTCCGGGTGTACCATGCGGAGAGTATGTAGTATGCACCTGGGAAGAAAGGCGCTTCGACGATACCAAGAATGAATCGAATAGCGATGAGTTGACCATAGTTGTTAGCAGCGACCGTAGAGGCTGAAACACACGACCAGAGCATAGCGCAAGCGGGGATGTAGATCGACGGGCGGACCTTAGTGAGCAGCATATTCGAGGGAAGCTGCATAAGAACGTATCCAACGTTAAGAATGGAAACGGCAACATTGAACTGATTCCCAACAAGACCGAGGTCCTTCTCGAAACTATCTAGCTTCGCTTGCCTGGACATGCGGATCAGCTGACTGGGTCATATTGTAAGTAATCTTCTGATACGTACGCAATATTGTTCCGGTCCATGTAGTTGAAGAAGTACAAGATCCAGACGACGGGCATGAGAGTCATGTCGAGCTTGCGAACGATCCTCTTCTCTATCTTGCGTGTGTCCTCATCCACGACGAACTCTGTCTTCTCTGCATGTTCAAGTTCAGCCATGATAGTTTTCTTTTCGTCAACATAGTTATCTTCGACTTTGAGAGAACCCGGCATCTTGGCGTCGGTGAGACAAAGATATCGCTCAACTACGGTGCGAAGTTGGACGGGAAAGAAGCGAGTGCGATGTGATGAGCCCGTTCGGCAAATGCAGATTGTCCGACAGCGCTATGGAACAAGGCAATAAGGGAAACTGCGAAAGAGTTATATAGAACCCTGGCTATCGCATCGAACGTGGTTTTCGACTCCGCAATCCGGGGTGAAGCTGGGGAAGCCAAGGAGACCCGTGGCGACCCAGCATTGCGGACCGTGTTTTCGGAGCCATCCAGAGAGCATGACACCAGATTCGAGGCCAGACGCTAGTATAGGCAAAATTTTGTGGGGTAGAACGTGCAGACGTTATGGTCGGATGACGGCCATCGTTTTGTGGACGACCTGATTGGCCCCCGGAGTGACCCGGGGAGCTAACTCATCGCGGCGCTGTCTGCCACTGCTTTGCGACAATGCAGGAATGCTCCGTGTCCATGGACCTACCACACGATTTCCCCGCAAAATGCCATCTTCCATGACTCAACCTAATTGTCTACCGAGGCCATGATTCAAGTTCCCCTCACGTCAAAATGAAAATCATCTACGGACACGCTGAAAGCGCGCCAGGGAATGCGCGAGGGCGGCGGTTTGATCCCTCTAAGCCTAGTGGTATAGCGTAGCGGCAAAATATGATGAAGAATCAAAGATGATGATTCTCAAGGCCAAGAGCATCACGGGCGAATAATTCCGGTCAAAGACAAGATCCAGCAATCAACGACAATCGTTAATGGCTAAGAGGGCAAGTGACTTGGTATATATAAGTGTAGCGTGTACGTTGCTTCCAGTTCTTAGTGTAGAGAATCTACCCAGGCTATCGTTATGCTCATCTTAAAGTCCACCTGTATGCTGGCCACCGGCGCCTGTGTATCTGCCTCATATCTCTCCAGCTTGCCGCAATCCTTCCAAAACACGACCTCGATATGGGCATGGGTTTCTTACTCCACGCCTTCCGTCGGTGTGCTCCCCGGGCACTTTAATCGGTCAGCCTTGGATGCACCTCTGAACGGTGAAACGTCAGACGAATCCATCACCCAAGAATGGGAATACCTAAATACAACAAACTTCATTGCATACGACGCCCGATTCTTCGATATTATTGGCCCTAAGGCTAGGGTCGAGCATGTCGAGACTCTCGCTTACCAAAGTCACGAAGCGCCCTGCTACAATACAAAGACCAAGCAGTTACTCTTCGTAGAATGGGGTCCACCAGGCGGCGTCAACGGCACACACGACTGGCAATACCTTTACGATGTAGAGTCAGCGACGCTGTCAAAAATCCAAACCGATCCACCAACGCTCAACGCGCATGGCTGCGTCATCTACAACGACACCTTGTACGTCGTTACTGACGGTAGCGGGTCCAAGGAGACTGGAGCTCTCATCAAGATCGATCCTTCTACCTGGAAGAAAGAAGTCATCTTGAACAACTACTATGCGCAACCTTTCCTTGGCTTCAATGACCTTGACATCGATTCAGAAGGCAACTTCTGGCTTACAGATTCCAAGTCTGCTTACGGAAGAGGGCTCATTGACTCTTACTACCCCACCAATCCAACGGTTTACTTTGTGAATGCTACGACCATGCGGCCAAGGCCGGTTCACATCACTACTGGCAACGCGAATGGCGTTGCCGTGGCATTGAACCAAGATGAATCGGCAAGAAATGGAAAGAAGCACACTGTGTATCTACCTGACACGGGGGTGAGCGAGTTTCTGCCGGTGTCGAAGAAGAATCCGTTTGGCAATCGGGCGCTCTTTGCGTACGACGCCTCAAATTCCGGTGGTGTCTTGAGCAACCCGCGTCTGCTGAACAACCCTATAAGCTATTTCTACGATGGACTACGAGCGAGCCGAAGCGGACTGCTGTTTGCGGGCGCGGGTGACGGTGTGGATGTAATCGATCCCGTTGATGGATTGACGCTCGGCACAATTCGAGTGGGTGGAGGTGATAATCTGGCGGTTAGTGTTGCTTTTGGAGAGCATGATTTGTGGATCGTGGGGAGGGGTGGACTGTGGAGAGTCAGTGACATCGCTGAACGGTTGGATCGCGATTGGTGACGGCACATAAGCAAACAAAACACTTGATTGTATATGGAAAATTCAGTACTAGGCATATGAACATGTATATTCATCACGGAATAAATACGCTGCTTGTGAATGTTGTTCCCTCGGGCCTACCTTATGTTGTCACCCCACATGGTCAAACAATGTGGTACTGATGTGTATCCCCCAGAATTCATTCTTTGCAGTGAAAAGTCCGAACTTTTGGTAGTCGTAGAATTGTAAGTATGCACATGTATTGTAGACCAGATAGTATGTTTATGTAAATTGCTAATTCTCGGAAATGTATCATGCTATTGCTCTCACTACTGCTGGCCGTAAAGTGCTTGTGGGTTTCTCACCATGATCAAATCCCACTGTTCATCCGTAAGCCAGCTCTTCAATCGTTTCAGCCATGCTCGATCATCGACTTTCATATAAGGTGTTTCTTGAAGCGCCTCTTCCTTTGACCTGACTTTCATTCTCGGTGTGTGTGGCCAGTCACTGCCCCATAGTATTCGCTGCGGATGGGCTTCAACTAGTGCAGTGACCAGGGGGCGCACATCTTCGTAGTCGGGTGACATTTCGCTAATGCGATACGGTGCGCTGATCTTGACATACAGAGCACCGGACCGTACAAGCGATATGATAGCATCGAACCCAGGTTGTGAGGTTACATCAGCTTTGTACTCCTCTGGTAGCATGCTGGCTGCTTTGAGAAGAGCAAAGTGGTCTGTCACAAGCGGGATACCGCTTGCGACGATCTCTTTTACGACTGGGGTTAATTCGTCCCAAAACTCCGGATGGATATGAGTAAAAGCCATGCTCCAGCCAGGACAGTGGCGTTTCAAGACTGCAGCATGCTCCCTCAATGCCACCTTCTGTCGCTCGACATCGTGCATTGCATTATACTTGTATAAATTGACTCGAATGCCGCGGATCCCAGCTTCTCGCATATCCTGTAATTCAGCAGGTGTAACTGTTGACGGATCTATAACGCCAATCCCCAAGGTGTAGCCTTTTCCAAGTTCAGGTACGAATGTTCGTAAGGAGGTGCAGTCATCTCCGTAGGACAGCCCATGGGTAAGGACCGAGTGTGTCAGACCTAGTCGAGACTTCCAGTCCAGGTACTGTTGAATTGAGGCAGCCGGAGGAGTGAGATGCCTGTCCGGAGAGTACTGGAATCTGGAAGCTATAATAGTTCGTAAATACATGTCAAATCGAGGAAAGCCGTACGTACGCTCGAATATATGATGGTGTACATCCCAACCGCCGTTTGGAAAGAGGGGTTCGAGTTCCTCCACTACTATCTCGTGTGCTGCGATTAGAGCGAAGTCCTTGCCCATAATGCTGTGTAGTTGGTGCTGAGAATTGGCCTTCGAGATGTGGTATTGCTTGGGTGTGTTGCGATCACTGACAGCTGCTAACAATGACATTATGAAAAAGAAAGCACACATGTGACCCCAGAAAACAGTTGTGGTCGTGACGAGAGCATAGAGCTAACGGACACCGGATCTAGACATGATGAGAGGCGTGTACGCTAAGTGGGACTAGTGGCTCCGGAGCACTCCAGGGTCTCCACAAACGTGCCTTTGGTGCGCTATTCCCCGCCCATTTTGAATCCTCGGGGATGCGGCTGGGTCCGAAGCAGCTGGGGCAAAATATCTCGGACAAGTCCTACAGCCGGCAATCTCATGGAGGCGCCCGTACCGAACGGTCACGACCACCGTATGGTTGCGCCAGACGGATATGAAATCCCGAAACCCTTGATGCGGAAGGCATAAGTCAGGTGAGGAAACTTTACACTGTTGATATTGCATTGAGAAAATGCCGGAAAAGTCAAAGGCTACGCCGTTACAATCAGTAGTAGCTGGTGCTGCTGCTGGCGGCATCGAGTCCATTGTAACCGTTCGTTTACACCAACATTTGCGAGAATGATAGCTAATTGAGTTCAGTATCCTACTGAGTATGTCAAGACGCGGCAGCAGCTGTTGCGCGGGCAAGCCAACGCAGCGCAATCGCCCTTACGGATATTGTTATCGACAGTGCGCGAACATTCTATTGCCAGGCTCTACACGGGCGGTGCTGCTTTCTGTATCTCCAATGCTTCCAAGTCAGGCATCAGATTCCTGACCTTCGATACCGCGCGCAATGTGATGCCTACAGACGCATCCGGAACGACCACCGTGTTTGGAAACATAATGGCAGGCCTATGTGCTGGTGTTGCAGAGAGTGTACTCGTACTGACGCCAGGCGAAAATATCAAGACACGGCTCATTGACGATGCTGCGGGAGCACGAGCATACAAGTCGAGTACGCACGTCATCCGAAGCATGCTTGCAGTCGAAGGTCCAACAAGTTTCTTCCGGGGTGTCTGGCCGGTTACACTCAAGCAGTCATCAAATGCCATGGTACGCTTCACCAGCTATAACCTGCTCTCTTCCGTGTTGAACCCGTACATGGGCGCATCGACCAGCGTGGCAGCAGGGTCATTAGCTGGTGTCATCACCGTCTACTGCACAATGCCTTTTGACAACATCAAGACACAGTTGCAAAGTATTGCAGGTAGGGAAATGTATACAGGCTCTTTGGATTGTGCGCGTCAGTTGGTACAGCGCGGCGGTCTTCGACTGCTTTGGAAGGGAACCACTCCACGATTGGTGCGTCTTAGCGTAAGTATTGCAATGTACCGTTATACTATTCGATATCTCTGACTATGCGTGCAGGTATCGGGTGCCATATCGTTCACTGTGTACGAGCAGGTCGTGCAGGTAATGCGGTCGGCGGCAGCAGGAAGGTACGCACGCAAGGCTCAGGCAGAGGCAGAGGCAGCATTGTAGCCATAGATACCCAGGTTTAGAGAAAGAAAGCTCTGTACATGCAGATAACTGTATCTGTGGAGTTTCTTATCGAGCAAAGACTCTTAATTTGATGAGCAAATGAAGAGGAGAGAGGCTTCGTTGTAGTTACCCTCGAGCTTGCATGCAGCGTCCAATCAAACATTCGTGAAACCAAATCTCTCAAAATTTCGGTGAGCGAGAGAAGGACCGTTTTCTCCAAGATCATGTCCATCGCGCTGGAGATGCGGAAAGAGACTCCTAGAACCATATCTCGAAGATAAGTCACGTGCTCGCTAGGTCTTCGTAATTAGCGGCGGATGTCTTTCCACCCAGCCGGCACAAAATGGGCGCCCATGTCCACACCGGCTCAGATCCGACTGCCCATCCTATCCATTCTCATTCTCCATGTGACATGGGATGACTTCCAAGGTCCGTATCGCATGCAGGCGATGCCGCGCGAAGCGAATCAAATGTGATGGCGGCATACCTGCCTGCAGCAACTGCCAGAAGGCTGGCGAGATCTGTCTCGACGTTGATGGAAGAAACAATTCGATTTCCATTCCGCGGGACTTTACTGCCAACGCTCGGGCTCGCATCGAATGGCTCGAGGAGCAGCTGCGTCGCCATGCACCTACTGTGAACCTGGACGACGGTCCCAAGGTAGACTTCCGCTTCCAGGATGCTGCGAACCCTCCAGCAACGCTCGATACCAGGCCAGCTGAACCAGAAGACACTGCATCACCTCCGAAAAGAACGTATTCTGCATTGCAAGATCAAGTGTTGCCACAAGATCAACCTTTCGCGAGCGAGGCGCGTTCTGTGGCGTTGGATCTTGGCTTGTTGAGCTTGAGCTCAGACTCACGACAACTTCATTATCTAGGCACCTCTTCAGGTCGGCTGTTCACCTCGCTAATCGGGTTGGGCTCTCCGGAGACCACTGCTCAAGCTCGAGCCAGTAGCACACCCAGCGTTTACACCCACCCGAGCCCTTCCGGAAAACCGGGTCCATTCGCACACGCAAAGCGCCTGAAAGAGGCATGTCGACTCGTCTACGAGACCCTTCGAAAGGTAGATTCGCATTGACTAAGGAGCCGTGCTTGACTAATGTTGCACAGAGTCTACCCCCACGTGAAGACGCTCAAATCCTGCTAGAAACTTATTTTCGTAATATTCACGTCGAGCACCCATTTTTGCATCCAGGCTCTATCATAGATGCCATTGAAGCTTTGTATCAATGTGCTGCTGCTGAGCCTTCTGCAGAGATTGGATTCAACGGATGGGTCACAGCGGTCGAGCCATTTGCGTACAATGGCGAGTTTGCCATTTCTCGTGGCGTCAATTGTATCTCCGTCTCGGTCTTCACTGCGACATTTCACGTGTTCATGGCTTTTACGCTTGCGGCTACCGTGAGAACACGTCAAAGAATGTACGACTTCGCGCCAGACCAGTTCTATCGCGCGGCAACTTCGGTTGCTCATCACTGCTTCTCTAGCACATCGGTGGCCACGTTACAGGCGATCTTACTTGCAGCTGTACACAGCCTGCTCAGTCCCACGGAAATGAATATCTGGACGTTGACATATACCGCTATGGCGCAGTGCATTGACTTGGGATTGCATAGGATGCCTACAGGCGGCGATGATGTATCCAGCGCGGCGGCTTTGACTCGGAAAATGGTGTTTTTCTGTGTGTATCACCTTGACAGGTAAAGTTGCCTCTTGCCATACTTATGTGAACTCTCGCTGATCAACTCACAGATCTGTTGCAACTATCCAGGGGCGCCCCCTCGGAATTCGAGACGAGACATTCGATGTTCAGCTTCCTAGCCTTGAAGATGTCCAAGCAGATGTAGCTAACTTATCTTCTTCTAATCTTGCTCCTCAGCTATCTATCCCCACCGTAGTAGCGTTTTCCATCCACCGTTTCAAACTGGATCCCATCATCTCGGAAATCAAGCTGTTATTCTACCACCTTCCTAGCGAGGTCAGCGCTTACTCATGGCCTGCTGATCATCAGGCAACACAGAAGGCGATTCGGCAGCGTTTGGAGACCTGGCGTCGCGAACTGGGCTGTATATCGACCATTTTGCCGCAGCACCCGGATGATGAAGATAACGAACTAGAAATGCGTCGATATGAGCTAAAAGTACAGAGTCAGTTCTTCGCTGCCATGATTTTGTTATACCAGCCATCGCAAATGATACCACATCCAGGCGAAGAAGCTCTTCTCATATGTTACCAGTGTGCAGCAGCACGCATCAATACCTACAACAGCCTATACAATGCGGAGGGTCTTTTTCAAAGCTGGCGCAGCGTACAAGGTGTTTTCTCTTCAGGCGCAACTATGATCTTCTGCTTGTGGACATCGACATCAGTGCAAAAGTCCATTCCGCTCTCTCGCGCCATGACAGATCTTAGGACCTGTACGAACCTTCTCAGCATCGGAGGGGAATGGTGGCCGTCAGTCAAAAGAGGAAAGGAGACGTTTGGCAGGGCTATGGATGCCCTTTTGAAGAAGCTCGATCTATCTCAAGTGTCATCGCGAACGTCTGGTAACACCCGCAATACCGACGAGCGACTACTACGGACCGCACCTCAGTCCGGCAGAGAGGCAACAGATTTTGAAGCATTAGCACCCACAACCAACACTCAATCAGGACATACAGACCTTCTTGAGGGCCTCGACATGGCGTTACCATCAAGTTTTGATGATCCTTCCCAAGCCAATGCTCCGATCGATTATGGGACTACAGACTGGACCCTACTGGACACCATCGGTGATCACTCGCTGCAATTCAGCACACAAAGTTATGATAACAATGCTTTCGGAGCTAATCCGGAGAATATGGACAGTACCGTCGAAGCCTTCATCGCAGAGTTTTTACAGAATGACACCACTTGGAATCCCTTCTAGCACACTATAGCCGTGTGTTAAATTTGTCTATTCTCTGTTATAGTATAGCCTACCGCATACGAGAACCGACCAGTTTATTTGCGGAGGTTCTTTATGGTTGGACCAATGTCCTCGCCGCGTTCAAGACACTCCCTGGTGGCTTCATCGATCGCCCACCTCGATTCGCACAATTGGACGCATTGCTCTGCCATCTCTGGAGGTATAGCGACCACACCATCAGCATCTCCCATGATCAGATCACCAGGTCGCACAGGTACTTCAGCCTTGCCTAGCTCCTTGATTTTGTATGCCAGTGGTACGTTAAGCTCGGACGATCTCGTAAAGGTATGCGACCCAAGGATGCTCATTCCTCTTGCATACAATCCAATGCCCAACTCTCTATGTTCGTTGATATCTCGGAACCGCCCGTCGATGACAACCCCGGCAGCTCCGGCTTTCTGCGCGCGTGTGCTCATTAGCCCGCCCCAGCACGCGCTGATGAAGCCGTCCGGCTGCGATACGAAGACAACGCTTCCGGAGGGAATTGCGTCGGCGAAATGGCGGTCTGGTCGCGGAGATGTGTTATCTGTTTCTGGCACCATACGCACAGTATAGGCTGGACCGAATATTTTCGACTGTCCCGAACTGGCTCCAGGAGAAAACATCTTCAATCCCGAAAGATAGCCGCCGTGTGGCACATTGAGGCGTACGAGCGCATCACCAATCTACAAAAATTTAGCCAGCATACTTCAAAGCATGTGCACGAAGCTATACATCACAAGTGGTGAACCTCTTTAGGGCTGCAAGAATGGGGGGCTTGACGAGAGTTGCCATGGCGAATGCTTGTTGTGTCGAAACGTGACGAGGGATATCTGCACACGATGTGACTTTGTCGCGTGAAAACCTTATTGACCCTGAACGATTATGCATTCAACAGACTACAAACATTCCTACATGCATATCTTAGTGCTAATTGACCTCGGCTTGTCCCAAACCTGGCGTCCCGGAGCCGTCCATCTGGTCTAGCGGAGCGATCCAGCCAATCGGAGTCCACGCAGACCGCGGATGTCATAGTGCTACAACGCTACCAGCAATGCTTCGTTCCGAGGCGCGGAACTGGATTTGCTATCGCGACGATTTACAGTTTTCTCTTTTGCGCTTTATGGTTGTCTCTCTACTTCTCCAAACCCCGCTGAACTCCCACGTACTGAAGTCCGCTGGACGGCCACTCATGTTTCCTACCAACACCAATGCCCTCTGGGCAGCGCGTTCTTGCTCGCTAGCAATGAGAAGAGTTCCGAACGTTCGACGACTGGCGTCTGTTGCGCCTCGAGTAGCAATCAGCCCTTTGAATCCGGACACGCCACTCAACTATGATAGCCGCATCGCACAACTGGAAAGAGTCAGGGCGGGTTCGCGGCGACCTCTTAATCTGACGGAGAAAATCCTCTACAGCCATTTATTCGATACGACCGAATCCCGATGGAGTTTAGACGAAATAAAACGAGGCGAGACATTGTTGCATTTGAGACCCGACCGAGTTGCCTGCCACGATGCAACAGCGACCATGGCTTTGCTTCAATTTATAAGCGCCGGCCTGCCCAAGGTTGCAATACCAACTACCGTACATAGCGACCACCTTATTGTTTCCCGAGACGGTGCCGCTGAGGACTTGAAGAGAGGACTCATAGAACATGGAGAAGTCTACAAGTTTCTCAGTAGCGCCGGGAAGAAGTACGGCATCGGCTGGTGGAAACCTGGCGCTGGTATCATCCACATCACCATCTTTGAGAATTACGCTTTCCCGGGGGGGCTGATCATCGGCACTGACTCACATACACCTAACGCTGGAGGATTGGGTATGCTTGGTATTGGTGTTGGCGGATCCGATGCCGTGGACGCAATGGCAGGCATGCCCTGGGAAGTCATGTGTCCAAAGGTGGTCGGTGTTCGGCTCACGGGCAAGCTCCATGGCTGGGCCTCTACGAAGGATATCATATGCAAGTTGGCTGGCATTACCACGGTCTCTGGGGGCAAAGGCAAGGTGTTTGAGTTCTTCGGTCCTGGAACCGAGACGCTAGGTGCTACTGCGATGGCAACTGTATGTAACATGTCCGCCGAGATTGGCTCGACATCGTGTATATTCCCTTACACGGATTTGATGGCTCGGTACCTTTCAGCGACAAAGCGATCAGGCATTGCACGACTAGCAAACACGTACAAAGACGTCCTTCTCCAGCCCGACGAAGATGCGGACAAATACTACGACGACATCATCGAGATAGACTTGAATTCTCTGGAACCACATATTAACGGCCCTTTCACTCCCGACCTTTCTCATCCTCTGTCCCAGCTCAAAACGGCAGTGACACAAAGCGATTGGCCTATTGAGGTTAGCCACGCCATGGTCGGAAGTTGCACAAATTCCTCCTATGAAGACTTATACAAAACAAAACAGCTGGTGATGCAGGCGAAAGCTGCTGGCATCGACCGAGTCAGGACACCGTTCATGGTAGCCCCCGGAAGCGAGGACATTCGAGCCACAGCCGAAGCTGATGGAATATTACAGACTCTGCGCGATGCTGGAGCTGTGGTACTGAGCGCCACTTGTGGACCTTGCGTGGGGCAATGGGATCGCACCGACGTTGACGTCAAAGGCCGCGAGCGCAATACTGTTGTTTCGAGCTTCAACCGGAATTTTGTAGGTCGTCACGATGGTAACCCAGAGACGTGTTCCTTCGTAACATCGCCGGAGATGGTGACAGCTTTTGCTTATGCTGGCCGCATCGATTTCAATCCTGCGACCGACGCGCTACCTGGCACCGGTTCGAAAGAATTTCGCTTTACGGCGCCAACAAGCGTCGAGCTACCGAGTAGTTTCACAACCGGTCAGGACCTCTATCAGCCTCCACAAGAGGACTCGGCGCATCTCCAAGTCGATATCGATCCAGCATCGGACCGCCTCCAGCTCCTCCAGCCGTTCAAAAAATGGCAACCAGGAGCTACAACCAACATGCCAATTCTCGTCAAAGTCAAGGGCAAATGCACAACGGACCATATCTCCCCGGCTGGCCCTTGGTACAACTACCGGGGCCACCTCGAGAACATCAGCAACAATATGCTTCTTGCAGCAAGTAATGCGTTCCTTCCTTCCACATCCAAGATGCTTGGCCATACTATCCACCCGTTAGATGGCAACACAGCGCTTATTCATGAGGTTGCACGTAACCTTCAATCTCGCAGCGTACCTTGGTGCATCATCGGCGACTGGAACTATGGCGAGGGCTCCTCCCGCGAACATGCAGCCTTAGAGCCACGGTATCTTGGTGGATTAACCATCATCGCACGTTCTTTTGCGCGTATTCATGAAACCAATCTGAAGAAGCAGGGTATGCTGCCTCTCACATTTGCAGATCCCGCAGACTACGATCGCATACAACAGGGTGATAGGATTACGTTGAAGGGTGTGGAAGTGGTTGAGCTGAAGCCGAGTTCAAGCGTCATGATGCAAGTACAGAGAATAGATGGGGAATCTTGGGAGTGCGAATTGAAGCATACATACAGCAAGGGGCAGCTGAGGTGGTTGAGGGCAGGGAGTGCGCTGAACTTCATGCGCGAGAGCGTTCTGGGAAAATGAGGCAGTTCAGACTGTTGTGCTTTTGACGTCCTGCGTTCGTACGTTTGATATCCTTTCAGCATATTTGTATATACTTACTACTGCCTTGCTGTTTTAAGCCCTGTTGAGCTTATTTGTCTCGGATCCTAGTCTGACTGCTGGTTCGTGTATATCATCACGTGACGCTTGTGTGGAGACATTAGCAAGATGAAAGGAAGGAACCTATAGCTGATCTCAGCTCTGACCCTTTCATAAGACTATAAAATACTATACTGAGGTTGATTGCTGTCATAAGATTGTTCGACCTTCCAGACGAGTTACAATCAGATGCGGTGTAGATACTAGGTCACGTGATGTATCGTCGGGTAAGATATTGTGTGGAGCTAGTAGTATTAATTTGATAATATAAAACTATAATGAATCTTTTGTGGCTTGCTTTTGAAAGTACGGACGCTGTCGTAAGGGATAATTGTGAGCCGAGGATTACTCGAGGCTGTGCACCTGTGGATCTTGTGGGGGCTGTGACACGCCATGCAACTGTTTACTGTACCTCGCTCTCTTTCTTGACTCATTTCTACCACAGTCAGAATTCTCAACCCATGCCATGGACTCCTTACCTGACGAACTACTTCTCCAAATCTTTGAGATTGTTTTGACACAATTCTGGCAGGGAAAATGGGTATGGAATACGCTCCACCGTACAAGAAACCTGCACCGGCTATCGCAAGTCTCGCGGAGATTTAATCGCATAGTGACTCCGCTGCTTTACGAACAAATTCGCGGTTCAATGTTCCATGCCGCGCCGTTCTGGAAACAAATCGTCGATACACTATATCAAAATCCAGCGCTCGCGCGACTCATCACAAGTTTCTCGATGGCTCAATGCGATGTCTTGTTCGCGAATCCGGCACCTAAGAATCTGCGCTCTATTCTTCCTTTAGCGCTACTACCCATGCTGAATTGCTACAAATCAATTGCACACACAGATCTCGAATTGGATCTTGAACATCGATCTAAGCGAGGCGACAATGTCCTGGCTACATTCTTGATCCTGCAAGTACCTACACTAGAAAAACTTGAGTTGTTAGGTTTCACTAGCGATGGGTATCATGCTGCTACGCGACTTCCTTTAGCGGTCGAAGAGATGGGTTGCATGATCTATAAAGATCTTGATGCTGGGATCAATCCGCAGAGTTTTGGATCACTTCGAAGCCTCCGTATCAATCTTTTCGAGTGGGGCTACTTTCCTCCCAATTGCGTGATTCCATTCCTGAATCTCCCTCAACTCAAACAACTGTTTCTTGAGGGTTGGGGTTATCAATCGCAGCGTGGGAAGAAACGCGGGTTCAAAGTTTTTGGGTCGGGCAGAGAATGGCCTGTCCGCTCTTCGTCTGTTGAGGAATTATATCTGGACGATGCGTGGGTCAATGAAATCCAGGTACGCTGCCAAATTACATTTCGAAGAAGTGCACCAAAGATAGTTTTCCGTAAGGCTCGGATTGCTTGCTCACTCTTGTCAAACTTTAGACGAGTAAACTAGTGTTGGCGTGCACCGCGCTGAAAAAATTCGATTGCACCGCCGAACTTAGAAACTGGTACAAGATGGGGGATTGGTACACCCAGGTTTCCAGTGCACTACTCAATCACGCGGGTACTTTAGAAAGCGTCATTTTGGGCGAGCTCAGGTTCCCCAGTGAACATCAACCTGGTCCATTCAAGAATACTTCAAGCTTGATATCTCTTAAACATCTCCAGATACCATACAGCCTGTTAATCGGAAATGAACCCCCACGAAACATTGTCGAATACCTACCTCCGTCTCTGGAATACCTCGTTGTACATTTCACGGAATCAACAATGGTCGAGACATGGACTAACATCGACGCTTTTATCGTTGAAACTAGTAACAGTATCTATGGCGGCTATTTTGAAGGCTCATTTCCCCAATTGAAAGCCGTTGAGTTCACTCTCAATTGGAACCAATCTGCAACTCGAACTGTCCAACCCAAAATGCCTCGTCCCGACGTGAGACATATTATCTCAGCGTTCAAGGATTGTTCTGTCGAATTTACCGTATCAATGATAGGTGAATACGGATACAGGGACGGTAAGGATCCAACTTCTACAGAGCTAACCTTACTAACGTCAACAGATACATACTCACCTCCGACAGTAGAAGATATGCGAGTCTTTAGAACCTTGTTCCCGGGCATTGCGGCATGGTGCAAAGGCCACAAGATACTAAGAGCTTCGACATCCACGGAGCCATGTGTGCCAGGATATAAGCATATTGTTAGTTGGGGCTCGGGACCCTATGGGCATGTTTGGAAACCCTGGGACTTCGAGAATGAGCCGGAGGGAAGCGAAGAGTAAGATATTAAATAGAGCGACCAGACCGACACATAACACTATTAAACACATCGAGAATGTGGATTGCGGAGTATTGATATCTTAAAATATTTGAAACCTTTCGTCAATGGCCAAGTTAATCAGAGTTTTCCCACCTTCTTTCCAAAGGCCTCGACAATGTTGTCTGTTTCTTTGACAGCCACCCACTCGACCCTCGTCTGCCTTGCGCCACGGATGACATATGCAGTTATGTTCCGTATTCCCCTCTTGTTGACTTCCCCAAAACTCATACGCAAGGAGTCGGAAGAAGAAAGGAGGCCGTTGATATGTTGAATGCGTTTAGCTTTTGCCGCGAGTGCTTCTGTATGATGTTAGTCTGAGCTTTCGATATGGAGAGGATAGCTTACCAGATATTGTGCGTACCGTAGCATCAGATGTTTGATTTCGATGCGAATGAAGAGCTTCGTAAAAGTATTGGGTGACTGGTTCGCCAGTCGTCGGATTCATGAGGTCACGGTTAAGGGTTGAAGGTGAGTTTTTGTGGGGCAAACGTGAAGAGCGAAAACGAAGCAACATATGGGTGATAGTTTGTGTGTGGAATCGTGTGAGGCAACAAACCGTCAGTCAGTGCACTGCACCTTTGCTTTAGCGCCTGTGTCTTTCACTGACTGTTTTCAGTCTCTTCCTGTACAAAGAGCCGTTCGCGCTTCATACATAGAGCCACTATAGTCTCAAGTACACCGGCAATCAGAACGGTGACAAAGCTCCAGCGTAACGCATCGACGATGCCAGTCTCAACTCTCGATCGTATTTCACCAGTCGCAAATCCATCGTCGAAAATATGGCTTTGGGTTCCGCCCAATGCAGCCCTGATGTCTGCATTATCTACTTCTTGTCCGATTACAACCTGCTTGATGTTGTGGTATCCAACATTTTGAAAGATGAGCGATGTAAAAGTAAGGGCAAGTACAACTGAGCCAACCTGTGCCGAGTTGATGAAACCAAGCGCATCGGACAGATCGTCCGGCGCTTTAGCAGAAGCCACTGAGTAGGCAGTCTGCTGCGCAAGGCCAGCTCCCAGTGCGAGAAGGATGCTAAATCCGTAGATCTCACCAACAGAAGTGTCGGACTCAAGTCGAGCAAAGAACAAGGCGCCACCAATCGTGTTGAAGATTCCAGAGCAAAGGTACCAGAACATGTAGCGACCATATTTAGGGAGTAGAAAGCCGCTTGAGAAAACGACCACGCAGTTCACGATGATGAACGGGAGGAGACGAACGGCGGATTCTACAGCTGATTCTGCGCGTGTGAATTGGAAGAATAGTGGAATGTAGTACAGTGGCACTGCAAGGGCTGTCTGGACGCTCGACTGCACGACGTAGAGCAGGATGAAGCCTCTCTTTCCCAAGAAGCGTACCGGAAATACCCGATGTTCTCGTGTCGTCAGTATGGTGAATTTTTGTTGACAGATGAATAACGTGAGTGTCAATCCAAAAGCGATGATGGTTCCGATCGTTCTCCCGTCGTTCCAAGGCCAGAGCGTGCCACCAATGGCAAAACTGATGACGAAAGCAGTATACATTCCTGCATTGAGCGTGATGCCCACCCAATCAAATTCCTTCAGGCGAGTAGTAATGGACACTCCAGGTTGCGGAATATGCGAATGCAACACCAACACGTAAACCGGCGCGAAGAGACCAAATAGGACCAAGTTTAAGTAGAACGCCCATCGCCATGTCGCAGGGCTATCGGCAAATGCTCCTCCAATCAAGGGTCCTATAATGCATCCTAAGCTCCAAGTGACACCACTGACGCTGATGTAACGTGATCTTTTCTCTAAGCTTGTGTTTTGCGTCCAGATGTTCAACTGCCCCAGATATAGGCCTGCACCACCCGCACCTGCCCACACTCTTCCTACAATCAGTGTGTCCATGTTCGGAGCAGCTCCACAAAGTGCGCTTCCGGCAGCGAAATGAACGAGGCTGCCAATGTACATCCATTTCGTGTCGAAGGTGCCATATGCTTTACTCCAGGCAGCGACAGTCGCGATAGAGCCGAGTGGAAAGCCGATACCTAGCCAGCCCAACTTGTCGACCTTACCGAACCGAGATACGATAGGGCCCTGAAGGACGGCTACAATAGTAGTATCGAGGCCGTATAACAGCGCCGATGAGCACACGGCAACGCAGATCAAGAACCATTGCACTTTGGTGTATTGCGAGACGGCCTCGAATATTTCCGATGGATTCGATGTAACTTTTTCGTTTTCTGTGTCATGTTGGACCGTGATTGGGGGTGGCCTGGGTTCGGACCGGTCCGTACGTGGCGCTGTTAGTGTACCCGTCATTGCTGGGGCTCGATTGCTGTGGAGTCGAGATGAGCGCGTCGTGCGGCCTTCAACCTTGGCCAGAAAGAATTACAGTGCCTCTTAAATGCATAGAGGTGGTTCTGGAACTGCAGTCATATTGCAGATAGCTGTTGCCTCAAATACGACTTCTTGGCCTCAGGTGCAAGTGACTCACTTTTACTCAAATGCGGGGTAAAGGAAGTCGCACCGGTTGATATTGGTTACCGCAACCACACTTTCTCGAATCTATTCCTCCCTAGATATCTTCCGAGCTGGGGGAAGATTGTTAGGATACCTCGCGCATGGGCTTTGATCCATGTTCCTCATACTTGGTGCGTGTGCAGCATTTCGTCAGTCTCCACGCTCGTATTCTTGAGTTCCTCAGCCTGAACAGGAATCTCATCTCGAGTCTTTTGCTATTTGTTTATCATACTAGATCAGGTTGATTCAGGGATCCACGTTATGTTTGGAACGGAACGTACCCATTTTACATTGCATCTATCCACTCCAGTTTCGAACTGAGATCATAAGCATGCTGCTGATGAGCATCTCTTTCAACAATCACATCGATGGTCCTTGTCATGATTGCGTTGATCAACGGAACCTACTGGCATTTCATGGTCGGCTTGGTTCGTAATGAGCTGTCGTGGACGGGCGTCAGTATGGACGCGCCAAAAGCAAAGTTGACTTATATTTGTGCACGCTCATCGCAAATTCGAGGACATGTTCTCGACCGTCAAGGTGTCCGTGTGGTCTAGAGTGAAACCGTGAAACGGTCGGAACGCCTGAAACACGTCACTAGCGGGCCGTTTGTTAGGACGCTAACTCCACATTTCATCAACACGGAGCACCCAAAAACCAGGACAGTGGTTCTCGGAGGATTATTTCCATGCACCACGTTAGATGCAAAGGGGCTATCATTCGACGTGAAATACATAAATACAATGCTGATCACTTGCAATGCGTTACCATCGGTTCACCATCCACTCGCTTAGCTCTACTGCAAACTTGATCTAGATCATAGTCAAGTACACGCTCTCTGCTTCGATCGCTTTGATATCATCATAATGCGCAGCTTCTCTCTTGTTGCATTGTTGGCTTTGGCCGCCAGCGTTACCGCAACGCTCGATCCGGCTGACACGAACACCAAAGGAAAATACCCCAGCAGCCCTAGCTGTTCACGTAAATATCACACTTCTACTACGCACCATGCGCTAATGACTCGATAGCCGTAAAGACATCGAATGCCATCCAGGCTGCAGAATGTTCCCACAACACCCGCACCAGCAAGCAAACCTTTGCCGTCTTTACGACCGACCACCAGTATGACAACGTCAATGGTGCACCATACGGTACTTGCAAAGCTTACAACTGTGAGCCTGGCACTTCCATGACAGCTAGTGCGGACGCTTGGACATTCTTCTGGAGCGACGCCGGAGAGAGCGAGGGTGAGGGTGTAGGGTGCATCAAGAACCCGGACGACGGCGAGTGCGGATGCGAGAACTCGGACGGGACTTTTGTTCCCGGGGGATCGGACTGCGTATAGAAAGGCATAGACGAATGCGCATTACGGAATTTGATTACTACAGGAGGAACTATATACAGACCCCCCACGAATGGATTACGATTACTTCTTGATCTAGGCCCAGCAGATGACAATGTTCAACGTTCAGGTGGTACCATTGCTGAGCCACCCTTTCCACAATCTCACGTGCTCTCATGTAAGAGGCATGACCTCATTATTGGTCGGTGCTGCTCACGTAAACTCCTTCCTTGCAAAACATCGCGATGCGTCTAGCATCCGGTACCAAGAGACTGCCAGGTGCATGATGTTTGGCAGAGATAAATGACAGTGGTGCCATCTGGGTTCGAGAAGCATCTGCTGTAGACAACTTCCGGTGCTATAGGCCATCGAAGTCAGCAACAATCGTCAGGCCGTAACTGGCGATCTCGACGAGGATAAAAGGTAGTATACTCTACCATCAAATGCAGCTAATAATACAACAAACTTACGTATACCACAGGTGCAAGGCGAGCCAGCAGGAGGAGCTGGGTCCAGAGCAGCAGCTGGCGTAGGAGCAGCAACAGCGGCTGCAATGAGCATAAAGATGGCGATGGCGAAGCGCATGATGACAATTGTTCGGATACGAATAGGTCCTATTGAATGAATCGATGAAAAAGCCAGTTGTGCTCGAAGCTATTCAGATGCAGAAGACAGTGTACACGATCAACAACAGGCGATTGCGTGCTCTTTATATACAGTCTCACTTCAGGTACGTGCTCCAAAGCCTAGCAATACGAGCGCCAAGCTGCTCAACATTCCAATGCCACTGTCTGGCGGCGCTGATACATTATTTGCCTTGATGAGAGTGGAGATGAAATACGAGAGTCTACATCAAAGTTCCTTTGACGCCCTATAGAGAGCCGTGGAGGGAATATAATCATCCCAATGTGTACTGAGGACCGTTCCTGTAAGCACTAGCCAAGATGACCTGGAAGGACGCAGCTTGTGGGTATGAAGGCATCTATTGGCTAGTATTACACTCCGTACCGCCACTTCAGGATTGCGTGGCAACAATAATCTTGGTTGACAGCTCGCCGACCTAAGTGATTGAAGAGTCTATGCATTTCGAGGATAGGTTAGACGAAGATTATAACACCTTGAATATCACATAGTAAATATCGTCAAAGAAGAATGGACTACTCCAATGCGAAGGAGACATGTGAAAATTGATTTCGTTAATGCGGTTTCCGAATGTTGATAATGGCTGCGATACGGCAGCGGTGAAGGGACGGGAAAGCCGACAGAACGATGGTTCCCATTGCGGTCCGTGCAGTTTCTTCCAACGAGTCATCGTCAAAAGCAAACAAAACATTGTGGTTACACAAGCGGGCTGACTGTGCTTCCTTGATCGAGCGATCAAATTTTCTTGTTCTGGTGTTACACAAATATCAAGCTCCATCAAGTAATGATGAACAGCGTGTTTCCACCATTCCATGACCAGGAACTAATGTGCATAGATGCCTTAACTGACGGACTTGTTTATTGCTTGAGAACGTAATCGGGAAATAGCTGATCTCCGTCATCGATACTAAAAGCTTGTCCCGTGTGTCGTCCCGCTTTCGCCCCCGCAGCCTTCCAAATAAACTTTGCTTAATAGCGCAAAACGGCCTGTGCGGCGCTGACTTCAGGAATTTTGATATCGATCCTCCGCCCCTTGAGACTTCTAGACTGCCCTTTTCCCATACCTGTGGACGGAACCCCGCATGCTCGCATATCATTTAGTTTTCTACATCTAGACTCTCGTGGTGATGAGAAATAGCAAGAGGTGTCAACATTTTAGAAGTAGCAATAGCACGCACACAATCACACCTTCGCGGAATTATCACAGATGGCTGTAATCCTACAGTGTATATGAATCCTGCACCATTCTGCCATTTCATTAAATTTCATTTTGTGCTTCAACCTAGACGTTATAGGGAATCCCCCACTGGGATTGTGTCTTGTCGTGTTGGAATCTACGAGCAAACTGTCGGGGAAGTTTCCGATGAATTGAAAGAGCCGCAAACTAAAGGTGAGCATCCTCGCCAACTCCGGCCATCCTGACATGCATGGGTACACTTTAAGACGTCAACTCATTTGCTCGTCGCCATGAAGCTGAAGCTGTTTTGTTGTGCCTTCTGCAATAGATATGCTCTCGTATGTTGCAATATAAAGCACCCATGTATAGCACCATTTGTATGCAACAAGACATCTCCACATCGACGCTTTCCGCAAACTCCAAACGTGGATCATTTGGCTCCGGCGAAATATCCAAAGCAATACTCAACGCAAAGCAAGCCACCGGGAAGCGAAAATCTTAAAAGCAATGCAGGTGGCAGAACATGCACGTCAAGATTCCACGACTTAACTTCACCATTGTGCTTCCCTATGGCAAGATCTCTTGTGAAACGGCCCATCATGGTTCAATGGAGTGAAATCTTTAGCCGGAGTCAGTGCCGCAAATGGTGGGCGTGATATGCCCCTCACCGAAACTGTGCGCTAGGGTATCTGCGTGCAAATCTCCATGGTCAATGTGCCCGCTATCTCGCAGCCGATGCTGCTGTTTCTGCCACTGTCCGAGGTCGTGATAGTGGTTACGGAAAAGCTCAGGGCTTCGATATTGGGAGGCAGAAGGGATTGCTGAGCTGCCCACCAAAGTATCTCCACCAAGTTAGCTCCACCATTACTTGATCCAAGTATGCCGGATAAAATGTAATCTCTTTCTCGGCCTCCAAATAATCTATTGGCACCTCTGGAAGTGCGCTGGGCTTCATGTGCCGTGAGGTTCCATGTCCACCTAATTTGTATAGCATAATCTCTCTTCTGCTAGCTCCACCATTACGCGGCCCCTGTATCCTAGGTAAAGTGTAATGTGCTTTTTAACCCCTGCGGAGTAAATTAAGACTACGGGAGGCGTGTAGGTCTTTGCGTGCTACGAGGTTCCACGTCCGCCTAATTTGTATGGTAGAATCTCTCTGCTGTTATCTCCACCACTATGTGGCCCCCTCATTCCAGATAAGATGCGATATAGCTCCTAAGCCCAGCGGAGTATGATGGTAGCTCCGGAAGGGTGCCGGACTCGTGTTTTACATCCACCTCAATTGTATGGTACCATCTCTCATCCATCATCTCCACCATTACGTGGCCCCTTCATTTCAGATAAGATGGGATATTTCTCCTAGACCTAGCGGAGTACGTTAGCGCCTCCGGAATGGTGCCGGACTACGTGAGGTTCCCCGTCCACCACCAAGATTGTACACCAACTGTCTCTACGGTTTCTCTACGGTTACGTGTCCCCACCACCTAAGACAAAGCGCGAGTTAACCCGTAGGCACCGATATTTCAGGGGATACCGGAAGAATCATGCGGTAAAGTGAGGCTGGAGAAAGGTAGGTGCTGGTATCATGCACATGTTGTATGGCAAAATATTACTAACAGTATCTCCATCAATACACGACCCGCTGGCCTAAGATGTAACACAGATTGATCCGTAGGCATTGCGGCTTCAAAGGATATTATTAAGAGTCTGTAGCAAAGCGAGGTTGGAAAAAGGTGGCTGTCAGTACTGTGCACAAATTGTATAGCAAAATATCGCTGAAAATATCTCCACCAATACACACCCCGCCGACATACGTTACACTGCAGATTAACCCGCAGCTGTTGCGGCTTCAAGGGATGTTATTAGGGGTTTGTAGTAATGCGAGATTGGAGAAAGGTGACTGTCAGTACTGTGCACAAATTGTATAGCAAAATATCGCTGAAAGTATCTCCATCGATACATAACCCGCTCGCCCGAGATATACCACATGTTGATCCGTAGGCATTACGGGCTAATGGGATGCAAGTAATAATATGTGGGAAAGCGAGACTGTGGAGGGGTAGGTGACCCCGAAATTGCGTGGTATAATACAACGTCAACAACAACATCGCCCCCTTGGTCAAGAAACACCGCAAGTTAACCCGTAGACACCCCAAAGTTGGGGGATACTGTCCGGAGTATGTAGGGAAGTGAATTTAAAGAAGGGTGAGTGTTGATACCTTCCCCACCAAAATACTATGGTAGAATATGGTTGGAAGTATCTCAATCAATACATGACCCGCTCGCTTGAGAATGAACACGGATTAACCCGTAGTTATCGCGGTTTAATGGGATATTAGTGCGAAGACAAGGGGAAGCCAGGCGGGAAGAGGGGGTGTGTTGATACGGTGCGCACCAAAATTATATAGAAAGGACACCTATAAACGTATTTCCACCAACACGTGGCCCGCTTACCTAAGTCAAACCATACGATGACCCATAGGTACTCTGCTATTAAGGGAGAGTACCGGAGATATGAGGGGAGGCCAGGTAGGAAAGGGGAGGATGTTAATACCGTGCGCGCCAAGAAGGATATTTGTAAAAGTATTCCCACCAACACGTAGCCCGCTCGTCTGAAGTAAACCAAAAACTAACCCGTAGTTACTCTAGTATTAGGGGAGACTATCGGAGGTATGAGGGGCAGTCAAGTGGGAAGGGCGGGGGGCGAGGGAGGGATACTGTGCGCACCAAAATTGTATGGTAGAGCAACATGTAAACCTTTGCCTAAGGGAAATCATGGGCTAAACCGTGACTGCTCTGGAATCAGGGGAGACTACCGGGAGTACGTGGGGGAGTCAGGTTTATGAAGGGGAGGCGTTTATACTGTGCACGCTAAGAATGTATGGCAAACTAGCAGCACACCGATATCAACGAGTATGCCGTCCGATAACATAAAACAAAATGCATGCCAGCCCGTAGCTTCTCCGGTGTTGAGGGAGACCGCCGGAATCATACGGGAAAGCCAGGCTCATGAAGGGTGGGTGTGAGAAAGGTGAGCGTGGGTGAGCGTTTCCCCCAAGTGTATAAAACAAAGCGAAGGTCTACCCGTAGCAACTCCGGTATCTGTAGACTACCGGAAATGTTTGGGGAAGCCAGGTTTAAGAAGGGCGAGTGTCAGTGAGGGTCAATACTGTACACACCAATACTGTGTGACAGAAGACCAACATATCGGGATCGACGATTGTCCTCCCCGCGCGCATAAAACACATCGCAGACTGCCCCGTACCTACTCTAGTACTAAGGGGGACCACAAGAAGTATGTGGGGAAGCTAGGTTCAAGAATGGTGGGAGAACGGTGGGTGTTGGTAACGTACCTACGCCAGCACATCGGCACCAACGACAGTTCACTCCGCGTGCACATAGTAAGATTCCTGATAGCTCAAATTCCCTCCGGCATCGTGGGGGACTGCCGGAAACAGGTGGGGAAGCGCGGGGAAGCGAGGTCGGAGAAGGGTGAGTGTAGATACCTGTACAACATGGCCGGTATCGTCAATCGTTCCCCCGAGTGTACAAAACGAAATTCCCGATATCACATGCTTTCTTTGAAATCAGAGGGTACTACCAGGAGCTTATGGGGAAGCGACATCAGAGGAAGGTAGGTGATGATACTTGTACACTAAGAATATTTAGCAAAGGCCAGCACACGAGCATCGTCAACTATTCCCCCTAAAACAAAGTTTCTCTATACCAGACAGTTACCCCGGAATTACCGGGTATTACAGGAACTGTGTGGGGAAGTCTGGTTTAGGGTGAGTGTTCATGCTTGCACACCAAGAATTTGTGACAGAGTCCCAGTATTATCGATTATCCCCCACGTGTACAGAACAGCCCTGATGGCCATTGGACCCTCCGGAATAAGGGGGTACTACTGGGAGCATGTGGGCAAGCTAAATTCTTGGTGGGTGTTGATGCAGCTTATACACCAAGAACATGTAGCAGAAGCTAAGTATTGTCAATTGTTCTCTTACACCCATGTATTTTGAATAGATTCCTGATGATCCGCAATCTTCCCGGTATCAGGGGATACTACCAGAAACACGCGGGGAAGCTAGGTTAAAGAAGGGCGAGTGTTGATACTTTGTACGCTGAGAATATATAGTTGAGTGCCAGATTTTCGATTAGTTGCTCCGCTACGTGTACAGAGTATTCCCAATATCCTGTGGACCATCTTGAGCAATATGCTACTCCCGGAAGTATGTGGGAAAGTGTGGGGAAGTTTTTACGGGGTGTTAATATGTGCACGAAGATAGGGCTAGTATTGTCTTATTGTTCTCTCACGCCCACATATTTTGAATAACACCCTAATGACCCGCAGTCTCTCCGGTATCAGGGGATACTACCGGGAGCACGTGGGGAAGCCGGATTAAGGAAGGGGGAGTGTTGGTACTTTGTACACTAAGAACACGTGACAAAATGCCACTATGGTCGATCATCCCCCCAAGTGTGCAGAGTACCGTCCCGATAACCCGTCATCACTCCACAACCCCGGACTACTATCTAGAGTATATGGGGAAGCCAGATTGGGGATGGGCATTGATGCTTGCACACCAAAAGTATGTGGCAGACGGCTAGTATACCAGCATCGTCAAACGTTACCCCGCGCATACGAATGAACATTCCCGATAACCCGCAGTCCCGCCGGAATCATGGGATATTACCGGAGGCATGTAGGGAAGCCGGATTTTGAATGGGTGTTGATGCTTGTACGCCAAGAATATGTAGTAGAAGACCAGCGCATCAGCATCGATGGCTACGTCGCCTGTGTATACAAAGCAAACTCCCCGATAACCCGTAGAGATAGCGGGTTACAAGGGGACCTTTGGACGTAGTACTGCAAAGCTTTGCAATCCCCGGGTGAGCCAAACACCGCTCATTGTCTGTACACCTACCAACACGTCCAATTTTACGCTCCTTGTTGTTCCCTCATTGTCCGCAGACTTCCTTTGGTCGGCCGGAAACTTCGGGACTTCGCGGCATGCGTGGATGTTGTTGCTGGGTTGTACACCAGTTGTGCATACCAAGAATGTGGCGGCGTACGATCACATCGCGAGCGACGACCACGTCACCCGCTCGTATGAAAAGTAGTTCAGGATAATCTACAGGGCTTGCGGGTCACAGGGAGACTCCTAAAGCACCAGCGGGCTACGATCCTGTGAAATTCTTATTGTTGGTGTCGTATCCGACATTGCCTGGTAGACGATTACGTCGCCCGGGCGTATAAAACAATGCTCACGATAACGGAAGAGTGCCTCGGAACACAGGGAAACACTGGGAAGTGTCAGGAGATGTAGAGGTGTTGTCATCAATAGTATCTTATCTAACATGCCTTGTAGAATACGGTGACAGCAATATTCACGACTACATTTTCCGCGAGTAGAAAACAAAGCTCATGATAACAGAGGAAAGCATCGGGCCACAGGGAAATGCCCGGAAGTGTTAGGGGATGTGAAGATATTGTCATTGATATTCTGCCCACCAAGATTGTATGGCAAGATACCATTACAACGATATTGACAATTACATTGCCCGCTCGCATGAATTACAGTATGCGGTCATCTATGGAGCCGCCGGAACAGAGGGAGACTTCCGGAAGTATCAGGGAATGCGATGTTGTAAAGATAATATCGTCGCCGTCATATCACCAAAATTGCGAGCCATCACAAATCACAACAAATACGTTGTCCTCACGATTTAAACAAATTCGGTAGTAAACCGTAGAGCTGGTGGGTAACAAGGAGGTTTCCGGAAGCATCAGGGGATACGATCCTGTAGAGATATTGTCGTCGCAGTCATGCCGACTAACATTGAAAGATAGAGAATATAAATCACAACGATTACATTATCCTTGCGTTTCAAACAAAGTCTGAAGTAATTCGAAGAGCTAGCGGGAGATGAGGGAGCTTCCGGAAGTATGAGGGGAAGTGACTCTGTAAGGATATCGTCGTCGCAATTATGCCTATCAAAATTATGGGATAGGGATTATCACGAATATGTTATCCGCGCGTTTCAAACAAACTTCCTATTGATCTGTAGAGCGGACGGGTAATAAGGAGACCTCCGGAAGTATGAGGGAATGTAATCCTGTGTGGATATTGTTGTTGGCGTTCCACCCACCAGAATTTAGATGGCAGAATCTGATCACAGCGGTATCAACGACTATGCTGCCCGCGCATACGACACGGCATTTCCGAGATTCTATGGATCCGACGGGTAACAAGGAGATAACCGGAGGTATCAGAGAGTACCATCTATTGTACACACGTTGTGTGCACTGGATTTGTATGGCAGGATCTGATCACAGCAATATTGACAGCTACTTTGCCCGCGCGTGCAAAACAAACCCTGTAGTAATCCTTAGAGCTGACGGGTCACAGGGATACCCTCGGAAATATCAGGGGCTATGATTTGACTAAGATATCATTGGTGTTGTTGTGCACATCAATTTGTATGGCAGAATCTGATCATGGTAATATTAGCGGCTACGTTCCCCGCACGTGTAAAGTAAAGGCCATAGTAATCTGTAGAGCTGACGGGTTACAGGGATACCCTCGGAAATATCAGGGGCTATGATTTGACTAAGATATCGTTGGCGTTGTTGTGCACACTAAATTTGTATGGCAGAATTCGACCACGACAATGTTAATGAGTACGCTACCCTAGCAATTAGAATAAAGTTTGTGATAATCCGCAGAGTATACGGATTACAGGGAGAGTCCCGGAAGTATTAAGGACCGCGATTTGGTATAGACATTGTTGGCGTTGTTGTGTACACTAAAACTGCATAGTAGAATTTGATCACGACGATGTTGACAACTACGCTACCCCAGAGTTTAGAATAAAGCTCGTAGTAGCCCTCAGAGCACACGGGATACAAGGAGACCGGAAATATCAGGGGTCGCGATTTGACAGAAATATTGTTGGTGCTATTGTGCACACCAAAATTGTACGACACTGTATATGTTTACGAAACACCACTCCGTGCCTTTTCAACAAATCCTACTAGATACATAAGATACGAGTGGTCTCAGGGAGACTTCTGGAAGTATCGGAGGTCGCAGTTCCATGGAGATATCGTCGTTGGTGTTATGCACACCAAGACTGTATGGCAAAGTACCCTTGCGCGTATCTCATTGATCGCACTGTCCCGTGCTTTTGTGACGTTTCTGGAACCTGGTAAACATATTAAGGATTATAAGGAAGCCCCCGGAAGTATCAGGGGTTGTGATATGATAAAGATGTCGTCGTTGGCGCTGTGCACGCCAAAAGTATACGGCAGAAAGCTCTCAAACATATCCCCTTTATACGCTACTCCGCGCTTTTAAAATACATACAAAAGGATATTCAGAAGCCCAAGGATCATAGGGGTGCCTCCGGAAGTATTAGGGGTTGCGATGTGATTGAGATATCGTCGTTGGCGTTGTGCAGGCCAAAGTTATAAGACAAAGTACTGTTGAACAAATACCCCAATTGCATCGCCCCGTGCCTTTGCGACATTTTCTTAAACATACCCAGCAGGTGGAGGATCACAAGGAGTGTCCTGGGAGTATTAGGGGCTGCGGTATAACAAAGATATCGTCGTTGGCGTTATGCCCACTGGAATGGTATGACAAAGTTCTCCCGAGAATATTTCTAGACTATACTATCCCGTGCTTTTGAAATACATCTTGAGAGATAGCGAAGATCTCAAAAGCTACAGGGAGTCTTCTCAGAGTATAAGGGAATGTGACATGATAGAGTTATCGGTGTTGCGCACACTAAGATTGTATGACAAGGTATCGTAGGAGCTTACTGAACACCCACGCTATCCTCAATATCGAGATAAACTTTACAAGTAAATCGAGGCGTAAAGGGATACAGGGGGTCTCCCGGAAGTACCAGGGGCCGTGATTCTGTAGAGATATCGTTGTTGGGGTTGACACATTAAAATTGTACAATCTATCTCAGGAGCATATCTCCACAGGTACACTACCCCTCATGTTCAGATAAACTTTGACAGAGAATTGATGCATCGCGGGCCGCGAGGAGCATCCTGGGAGTATGAAGGGCTGCGATCCTATGGAAGCATTGTCGTGAAGAGGATGTGCCCGTGCTCGCGACCAGCCATGTTATCTCCATTGGTACAACACCCGCGCATTTCAAAACAATCTCCCCGCAGATGCAAACAAAGAAATACCGTAGGGAAGACCCGGGACATACGTGGGAAAGGATATCAGAAGCGGGATCGCTGTGCGCTGGTTGGAGACTTACCATGCCGCGATTTTCGCCACGACGTTACCCGATAACTGTAACTTTAAACCGGAAGGCTCCTTAACCCTTAAAAGTATCCGGATATATACGGAAGGGTGATTTATTGAACACAAGAAAAGATACGGCTGCCGGCATTCGTCTCTGTTTCCCGACAATCGCGTACTCTTGACCCGAAACACGTTCCAACTAGATTCTCACAGAATCGAGATTATAATGATCACTTGAAAGATGAAATAAAGTTAGCAAGACGATCAGATGTGGGTTGAGCCGTCATGCGGTCAACATGAAGTCGAAAGCAACGCAGGTAATTGTAGTCGGGATCCTTACTGACATCAAAAGAGTATCGGGTCAGGTGAAGGGGGATTTCAAGAATTACCGACGGACCTGAAACAAATCCAGAAAGCACTGCGATACTCTGAGTATGCTTGCGACAGAGGCATCGTTACAGGATATAACGGGTGCATAGAATCAAGACTGTTGCCAGACGTGGGCTGTAAATTGCGTCCAGAAGTATAGCAGGGTGTACCATTGAGAGACATATCAACAATATGATTCAATAGGAGGGCAGTATAGAGTTTTGATCGGATGATGCGCGGCTTGAGTCCGATCAATCCCTTCTGGGTGCTGTGGATCCCCCGGCGGGATATCAAGGATATCAAAGAATTAGAAGTGTGTCACTGGCATATTTCAAATGTTGTCTGGGCGGTTGGCTTTGAATCTTGCAATGAATGCGCGCTTTCCCTGGCGTTCTTGTGCCGGGAAACTTCCTAGTACTAAAAGACAGCCTCTTTCGTTCGATACTAAGCTCGTCTACACGAGTCAGTACCCAATGTCCATATTTACAGGTAGAATTGACACTTGTAGCGTCATCCGCAAGATTTGCTACTCCAGAATAAGATACTGAAGTCTATGCTCTTGGCACCGATTTATTCAGACACTTTTCCTGCTGTTAGATAATCAATCGGCCAGGTAGCTATCAATGAATTCCCACTCCAACCGCACGGTATACACAACAGCACACAATCTGTTTCCATGTGTCGACAAGTGATACGCGCTTGAATAGTTATTTGCATCTCAGTATAGCGTAGGCTGATGCAACTAGGAGATTGAGGAGATCGCCAAGATACATATGTACCCAACATAAAAACAGTTTCCCTACCTCCCACAATTCTTCTGTGTACAGATAGTAACCTCGTGAATATACCTTATCTGACCGCCTTCCACCCTCACCAGGTTTGTGCTACTCGTTCCATTCGGCTTCGATTTATCGAGGAAAGGGAAGTCGTTGAAGATATCCACCGCACCAACTTCCTCATCAATGACGTATCGTCGGTTCTTCGCACTGCGCCGCGTCAGTATCCCAATCCTACTTTCGCGAAAAGGAACTAGCAAAGAAGAAAAGGCAGCTTACCCTCCCGCATCCTTAAACTCCTTCGGAAACTCGGGCATCTTGCAATTCGTCGTATACGAGCCACCCTCCAGCCTCGCGCACGGCGACCCATATGGCACCTTGACCTTCCCATCAGACCATGAGTCGAGATACGCATCCCCAGCAGCCTTGATCACGTCTCGCGAGTCCCTTTTACCCGCAGCGATGGTGTCCCAAGTCTCCTTCTTACTGTTCGTCAGCGAGCCGTTGGCGTTGAACAGCCAATCTCCTGCATCAGCGACGACATTCTGGATGGATGTGATGGAAGAGCCGTCGGGCGTGAGAAGCAGGCGTGTCATGAGAACGTAAGGGTGGGAGCCCGTTGCCGCGATGATCTCAGTGAAGGTCGCGCATTGGGTTGTGTCGAGGAGTGAGCGGTCGAGGTCGATTTTGATGGCTTGGGAGAGAACACCTTTTGTGATGTCGACTGGCGCGTCGTTTTCGAAGTATGTCGCATTTGCTGCGAGAGGTAGGGAGCTTGGTTTTCCATCAGTCTGGGCTTTGACCAGGGCCGCGGTCGCGGCTTGTAGGACTGCGCGGTCGCATGCTGCAGATGCAGAGGCAGCCAGTGCCAGAGCGGCAAGGGAGAGTTGAGGGATCATGGTGAGTATTCCTTTTTCGATTTAAGGTGCTGGAAGGTGTGAGTTCGCGCGCACCCCACGGCCTTTATGCGGGTACCCGTATATTTTCCAGGATTGATTGAGGCAAGGCCGAGATAGATGATGCACATTGCAGTGAACCATACCCCACATTTTTAATATCGTATCTATGTCTGCTGGAACTGGCGTGGTGGTTCTTTCGATTTAACCGCAATCTGCTAGGGTGTCCAGAGTGCGTAAATATATCGTTGATAGGGCGGAGGTATGCAGGATAGGTTGCGGGAGATCAGCACTCGGCAATTGGTCCTGGGGCGGTAGAGATATGTGAAGGGTCCACCAGGAAAAGTGTCGAGCAGAAGCGGTGCGCTAATATGTGACACCATCAAACTAGTTGCCTCTGCTAATCATGCAAGATGGTTTCTGTTAGATCGAGATGCGCAACAAGCCGTAACACTACTGTGCCCAAAGGCTGGCATGAATATGTAGTATTGCAATGCGAATTCACGGGGCGGTCTATCGTTATGTTCTATGGGTATTCTAGGTAACGTTGGATGGGTGGGGAAGTCAGTCGAAGGTAAGGCTGCACGTACTTACCTTTGAATATTCTCCTTCACGTTCAGTTCTTCGCCTCTCTTGATTAAGCCTTCCATCCAGCTCCCGAATACTTCTCTCTGCTCAATCGGCACCACATGCGCTTGGCCCTTGACGAAGTGTTTCTCGACTCCACCGTCTTCCCAGACATCCTTTTCTTCCTCGATTCCCAGCCAGTTCTCCTTACCAGTTCTCCCTTCACCTTTCTCCAAACCTCTCCAGACAACGACACCATGCGGGAAGGTGATCATGCGGTCTTTCGTGCCGTGCACCACCATGATGCGCTTCTTGCCAATAGTGTTCGCAATTTTGTGAAGATCTTCTGGGCTTTTGTAGTGTAGCCACGCAGCAGCTGCTTGCAAGATGAAGCCACCTTTCTGAAAGTAGGTCGGGTGCGAACGCTTCCACATTTCGTTGGCAGCAAAGCGATCACCGTTGGTAGGGAAGGACTCGACAACATGTTCGAGTGTATCCGGCGCGTTAAGCCATTCTTCAGTATAGAGGTTGTGTTTCACGTTCTCGATTTGAACGTCAATGGCTTTGGGGATGAAGAGGTTGGCACGAGCGTACAGATTCTCGAGGAAGCCCTAGAACATGTCAACCTCTATCCATTTCTCCACCCATGATTGAGCTCCGATTCTCGTCATGGAGAAAGATTCGATAACAAAAGGAACCATAGGACTTACCGTTGTGCGGAACAATCCGGCTCCTGTTGATACAAGGGAGAGCGTGCAGATGCGTTCTGGTATCAGCATTGCCTGTCATGGTTAACTTCATCTCATGTATGCTAACTCGTGTCCATCAAAGACGAGGAACCATCTGGCCAAGCGTTATCGCTCTGGAGGTGGAGCGGAGCGGATAGCCAAGCGTGGGTGAGATTGCAGGGGTCTCCACGTTGATACGCGAAGGCGTTTCACTGCCAAGCGTTCTGCCTCAAAAGCGCCTCAAGTCAAACCATGGCTACTACGGCGTTGCCTGACCGGATGCTGTAGTATCCGGACCCGTACATGTACGCCATACGCTGAAGCAGAATCGAAGCAGATAAGAGTAAAGGAAAAATAAAGGGACTCACCAACTCCTGCGCGATCATGCCTCCCATGCTGATTCCTACAATATGACATTCCCTCTTCCCTGTCCAACCAACATGGTCCAAAACCTCGACGACGTCTTTCGCCATTTCAGAGGTCGAGTAGCGGAAGAATGGTTTGTCCGACTCCCCAATGCCACGGTTGTCCAAGGTGAGGACAGAGTACGTGGAGGACTGGGTGTGGGCCAAGTCTTTAGTTTGGCGCTGCCAGGCGTACTTCATGCCGCCGAGGCCCATTACGAACTACATTGTGGTTAGATATTAAGAATTTGATGGTGTTGAAGTGGTGATGTGATCGAAAACACCGTGGAACATGCAGTATAGGTGAGACGGACATCGAGGGACTGCCGACTTGAGACGGCCAATGCGACTGAAACGAAACAAGTCCTACTCGTCGCGTACTCGCCGAGTTCCTATTGGCGGGAATGGGGCCTGCGCACATCATACACAGAGTGACAAATCCAGCTGTAAGATGTGCCTAATCTGGAGCCGTCCAGACGACGCTATATGCAGGAACGTTATATTTGGGAATTAATGAAAGAAGCAACGTACGACGACGTGAATGTTACCATGGCCGTGGAGCTCGTATGCTATGTTGAGAGGGCCGCCTCTGTCCGCAGCGACGGCGACTTTGCCAGCCTTGGTGGGCTTGAGGTCCCAGATGGTGTGTTCATACTCGGGATGCTTGAGCAGCTCGTCGGCTGTCATGGGCTTGGGTGCCATGGTGCTCCGACGTATACACTACCCAACCAAATGCCTAATGCAGCGATTAGCAGCTGTGCCTCGATGAGATAAGATGCAACGGGACAAAGGATGGCCTTGGAAGCGATGGTGGCTGTGCCCTTAGTGATGGGCGGGATAAAGTTAGTATGGTTTGACGACGGCGCATCATATGGCACATCCCGGTTTCAAACGCAGGGCCTGCCAAGAGCTACTGCACGGGAGCAAAAACGTTCACATACCGTGTATTCTCGGCCGGACAAAAACACGGGCGTGTCGCAGGCAGCGATTTGCGGGCGGCCGGGCTCGGGGGGTGGAGGTCGATATAGAGTTGCCTTGTGCCTCGGTAGCGAGCGATGATTTCATGGGCGGTGGAGCTTGCCTTTGCCCATCACTCCCAGAGCCGTGGCTTGCATGCTTCTTTGGGCGCGGCGGAGCCCACTTTTAGCTCACCTTACGAAGCACCGCGGGAGCGTCGGACGACATGGCGCATCGTCCTTAACGCCGAGCGCATTTCAAAGAGTCACGTCCCCGGCAGTGTTTCAGGGCCTGGACGACCCCTCTGCACGCTTCTATCAAAACTCCATGAGCCCCCGCGCAGCCCCCAATTGACACGATACGCATTCCCCGCTCGCTTCCTCGACAGATCTCCGCCATGGATCAGACCAACGGCTTCTACGGCGGTCCGCCGCTCATGAATCCGCCGCCGCGCATCTTTGGGAACCTCAGCGCAAACGGCTCGCCCATTCCCGCCTCGCTGGCTGCAAACATGTTCGCCCCGGAAGACTTGGATGACGGCCACGACCAGGGCGATCCCAAGAGGCGGAGAATCGCAAGGGTACGCAGTGCACGCGAGGGAGCCGCTGGTGGACGCGAATGCTGATTGCTCTAGGCATGCGACATGTGCCGCAAGAAGAAGATCAAGTGCGACGGCAAGATGCCTGCCTGCACCCACTGCCTCAATTACAAGACCGAGTGCATCTTCACACAGGTCGAGAAGAAGCGCCAGCCGCCAAAGGGGTATGCAACACGCTGGTGCGGAAGGGATTACGACTGACAAGTGCAGGGCCAAATACATTGAAGGCCTCGAGAACCGCCTCGCCCGCATGGAGTCGTTGATGCGCCTCTCGGGCGTTCTCCCTGACGACGACGACGGCAGTACGGACCTCGCAACGTTGGAGAAGCGGTTAGCAGACCGGGCCAGGCAGAGTGGGACACCTAGAGCACCGAGTCCGCAAGAAAGGAGGGCCTCTTCGGTACACATGTCTACGGAACAGCCGGAAGGAACGCCCACGCAGCCAGGTCTACCTAGCCCACGAAGCGGCACGGCGTCGCCGGAACCGCCGCAACAGAACGGGAAGCGCGAAAAGGACGAGGATGCGCTCGCTGAGATGATGTGTTCGTTGGTCACCAACAACTGCGGAGAAACACGGTATATTGGTAGGTATATGAGAGGAGCAATAATTCCAAATGCTGACTGTGGCAGGATCATCTTCGGGCTTCTCCATCTTTTCACCAAAGGGAATACAATGGGTCAACGAAAAGACCGGGGACGACTCATTCCAGGACATGATATCGACGGCCGCCATAGAAGATAACAAGTGGATACAATGGCGACCAGACGTATTCCAAGACATCTTCAAGCGGCGGGTATACCGGCAGCTTCCGCCCAAGCCCGAGGCCCTCTCCTTATTGAAAGACTACTTTGAAAACTTCAACTGCATGTTCCCCCTCTTCCACGAACCCACATTTATGCACTTGGTCGACAAGCACTATTCAAAGGATCCGTACGAGGGATCGGGATGGTGGGCTAGCTTGAACGTTGCGCTGGCTTTTGCGCATCGACTAAGGGTCATGAGCAATCTGGTGCCCCAGGAAGAAGATGAGAAGGCATGGCAATATCTCAAGAACGCTATGAGCGTGCAGGTGGAATTGACCATGCGGAACACTGACCTCCTTAGTGTACAAGCACTGCTTGGAATTGTAAGCGAAACCTCTATGTCTACACGTTCTCACGTGACTAACTTATGTAGGGCCTATTTCTGCTTGGCACACCCAATCCCCAACCGACGTACTTCTTCATAGCAGCTGCTATTCGATTATCACATAGCATTGGACTACACAAGAAAGGAGCAGGCTTCAATTTGAACACTTCAGAAGTTGAGCAACGAAAGCGAGTGTTCTGGATTGCCTATATGCTTGACAGAGAGTGAGTAAATGTGATCTCATACTGGATCATGCTAACAGCACATAGTATCTGCTTACGGTCTGGACGGCCACCTATCCAAGACGATGACGACATGAATGTTGAGCTTCCTAGCGAAGACCCTCCAGACAACATTGGCAACATCCCACTGGCTGACGGCAAAGGCAAGATGAACCTGTTCCGCTTGATGTGCACCTTCTCCATCATCCAGAGCCATGTCTACAAGCGACTATATTCCGTGAAAGCGACAAAGCAAACGGACGGCGAACTTCTCAATACCATCGGCGAGCTAGACAGGGAGCTAGAAACGTGGAAAGACGAGATCCCGCTCGAGTTCCGACCTGAACACGAAATCAAGGCATCACATACACCCCTCATTCTCCAGGTTGCTGTGCTCCATCTAGGCTATTACAACTGTTTAACCACCATCCATCGTATGAGCGTCCATCATGGCTACTGGACAAGTCGACTCTCCAATTTTGCCATCCAAGGCCTCAACGCACGGCCCTTGAATCCACGCGTCTTTATGTCCGCCCAACTGTGCGTACAAGCAGCAAGAGCATCCATACATCTTCTCAAATACATCCCCAAAGGCGATCAGTCCTGCGTCTGGCTCATAATCTACTTCCCCGTTACTGCCCTCGTCACGCTCTTCGCGAATATATTGCAGAACCCGCAAGATACGCGATCAAGATCCGATCTCAAACTCATGAAGCTTGTAGTCAGCTTCCTAGGCTTACTCAAGAACGAACAAGGCAATGGAAGTGTGAAACGTATGCTGAGTGTGTGCACCGAGTTCGAGCGCATAGCTACTGCCGTACTTGATAAGACAGACCGCGAGCATGCATCCCGGCGCAAGCGAAAACAAGGCGACAGCGAACAAGATGCCGAGATCGCTGCCACAGAGCGCGAATTACTTTCCACGGGTCGAAAAGGACAGCAATCACCACCACAAAACAAAGCAAGCCCGCAACCGAACCCACAGCAGGAAATGATCTTCAACCCAGACTTCCATGGATTCAATGAGGTACGCCCTGCCCTTTTTGTTATCATTCTACACTGACAGTGTTCTAGCCTTTCCCCTTCTCACCCAACTTCTCCCACGCCAACCTCCAACAACCGTCGCACCTCTCCGCAAATTTCTCGCCCTCTCTCGCCACCTCAATGCTTCCCCAGACCTCCTCTCATCCCGCACATATGCCTATGACATCCATGGACGGCGTCATGTCCATGGGTACATTCGACCAAACATTCAACAACGTACCGCAAGACCTGTGGAAGATGCCCATGACGCTCGAGTGGGACTGGGCAGACATGACGGGGACAGGTGGATTCAGCGGCGGCTACGAAGACGGCATCTCCATGAACGGCGTGCTTCCTGACTTCGGAGGCGAAGAAAATCACCACGGGACGAGTGGGTTCAACGGGAACGCGATGAACGGTATGCGGTGACGAGAAAACGAAAAAAAACAAAGATTCGCACTAAGTGAAAATATTTCTTTTGGCGTCAGTCGGTCAGTGACGGACGGGCGTTTTGGAGGGAAAAGACAGCGCTGCTGTGTAATGGTCAATGTATATTGTAAAAGGCGGCGTGGGTCTGTTGCGTTGGAGGTGGATATGGAGGTTGAGGCTGTGCCTCTGACAAAAATCGATGCGGCAAGGCGTGCGGCAAGGCGGAGGAGACGATGTAAATGTTGTATATTTCTCACGACTTTACGTTTCATGGGCTTGTGCTTAGGTCCCGCTCTACTTACTACTTTGGCTAGATTGTATGAATATGCGAGGTTTTTTTGCTTCATGCTTCTTTCGTAGATTGTGTGTTCTTTGTAGATGAAGCTGTGTCTAAGGATATATTGAGGTGTTCTGTGGGATCGTAGATGGACTCGAACCGTCAGTGCAGGATAAGCGTGTAAATCTGATTTCGCGAAGAGAGCGTTCATGAGACTAGTCCACTTCACGAGAATCAAGCCTACGGCAACGAGCATCACGCACTGAACCAGCACCTCTTCGAGTAAAACCGCAGAGAAGTAAAGAGTAGCGAACCTCCCGATCCCGGAGACCAAGTTCGAATATCATTAAACCACACTACCAATTAAGATTCAACCCATTTTGTACATGCTCGACCGTTATTCGGCGCAAACAATGCCGAAGCAGCAAAACACCATGCGCGGCAAAAACGCACAAATGCTAACTTTTATCAATGACGAAACAGAGTCCCAGACGTCGGACGCCCAACGCCTCGGACGGGGTATAATCAATCCAATCCGTCACCTCCTCCGATAACTTCTCCCCGTCTCTCGGTGCCGAGATGTTATGTCTCCCTCCCGCCTTGCTTCGTCTAATTGGTGAATGACATGCGCAAAGTAATATGTACGGCCATGTCTGCTACGCCATCTACGTCTTCAGCACTTCGACCCACCCCTCTCGATTCCTTTCCTCGCGATTGTTCGCGTCACCAACTCTTAGTTCACGGGCCATCTTGTCTTTTGCTCCGCGGCGAAGCGCACGTTCGCGTACACTCTTCTCTTCTTTCTCGCACTCTCTAATCGACTCGGCGATCTCCACCTCTTCGAAGCGCGCATCCTGGAGGTTCTGCTTCTGCCACTGTGCATGTTTCTGGCAACGCTTCTTCAGGCAGATGGACTCGGCTTGCTGTTCCTCCGACATTGGTAGATCGGGATCTTCGTCATGTGCGGGCTCGAGATCGGCGAGTTGGTCGGGAGTAGGCGCAAGTGTCATGAACTTGAAGCTCGCTTTGCCAGTCCTGCTGTTTCGCCACTGCAGAAACTCTGCGTCCGACCACGAAAGACGAGAGTCGTATCCGCAGAGTTCCTTCGCTTTCATTTTCTCTCGCTCGGCGATGCGGGTCACCTGGTCCTTGACCAGACTAACAAACTTCTCACGGTCCTTGAGGACTTCGAGGCGGTCCTTGAGTTGGCTCTTCTCGTTGTGAAGGGCGTTGAGACGTTCCGTTTCACCGACGGTGAGGGCTAGATCCTCTGCAGGTCGTGAGGTACCATTGACCCCGTCGAAGGAAGGTTTCGTGGGAGATGCCGTCCGTGGAGGGGATAGCACGCCGGAACCGAGGCTTTTGAAAGCTTGTATGTCTTTGGCCTGGTCAAGAAGCGCCTTGAGATCTTTTGCACGCAGGACGCCACCGAGAGGTGTGGGTTCGTCATCATCGTCCGAAACCGGCTCTTCACCGTTCTTCACACTCTTTTTCTTGCCCTTCTTTTTTGGTGCTTTTGCGCCCGCCGTCCGTTGTACCTGTTCGCTCATGAAAAGTGTACCGCATTCGTCTGAGCAATATTTGCTTTCTTTCCCTTTGGTCACACGTGCGGGCTTGCGGCACCCGTCACGCCTGCACATGGGCTTCCACGATGTCTGCCCACGGCCCTTTTCTTCGCACAGCGGACAGATGAATCTATCCACCAGGTCTTCATCTGCTTGCTCCATGTTGACACAGCTGCCGTGGAACCAGTCATCACAGCCGCCGTCGCAGCCAATCATCCACTTGTGGTTATCTGGCTTCCTGCATATGCAGTAAAGTGAATTGTCCTCGGAGGAATCGCCCTCGTCGTCGGTGGGGTGTACCTGTGAGGAGTGATCGGGCGCAGGTGACGATCCTGCGACCGGTGTACCCGCTTGTGAGCCCTTCTTTCCACTCCTGCCTGATGTTGTCTTCGCAACCTTCGACGAGGGCGTAACGGAGCGCGTGTGTCCGTCTGCTTCTGTGTCGAGTTTTCGTCTCTTCGATGGTGGTTTCTTGGCCATTGCGGTGCCCTTCTTCTTGATCGTCGCTCCAGTGGGCGCAGGACGCTTCTTCGACGGCGCAGGTTTCGATTGTTCTGTGGGTGAGGTAATGCTCTCGGCCACGCTGGCGTTCCGTTTAATGCGTAAGCCCAGGTCGCTTTGCTTTGCGATCTCAATCGCTTTCAGCGTGTCGGCATCCACGCTCTCTGCTGTGATGGAACGGCGGTGTTCGACTGACTGAGCGGGAGCTTGCGGTGTGTCAGAAGGCTCAACCTTGAGTGTAGGTAGATCGTTGGGTGAATCGGGCACGCGGATCTGGGACGTTGTTGGTTCATGGCGCACGAATGCCGGTTCGCGGTCCTGGGTTTCATCGCGGCCCGCATTCTCGCCAGGCTGTGATGGCGACGACACCACCTGCGATGCGTCGTGGCCATACGAGGCTGCAGGGTCGCTTATCTGGTCCTGCAGGCTAGTGGAAAGGTTCTGAATGGGCGCCAGAACGGGCGCAGGCGATGATCGAGCCAGTGCTAACGACAGGCGACGCTGCGCCTCGGGCGAATTGGAGCCGTGGTGGTACTGCTCGAGCGTCGGGGAATGCGCCTGGGGCTGCTCGATGGGCGGCGACGGCTCGACGGGTGCGGCGTGGGAGCTGAAGCTGCTGCTGCGGCGCGGTGGGTGCGCAAAGGCAGTTGGCGAGGGGAGCTCGCGCGAGACGTACTGCTGGCCGCTGCCCAGGGTCGCGAGGGTCGCGAGTGCGTCGGCGGCGTCGTAGGTCGTGGGCGCGATGAAGTGCTCGGAGCGCGTCTGCTGGTCGCCCTTGTTGGGGTCGTGGTTGAGGAGGGAGTCGATGCTGCTCATGGTGCCGGTGTCTACGAGAGGAACAGCGGGAGTGCGACGGTCATGGTGGGAGCTGGACAAGGGCGCGTGGAGGGAAAAGCGTCGGTGTGGGCGGAAAAGTTGCGACGGCGACGGTTGGAGAGGAAATTGGGTCCGAGTCGATGATGGGCAGAGCTGAGCCAGCTTGGCGGCGGGACCGAGGGCGACGGCGCTACCTCATAACCACGACATAGCGACAACCATCTCGGGAAGCTGACAAATGCCTTGGTATCTCGTTTGCATGCTTTGTGCTACCTGCGTGCTTTCACCGGAGAGGCGTCGTCCCATCTTGCGTCCCTTGTCGCCCATGGCCGACCTCGACCCGCTCTGCTCGCCCAATGTCTAACCTTTGCTGGATGCAAGCTCTAACAGATGTCTCCCCAACGTATTCCTTCACTCGGACTCGTCGTCCATGGCCTCCTCCCGCCTTTGCTGCCTTGGCGCTCGCCGCTCGACGGTCTGCGCAGGCGCTGCATGGTCACCGCCGTCCGCAACAACATTCGCGTCGACGTCGCCCAATCCGAGACTGCGCTTCAGTCGCTCGTCCAGATCCTCGACGTCGTTGCCATACACGGTGCGCACAAAGTTGGCGACGCCTTCCTTGCCCACCTCCACCTTGCCCCGCGGTCCCACCACGTAGTCAACAACCTCATCACCGCCCTGCGTGTCCTTGATCTTGACAATGTACCCGTCCTTGGCCATACGCGCAAGAACTCTGTCTGTAGTATCAACAGGCGTCGTGTCTCCAGCATTCATGCGCTTCATGAAGCGGTCGAGCTTTCCCTCTGGCAACGTGCCGCCAGACAACAATATAAGGGAGATGACCATGCTGTACAAGCCGACGTATGCGCCGTCGAGGTCAGGCACCGTCTCGTCTTCGGGTGCTATACCGGGGCCGATCACAGGTAGGCTGCGATACTGCTCGGGGAGGATGTTCTGTAGCACCCATGTATTACTGCTTTTTGCCTGCGAGTCTTGCCCTGCAGCAGCTGGCAACCGTCAGTTGTACGTTACAACGGACTGCGGGCACAGCTCCTACCGCGTTTCTGACGCAACGTAACTTTCTCTCGATTTGGGAGCTCTACCATTCGCATGCCGAAGACGTCCATAAGATGCGTGTTTGCCGCAGCAAAGACCTCTTTGAACGACCGTGAATGCGTCCCAAGCACCTTCTGTGAGATGTCTTGTCGTTTTATGGGCGTGCGGGAAAACTCGCAAGACAATGCATACCGGACTAGATTCTTAGATAGCTGTGCGATGCTTCCACTACCACTGTCTTCCTCTGGCTCGTCTAGCTCATCACCGTCGTCCTCGACCTGCGTTTGCCGTCGTTGCGTAGGAATTGGCTCATCGTCGTCATCTACCGGCTACAAGAATCAGTAGCGATCGAAACATGGGCACATTCGCACTGACCGCTCTCCGTTTTCGTGATAGAGGTGGCATTCTGTGATTGACTGAACTCGAGTGGTGAACTCGGATGAATGTGGGGCATTACTCCGCGGTAGGGCTGATGCACGCGACGCGTTCCGCGCTAAACCCTCGGCTTGGCTTCGACATCATCGTCTGAGCTCGACGTCCATCATCCACCTCTACCCATGCGGCCAGATTATCGCCAGAACGGAACGAGATGACGCCCATACGCCTAGCAGCCCGCCGTCCTGTCTTCAGGTGTCTCAATGCTCCTGCAGCTCGCCCACAGCTCCGCCGTCTTGCTCAGCAATCGAGGCCCCAAGGACAACGCCTCTCCGACCTTGAATATGTCTCCGTACACCGCGCTGAGGCAATGCGCCGGGCGCAGCTCATACGGAGGCGGAACTGGCTCGCACTGGGCGCTGCATTGTCTATGATCGCGCCCATGATCTTGGTGCGATTCTGGGACCTGCCGCCACCAGACGAGCAGAACAAGAACGCACAGAAAGAAGAAAACCAAAATGGAAGCGTATTGGATCTTATTAAACCCCGCCCGACTTCCACAGACTCTCCTCGCGCAGCATCCGATGAATTTCAGGGCAAGAAAGTCGTCATAGCCCCAGGAGACAAGGTTATTGCTGCGCCCACAGACGCCGACCACCCCACGGCCTCGGATGTAGATACCATAGAGTTGGTTGAGACAGGCACATCGTACGTGCCTTACTTCCCCAAAACGATTTCTCTGCCCGTTCCCACCGGGCCTGAAGCCGTAGAAAGCCAAGCAGAGTATCAATTGCTGGGTTTGGGCATCCGCAAAGTCTCGTTTCTGCGGGTGCAGGTCTACGTCGTTGGTCTATACGTGCGTAGCTCGGACTTGCATATTCTGCAAAACCATCTCATCAACACGGTAAACCCCACCGCCTCCGCTTTGATCCCAGGCGAAAAAGAAGACCTCAGGAAGGCGCTCCTGGACCCAGAGAAGAGCGGTCAGATTTGGGACGCTATATTAGCAAGGAAGGGCGTTGATGCTGTGGACATGGCGTTCCGCGTCGTGCCCACACGCGGCACAGACTTCGGACATCTAAGAGACGGATGGATGCGTGGTATCGCTTCACGGACTGATGAGGTACGAAAGAGGCAGGCCGATCTTCTCCGCCAACAAGCTTCGGAAAACAAGCAGATTGCATTACCGAAGCCAGTCGACGAGGGCGAATTTGGAGACGAGAGTTTTGGGCTTGCGATGAAGGAATTCAAAGGCATCTTCCAGGGGAGAGGAAAGGCACCAAAAGGCAGCGTTCTGATATTGACGCGCGGCAAGGATGGAGAGCTGGGTGCGCTCTACCAGCCAACCGTCAAGACGAACAAGGGCGAGAAGATGGGCGAGACGATCCGGTTGGGTGGTGTGAAAGATGAGAGGGTTAGCAAGCTTGTCTGGCAACTGTATCTCAGTGGCCAGACTGTGAGCTCTGAGGAGGCCAGGAAGAGCATCGTGGATGGATGCATTGGCATCGTGGAGCGGCCGGTTGGGACGGTCGAGGGCAGGGTGTTGTAAGATAACTTGACCGGGGCAGGAGCGACTCGAGCGCGTTGTACGATAGAAGTTTTACCGAGCATACCCATCTCTGCGCTCGCTGTACATTCGACTAGCAATGAGTCTATCGTTCACTTTCTGACCTTCAGCATGAACGTGATTTCAAAGAGTTGCATTCTCAAGCCGCTCATTGGATGTTTCAGTCTGGTGTAAGTACCAGTTGTCGATCTCCAGAGGCGAATATTATACACTCATAAATATAGAACGCGTTTGGCAAGCACTAGCGCTCCTCTGGGCGATGAAATATTACGTTGACAAGCTGAAAAGGGTCACCTGAGCATCAAGACTCGCACAAGAGAGACTAGTGCTAGTTGATGATTCTCAGATCGATACCTAGAGCATATTTGTACGTGGCCCGGTAGTGAAGGGCCTGGAACATACGAAGCACACGAGCTCTTTAGGGAACGATTTTTGACATGAAAAAGGCTTGCTACCATATTAAGTGTGCTTTACACGTGTGGTTTTACTATCAGCATAGAAGGCACGGTGATAGCAGATCGACACGGACGCGTCGGGTCCAACTTTAGGACAGAGAGTCCGCAGCTTGGAGAAACTAGGTTCTTTGACGAATCTATGCGTCGCGTTCGTATTAATCGATTTGGAATGCTACTGGATATACAACGCAGTGTCGGGATTTGGATCCCGCTTGGGAAAAGGTTACCCGCAACCCTTGGCAGCAACACAACGTGATTGGTTCGAACGCGCCTACAAACCCTAGTAAAATGCGAGACATTGCACATACCTTCACATACCCCGTGGGGAACGCTTAGTGCAAGTCTGGGGAAGCTTTGGAGGCTGATGTCCCTTCACTAGCGCTTCCTCTACGCTACCTCACTGCCTCGTAAGGGACACCTAGCCGAGCAGCCACAGCCATGACCACCCAACCAGAGACGCAGCGGCGATGGTTCCGGCCCCGTCCAAGATTCCGGCATCTTGGTTGGGTCAGGTCCAGCCCGTTAGTGCAAGCGAAACCAAGCTATCGACATGAGGGGAAGGCGACCTGATCCGACCATCCCCGACCGTTGGTATCTGCTGAACAATGCATTTAAAGAAATCTCATTGTTATGTTGATCTATTTCATTGCAGTTCTTGAATCCCCAGCAGGGTATGTCGAGATAACCACATTTTCAAACATTCCTCTGCCATCACCATGACGGACACAATCGACAACACGAAGGCAGAGACTACGATGATCGACGATATTTCTCTGTCAGATGAGCATAAATCTGAAGAACATCATGGACCTACCAACGTGGGTTTGAACTCAGAGGAGATCGTTCCCGGATACTGGAAGTCGCCGCGCTTCCTCGGTTCTTGTCTTGGAATCGTTTTCCAGGCAAACAGTTTGTTCTTTGGCTATGCCATTCCGGTAGGAGCGTATCCTTGCAGTCTTGAGAATGTCACTCACACTGGCAGGTAAATCTTCTAAGCCTTATCAACGCAGACATTGGACCTTCCGCAGACATATCGCTCGTTACCTTGATCAACACTCTCTGCCAAGGTGCGTTCTCCACGAGCCATTATCCACTACAACCTAATACGTACAGGCATCGTCTTTTTGCTTGTCGGATACCTCTCCGACGCAATCGGTCGACGATGGTTCTTGATCGGAGGCCAGCTCTTCGGCGTCATCGGAGCCATCATCGGTGCCGTTTCCAAGGACATCAACACCCTAATCGGCTCGACCGTCTTCACTGGAATCGCCGCAGCAACCCAGCTCACATATCCTCTCCTCGTCATGGAGATCGTCCCGAACAAACACCGAGGCTACGCCCAAGGCACAATATGTCTGCTTGTGATTCCGAGCTTGGGCTTCGGTCCTGTGATCGGGCGGACGGTGGCAGAAAACGTGACAGGAGGATGGAGGTAGGTTGCTTATCGTACTCTGTGCGACTGGGAACTGATGAGAGTGCTAGGTTTACATTTTGGCTCGGAGCCATAGTCAACGGGATTGCCATGATTCTCTTCGCGCTATTTTACTTCCCGCCGACATTCCATGATCTCCAGAATGGGAAGACGAAGTGGGAACAGCTCAGAGAGATTGACTATATTGGTTTCGTCCTTTATGCAGGCAGCATAGTTTGCCTTCTTCTTGGGCTGAGTAAGTCTACCCGCTGCTTTGCAACTTCAAAGTTAACAAGAGCTCCTAGCCTGGGGTGGTCAAACGTATCCTTGGTCCAGTGGAAAGATTATCGCGCTCTTGGTAGTTGGATGCCTGGTCCTGATCGGTTTCGTCCTCTACGGTGAGGAGTCTAGGTCCGTTGATGATCGTATTCGCTGATGAAAACTTACAGAAATATACGTGCCGTTATCACAGCCTTTGTTACCCATGAAATTGTTCAAAATCCGCAACTACAGTATCGCCGTCATGGTTGGCAGTATCGCTCAGATGTCTTATTACGCTTTGAATATTCTGTGGCCATCGCAAAGCTCGTTGTTATACACCACCAACAGCGTTGAGGTTGGTTGGATGTCGGTAAGAGATTTATACATAATATTTCTTGAATCTGTTTGACACCTACGTTGCAGTGTACTACCGGCGTTGCTCTCGCCGTTGGAGAAGTCGTCATGTCTCCGGTTTTCAAACTGGGCCACATACGATTTCAGATGATTGCTGCCGTTGTCGGGCTTCTAGCTTTCGGCGCCGCGATGGCGGCTGCAGACGAAAATAGGAAGAGCATGGCCATCGCATTTACTGCCATGACTGGCTTCTTTGTGGGTTGGTGCGAGCTCATCTCTATCGTTATGGCTGGTTTAGTAGTTCCACCCGAGACGATTGGAGTTGCGCAAGCCTTCCATGGATCTACTCGAGCAGTCACTGCTACAGTCGCAAGTAAGTCTATTCATTTCAGCCACTACTTCACAGCAGCACTGACGATTAGCAGCGTCAATCTACCTCGCCATCTACAACGGCAAGATCAAAACAGGGCTTCCGAACACCGTGACTTCGTACGCGCTTGACGCTGGACTTCCAGCATCTAGCACTTCCTCTTTGCTCGCCTCTCTTGCGAACGGTACTGCGGCTGCCATGCAAGAAGTTCCTGGAGTCAATAGCACAATCCTAGCCGCCATCGGTGCTGGTACGAAACGCGCCTACTCTTCTGGTTTTTCCACGGTGTACCTGAGTACTATTGCGTTCGGAGGTGTTGCTTTGATCGCGTCTCTCTTTGTGTCAGACATTAGCAAGTACATGACATCCTTTGTCAACAAGACTGTTGCTGGAAAGTCGATGCGCAAGGACGAAAGGTTTGACAAGGACACTGCATAGACGTTCAGTTGTTCATGCTGTCCAATCGACGGATGCAGCATCATGTAAATATTACACATGGTACCTTACATTCAGTTTCGCGCCAAAAAAGACTCTTCACGACATTCTTGTGGAGACGTAGTTCAACCATGCAATTGCTGGAGACGGCCAGTTTTCGCCGATGTCCAATGGGACTAAAGCAGAGGGATCAATGAAGTTAGTCGGCGATCGGGATGCCGCAGACTTCTCAACCTCCGAACCGATCCCGATTTCTCTTCGTGAAACCCAAAACAAGCCACGCAATGCGGAGGACCACTCTCAGAAAGCTTGCTGCGTAGCTACTTTTGAACACCAACGGCACCAAAACGACATCGTGCGTCTTTAGGCACCCGCGATGTGATGGACGCGCAAAATGATGATGTCACGTCTTGCAGTCGCTAGCACTATGCGTCTAGTTACCCTCGCCAGAGCGACAAAGCGCGAGCTTTACCTCTCGGGGGCTCGGCGCTCTCGGAGCCATACACAAAGCTTTCGGGCCTTAGGAGTACGTTTAGGCAGACGCTCGGAGGTTAGATCTCAGGTAGATAGTGTTGATAAATACGGCCTCGCCTTGGCCTTTGGCTAATCGCTACCTACGCAAGCAAATTCTTTCGCAGAAGGGTCAATCCATTACCATCATGTCTGAAAGGCCTCTTTCTATCCTCATATCTGGTGCGGGCGTTGCTGGGGTTTCGCTAGCCCTCACGCTTGCTCGCCAGCCCGGATTCAAAACGCAACCGTACATCACGCTCATCGAGCGCTCTCCCCAACCACGCACAACAGGACAATCAATTGATATCCGTGGACCCGCCGTGGATCTCATTCGAAAGCTTGGTTGGGAGCAGGAGATCAAAGCCAGACATACCACCGAGCAGGGCCTTGCGCTTCTCGATGGCAAGGGCAACACCGTAGCATACTTCCCTGCGACGGGTGATGCCAAAGTTCAAAGTGCCACGAGCGAGTACGAAATCCTTCGGGGCGAGTTGACCGCACTGTTACTAGACGGTGTCGACAAATCGAAAAAGGATGGTGTAAATATCAAGGTCGTGTATGGCGAAACGATCCAATCCCTGGAGGATCGAGCAGATGGCACTGGGGTAGATGTGTGCTTTGCAAGAGGCAAGCTTGAAGACCAGAGATACGACGTCGTGGTAGCAGCAGACGGCATTTCCTCCAGCACGCGGTCCTTCATCTTTGGCAAGGACGACAAGCGTGAGCATGTCCACCCGTCAGGAATGTACCTCGCCTTCTTCTCCATCCCACGAATCTCCGAAGACGACCAGCTTTGGCACTGGGCTACGTTCCCTCCCGGCCTGGCCATCCACTTGCGCCCACACCGCAATGGGAAGACAATGGGTGTGTACCTCAGCATTTGCAATGCTAAAAAAGAGCGGAACCCGGATCTCGAAGCCGTTGTGCATGCCGATGTTGCTACGCAGAAGAAGTATCTACACCAGCGTTTCCAGAGTTCAAAATGCACCTGGCAAGTCAAACGCTTCCTCGATGGACTCGATGCATCAGACGACTTCTACATGACGCACTGGTGTCAAGTACGCACGCCGCAATGGGCCAAAGGACGATGCGTGACTCTCGGAGATGCAGCCTTTGCTACGATGGGCATAGGCACCAGTCTTGCCATGATTGGCGCATACTGCATCGCCGGTGAACTTTCAAAGATTGAATCGTCCGAGGAGGTATCGCAAGCGTTGCAGAAGTACGAAGACGTATTTAGGCCATATGTCACGAAATACGAATGGATGCCGCCTGGGTTTCCGCAGTTGGCGAATCCGCAGTCCACGTGGGGATGTTGGGTGCTCTATACTATTCTTCGGATGTTGGCTTTCTTGAGGGTACAGCAGCTGGCGACGTGGGCCTCGACGACCTTTGGTGGGGACGATAGTAAGGGGTGGAAGTTGCCAGAGTACGGGTGGTGATATTACGACTTGTTGGATTCTTTCATCTTTTTACTTTTGTCTCGTCAAGTTTCATTGATCAGGCTCTGGCTAAGGCGTAAGGGTGAAGCATCATATCATGTTTAGTGTTCAGCGGATTGTACCAGATAGTTTACTTCATACTCAACTCATACCCCTTGTCTTCTTCCCGACATATCAATGCTTAATCTAGTAAATTAAAAAAATAGTGCAACGCCCGATGAATCATCCAAGTTCCCAGATGAACTTCGACGTTAATCGTCACCGATTACTCATAATCCACACGTCAACAACTCAATCTTCAAGTGTATGCCCAATTTTCCTCCCAGATAATAAGTCTAGATTCAAGATCTCGTAGGCCATACCTATCCTTTACGAAAGGCACACTTGGCGCCTCTATTCCCATCAAGGCTTCACTGCGCAAGAGTATAAAAGCAAACAGCACAAACTCAAGTCGGAAATCGTCAATTCATGAATTCGTCTAAAACGCCACCCAAATCAAGATACTCCCTAAACACCTCTATGTGCACCTTGCTCAAGGCCCAGGATATCCGATGTTCTCCCTATCGTCATCAATGACTCGACCATACTCCAGTAAAAGCCTGAAGAACCAAGCCTCAAAGTCCACGTTCCTCAACGCCTTGCCCGCCCACTCCGTGCTCCTTTCGGCGATTTCTCTTGCCTTCTTCTCGCCCAGGCTGTCTCCGTTGCCGCCCTTATCTGCTTCCTTTTTCACATCTGCCTCTCCCTTCCTGACTCCAGTGCCTGAGAACCACCGCACGAGATCGAGATGCTCGTCTCCGATGAGACTAAACGGAATGTAATGCACCCATGGCGTAAGCCACTCGTTATGCCATTCGCGAAACACTGCCATTTTGTAGGTCAAGCTACGAGACTTGAGGAAGGAGTAGAAGCGACCAGAAAAAGCATTTCCATCCATATCGAGGAGGTGTTTGTAGTACCAGGCGTCTTGGCCGTCAGCATGTTCAGCGACGTAGAAAAATTCCTTTTGCGCATCGCAGTCTCCCGGGTCACACTGCCCGATATGACTGAACTTGACGTCGATGAGCGACTTATAGAGTGTGCGGTCGGCTTCTTGAATTTCATGGGCTAGTGCTGTAGAACCCTTGTCCGCATTGTTGGTAGGAATAGAGATATTCGCTCGATCAAGAGCATTAAGGCGGCGAACGATGCGCTGGCGGTGCTGACGACGCCAGCCACCCTTACGACTGAACCCGCCGGTGGTAGACCCACGCCAGTATAGGCTGTTCGTCTTGTTTTCCCATGCGGTGTCATGCCAGTCATCGTAGCCTACCTTGCCAAACCAATACCATGGGCTTGGATACAAGATATCCTGGAAGCTTGAGATTTTCGACTGGGAGAAGATAGGGGTGAGGTCGTGGACAATGCTAAATGCGTTTGGGCGCTCGAAGAAGCCGTAGGATCCCGAGAAAGAGGGCGAGTTGCAAATATCGGTAAAGGCGGTTTGATTGAGAACGTAGTTGAGCGGACCAGCAGCGTATGCAGTCAAATTATCTGGAACTTGATCCTCAAACTGTTGTGCTTGGCTATTCGCCGGGCAGGAAAGCCGAGAATGCGTCCATGTCTGCTGATGCGCGAATCTGTTGAAGCGACTGTAGCTCACTTCTTCTATCCTCTGCCCATTGTTGACATCGGATGGACGAGGAGAAAAGCCATTCTTGGGTAGATCCTTCTTTGCGACAGCGGATAGCACTTCTTGCGCTCTCGCCACCATCGCCGAGAGATGGTCATTCGGAACTACAACTCGTGGTTCGTCGTGGATGTTAAATCCTAGGTCCATATCTGGAAGATACTGCACAAATTTCTCCATCATCCCTGCGGTAGCCTCTCGTTGCCATTCAGGGTCACCTTCCGCTTTGATCACACTGCCATCACGTATGATGATGGCGATTAGTGCACTATCCTCAATACCGAGAGCATTCCTGATTCGTGACCGGATAGTCGAAGGTTTCAAACTCCAGTACGGAATCAGCGATTGCGTGATCGTGTCGAACTCATCGATAAGTACGACACCGTTGCGAGTCGCAAACTCGTACCACTTGTCGAAATGTGGCGGCGGCGCAATTCCGTTTCGTCGACGGTACTCGATCACCGCCTCTCCCAGCGTTTTGGACTGCCTGTCAAGCAGATCCCGAAAATTCTTCTCGGCGGATTCAATGAGCTGTGCGGCGGGATGTCCTTTGGTCATGTCCATTTGGACTGGTCCGTGCGTAAATGCAGGAGGAGAGGTGTGCATCGTAGAACGACTGCCCTGCGGTAGACTATATCGCGCTGTGAGGGTATCTTGTAAGAAAATGAAAGCAACCGAAAGCGCCGTGACAACGAATAGACCCCGTCTAAATCGTAAAGATGATCGGGTCTCGAGAGATGATGCAGAACCACCGGACAGAAATGCGAGAGCCGAGACACCGTATAAAAGTGTAAACCAGACACCTGAAATGGTGGTGCCGAAACGCAATCTGGCGCAAATGTATGTAAATAGATATAGACATGAAGTATACATGGCGCTTTGACGCGAAAGCTGAAGGATTCAGTCAGTAAATGATAAACACATGTTTAGTAGCCCTTTTTGTAGCTAGGCCCAACGGCGCGGGATAGCACAGTATGTTGAAACAGTAGGTTACTCCACTATATTTCCTGATGCTGATGACGCAAGGGCTGAAAGGAGGGAACGCATCTTGACCGTACAAAAACCCGGCAATGGGAAGACTTACCATGAGAAACGTCAACACATTTACAAGTATATTAACAGGAATGAGCACCAGGACTAGCTGTACTGTCCTGTAATGCCGAACCGATTTGACTGAACCACCACCAAAACGGTAGACAGGCTCCCACGAGACGGTAGACGAAGTGATGCGCGGCTCGATAAGATAAGCTGACAGACCGCAGACCAAAGCCATGACCACGGCAACATCTCGAAGCACAATGAGATGCTGCCGCTTTGCAGTTTCGTCGCCTGAGCTCGGGCGTGCAGGGGTACTGTTCACGGATATCTGTGGTGACTTGCTGAGTATCCCGTCATTGCTTGAAGATTTCAACGCATTTTCGAACAAGACGAAGCCGACAGCGGCGAATATGACGCTACTGATACCGAGGGTAGAGGTTGGGGACGCGGTGAAACGTGTGAACAAGGCAAGGCTCGCAGAGAGGGTGAGTACAGCTAGCAATCGGAAAGAAGGCGACTGCGTCCGCTGTTCTGCAGCTATGGTGCTTTCTTTGGAGGGGTCGGTGGACAGAGCATGAGTCGGCAGTACGAGGAGCTTCGAGCAGACGTCGTTCTCAGACAAGAAGACTACGAGTAAGGGGAGAAGACCCTAGAGAGTGTCAATGCTCGTTCCAAATGTGCTCCATGCCAATGGTACCTTGGTCGACCATGTGCCCTCCTTGTCGCACGCTGCCCTGTCGCATATCTGGGATAGGGCCAGGAAGCCGCCCGCGAGCCAGCTTTTCCTTCTCCTTGCTGCATCTTGTGACCTAATGCCCGCCCAAAAGAGAGTCGGAACGCATACGGCGGCCCAAGACACGGCAGTTATGAGCAGTTGGTGTTGTACGGGAGCGTGGACGTTGGCGGTTGCGGCGAGGACGGAGAAGAGCAGGGGAACGAAAAGGTGGTGGTTCCTGCGCGCATGGTCCGCAACGAAGGAGGCAGCCGGGTGCATTGGCGGCAAGGCTAGCGATCGGGTTGCATGTCCCTCATGGATTTGGGTGGGTTTGGGTTTGGGTTTGGGTGGTAAACAATGAGATCACATCTGGGAGGAGCGGGACTTACCCAAACAAACATCCCTGCATGCGTTGCGCCGGGGGCTTGGCTTGGCGCAGAGCCTCAGGCCCGCTTTGGGACCCACTTCTACCACCTCACCTCCTCCATCTCACTCCAGCATTCGACTTCAGTGCATGCTGTACCAAGAGAAATAATTCAAAATGCCGTCATAAACGCTGCACAAAGCTATACTGGCAAAACCACTTTTAATTACATTCAGTATCCAATCTTAGCCAAGCCGAAGTCGCCGTAGTATGCGGCATTCGCGACAAAATAAGAACCATGAATTGAAGAAGAAGCGTCCTCAGACGACGCATTCAAAAGGCATTCATGATGCAGAGAAAGAGTGGGGAAGAGTCCACCTCATTGCTGCTGCAGCCATAGAGCTCGGTTCCTTAGTCGTCGTCCATGACATGCCAGGTTTCCTCGGCGTCGTCGTACTCGTAACCATCGACAATAATGTTGTCTTCGTCTTCCGTATCGGTAGAAGAACCGCGGTCAATATCGGAGACCTGAACCTTGCAGTACGATTCATCGAGCTCAAAGTCGGTAGACAGGAACTGGCCCCGATGGCTGATATCCGGGTCCTTGTACACCCTCCACTCAACCCACAGCTTCAGCGTGAAGCATCCCTTCTCCTTGTCGGGAACCCAGCAGGGTGTCGCATCCATGAGCTCCTTCGCTAGCATATATTGCTTGTGCTCGATATAGAATGCCTCCTGCACATCGCGTCAGTGTCTATGCTTGTCTGAGAATACCGAATTACTTACCAAAGCATATTGAAGGGTGCGTTGCCATTTCATAGTGCGACGGTCGGTCGCAATCTGCCAGTCGTGGCATATGCGCTCGGTGACTAACATCGATAGAACCTTCGCACCCATCTTGCGAGCGAACACGCGATGTGCGCCTTCCATGTCGTCCATATTGTCATCAACTGACATTGACCGGCGCATCTTAGGCTTCAACGCGCCCTGGACTCGATCCGTGAAGGAGTCCACGAACCTGCTCGCCTGCGCGCGAGTGGGAAATTTGCATCGAAGGTTCACGAGCGGCTCGATGACGAGGCCTGCCATCTCCGGGAGATCGTAGCCCACCGCGGCGTTGTTGATATGCGTAGAAATCTCGTCAACTACAGCGCCCGTCACATTGTCGAAGGTGCGCTTCAATGTGTCTGGCGCCAGCATCTCTTCTGCTTTGCGCTTGCACATCTGGCCAGCCTGAGAGGCGGCGGCCCTAGGTGCGCGGACAGCTGCGGCCATCTCGTTCTTCAGAGTCCCGTTCATCTCTGAGGGGTAAACTTGTTTTGTTACAATGAACGTATCGGCGTCGTCTCGTAGAGGAATCTCTTCATCGTTGAACTTCCATGGCTCTTTCTTTCCTGCCGTATTGGTGAGAGCTTGTGTGGCCGAGCGTGCGCGGAACGGGAGCACGACGCTGGTGTTGTTGCCCTTCGTCTTGTCTACTAGAGACGCAACGTTGTAGCGGGGGAGCTGCGCGCCTGGTGGAGGCTGGCCGATATATCCGACATGTTTCTTCTGCAATAGAAATCTGGCATTCGGACCACCAGAGTGCTCGGTCGCGCAAGTAGTAGTGCTCTCGTCGTCGGACACTGTAGTCGCCAAAGATGTTGTGGAAGACATCGCGCTGGTGGCCACAACCTGCTTCTCCAACGAAGCGCTGCGAGTGACGGCACGCAACTCAGCCGTGAAGGCCTCTGCCTTCTCCTTCTTCTCGTCTACAAACCAACTAAGACCCATTGTGTATAGCGCAACAGTGGGCTCGTTAGTAGCTCTAGTGTGGGTAGGGCAGGGTAGTCAACAAGTTGCAATTATCAACTTACCGAAAGTATCGTAAAGATTGCGGGCGTCCAAAGTGGGGTAATGTCATGCGTTGTATGCGATGGCAAAGTAACTGTCAAGCAGAGGGACACCTGTATAGCTTGTTGTCGCAGAGGCCGAGGGTACTGGTGCGCTGGCGTTGCGCGCAGTTGTCGTGGCGCTCGTGGGTTTCGTTGCGCTTCGGACTGTCGCCCAGTGCGCTGCCGTAATTTGAGTTACCGGATTTGCTATTTTGGTCCAAAAAAGGCAAGTGACAGGTGAATGAAGAAACCGATGAAGATCGCGGTCACGTCATGTGAGAACCAATGTGAAAGGAAATTGAGTGAAGGACGTACCGCTGGCCGTTGGGGGATGTTATTTGTGAAGGGGTGCGTTTGCAAGTGTGTCCGTTGGTATACAGGGAGTGGTACTTTTCAGATCGTGCGGCGTAGTCTAATGGGCGCATGGGGCTATTGAATGAGGAGTGAAGGGCGTAGAAGAGAAAATCGGTTGTCGGGAAGAGAGTTAGGTTTCCTCTCGATGCTCTAAACAGGCAAAACATGATAATGTGTTACTATGATGGTAAAGACTACAACAATGTAAGACCTCTTCCGAACTTCTTACATGGGAGTAGATGAACAGCTATAAACATTAGATCATTGGCTGCTTACTATCCCATACACCTACGATACTGCATATTAGCCTAGAAATAGAAATCAAGAAAAGCACAAGGACAGACAAGCTCGCACTGCATACCTACCCAGCGAACTCCAGTATCAGACCCAAAACTATGAATTACAAATGCCAACCCATGAACAACACGTAAAAATTGCGCTTCAAGAACAACTAACCAACGACGACGACCACCACCACCACAGTAAACATAACAAAAGCCATCCCGTACAACAATGTATACTTCAAAATTGCACCTCCTCCACGTAATTCCATACCACACAACAACCCTCAAAACTCGAGAGCCATTCCCCCGAGTAAACCAGCGCACAGTACACCGCTTCCTTTCTCTCATGCTAGCAAACTACATTTGTCGGTACCATCGTAACAACCCAACCTTCATGAAGCATGGGTCTGGAGTGTTGTTTTTGACGAAAATTCGGCATACAAAAAAATGATACAAAAAAGGTGGTTCCCCTGCGAATCGGTACAAAAAAAAAAGAGCGTAATAAGAAAAACGAAGTAGCATGGATTCTATACGTCGTAGGTGTGTACTTGCACTTTAGCATTTGTATGGCCATTGGAAGTTCAAAAATGAACGATCACATCTACCGCATTAGTCGCAGACTAAGTACACACTTTCCAGATGGAATCTACAGTCGCTTCAAATCCGCAACGTGTAGCCTTGCAATGTACGTCATAGAAGAAATCTTCCCATAGAGCCCCGTTTTCCGAAATGAGAAACAGTCGAAGCACAATCTGGACCGAGCCAAGCACACTCAATTTGAACCTGGCAATGCAAAACCCAAAGTATGAGACGCTAAAATGCCGATGAAATATCACGTCCCCTGACTTCCCATCCCTTCCCATCCCCTACCCACTCACACCGAGCTCTCCCTCGGCCTGAACCTCGTATTGAAATCCATCTGCCGTACAAACCACGCATTATGCGTCTTCCACTCTGCATCCGGCCGCTCAAGTTCAATCTGCGATACCATTAGCTCAGACGTCCCCCGGGTAGCTTTCCAGCAGAAACAACTCACCTCGAATCTCCTCAGGAAACTCGGCACCAGCTTGTACACCTCCAACAAACTGACGTTCTTACCAATGCATGTTCGTGCGCCGGCACCAAACTGGAACATGGTAGCTTTCATTTCCTTGAGCTTGTGAGGCGGTGCCTCAATCCAGCGTTCCGGCCTGAACGCATCGACGTCCGCGCCGAAGACTTCGGGTCGGCGGTGCAGAGCCCAGGGATTGCATCCGACGATGGTACCGCCGGGGATGAAGTCGCCGAGGATATCCATGCCCTGCGGTGGGACGATGCGCTCGAGGATAAGTCCCGCGGCAGGGTGTATCCGGAAAGATTCCTGGATGACTGCGTCGAGGTAGGGAAGCTTTTGGGACTCGGACCACGAGACGGTTTTATCCGCGCGAGGTTCGATGGTACCGTTTGCGACGGCTTCGTCTAGTTCCTGCATCAGCTTGGCGTAGACGGCTGGGTGCTTGAGCAAGAAGTAGAAGACGCTTGATAAGGAGATGGCGGTCGTTTCTGAACCGGCGAAGACCATGGAGGTGCAGGATGAGAGAATGCGTGTGTCGTCCATAAAATCGGGGTGGTCATGGGCAGCCTGGGCAAATTTCGAGAGAAGGTCTACGCCGCGTGGGTTTGCTTCGTCTTCGGGGAGGCCGTAGGTTTTGATCTTTTGGATTTGGCCGGCGCGTTCATTAGAGCGGGTTTGTGCGAAAAGGGTCACAGGGAAGACGGTTTTGTTTAGGCCAATGCGCTGTAGAAAGAGGGATATGGGATTCTTTTCCAGGAAGAGATCAAGAATAGGCATCTGGCCAATCTACTCATTTGTTAGCTTAGGTAATAACAGCTGTACGAGTCTTTGACTTACAGGACCAGCATAGCTTAAGAAGTGTTGTAGGAAGGCGATGATGCCATCCACGTCCCGGTTCTCTTCAACAAACCCCAACCTCTTGCTCCAAGTCAAATCTCCAATGACGTCGAAAGCGAAATACTGCAACCACTGACTAAAGTTGCAACTCCTTCCTGTGTTCGCATACATCTCTTGCGTCTTGTCGAGGAACACGCCAACAGTTGAGCTGACCAGCGGCTCGTAGTTGACGAGCGAACTCATGGCAAAGGCATTGTTGACACAGCGACGATACCTCGCATGATAGTCTTCGTCGACCGTAGAGAAGAGCGACTGAAGTCGTCGACCTTTTGCGACAGCATTCTGTACAGGGTAGAAGTCGGACTAGGCACTGTCAGATCTTCACCGATCGAGCCACACCAGGGCGTAAGTAAGCATACCTTAACCATGCCCTTGTTCAGTCCATAGATAACCTTGATAGCCCTCGGATCTGCGAAAGACAAGACATTCGGGCCCAATCTCACGACATCGCCATGCTCGCGATGCAGCTTGATGATGGTCCAGTGGTGCTGCCTCCCCCACACATCCCAAAACCTCCACCAGTTTGTGTAACTTGCGACCCAGTGTCCCGGATACCGATTCAGGCCCTTCCAAAACTTGTTGTTAAGCAGCCAGCCGAGGGTGAGCGAAGCGAGAACAAGCGGCCAGTGCTGAGCTAGCAGCGACAACACTCCGTTGAGCAGCATTGTGGCTAATGTTGAATGGAAGCAAAGTGGAAATTAACGAGGGGATGGCTTAGCTTTCATATCTAGATGGTGGAGGCGGCGGTATATGAGGGGGCAGCCGCGGCGCTCTGCAGGCCTGATTGCCGTGCGAGCACAACGCTCTCGATCGCACGGGACTTCGCATGGCGGCCGTGCCGGGTTGGAGCAACGTGATGATGCAAGTCGGCAGTTGATGAACTGTGGTAGCGCAGCATCAGGTCAGCGGAGATAAAGTCCCACCAGTGTCCCCTCAAAGAAGGCTTATGGTTACTGGCCCGTGGACTACTAAGAACGCGGGGGCAGGGTCCACAATCCCATCCTACCCGCGTTCCTTTGCCATGGCACTGTCGCGAACGCTCCCCTTATCTCGATCTCTTCATATAGAGGCGCTGATCACTTGCTTACGTCTGGTGCTCCCCGGTTTTGCATGATACCCATCGTGGAATTATTGTGCCCGTCGTAGTGTATCGGCGCTGGTTGGGCTGGCTGCCACGCTTGGTCGTTCACGAAAGGATCTTGCAAGTGAGAACGAACTGCCGACTCAGCGGCTAAGCTGGGTCTGAACGATAGGAGTTGGTCGTGGTCTTGGTAGCTGGTCGGCAGTTGGGTATTGGCCGCGAGAGGTACAATTGCCGAGCCCCAACGATTCAGTCTACCCCCGATTCGGAGCGGTTTGTTGGGGAGCAGTATCCAGGACATCATCAACGTTGCTCACACGTGGCGGCGATTCAAGCGTTGCCTTGGATTAAGCTGTCGACGCATTACGCGAAGATGCACATCGTGTTTGAAAGTTGATAACTTCAAGGTGTAAAAGTTTCTGAACCCGGTATTCCAAGGAAGGTGTAATGTACCGTCCGTCCGTGCACGATCATTTACGGGAGACGATCGACTTTACATCAAATTCAATCACCCAGATCAGCATTGCTCCATTTGAAAAACCGAGACGATCCGGTCATCGGTACAAAATAGAAACAGTGATTCGGTGGCCACGTCTAATTCAAGCCGAACCTCCATAGTGGACATGCGTTCCACCTTATCACTTACTGCATCCATCATATCGTCAGCTGCACCAAAATGACCGTTCTACTTGAGTAGCAAAACAGCGGAGTGGTTCAATCCTAGCATCCAAAAAAAAAAAAAAAAAGTTGCACCCTGCATTGCCTGCATTTTGCAAGGCGTTCGGAACTTTTGACTCAATGTGAAGTATAATCGAGTTGTTCATAGTATCCAAACGAACATGTCAAAGTCGCAGCAGTTTCTAAAGTCAGGTGAGGCATTTAAATGCAAATTATCGAATGAGCAAATGCAGATAATCGAGGCGTATAGAAAACAGGGAAGATGGAATCTCCTCGTTGCAGTGGCTTGATAATCAGGGCGCGCGTCACGGATCAGCTAATGTGAGCGCCGCCTCCTTGCTTGACAGTAACGCCCTAGAACCGTCACGGCTTGTTCTATTGTACAGGTTCCACCTGTAAATGCTTGATGGCTTGCGTCACTTCGCCGAACGAGATGGGATCTGATGATACCCAAAATAACATGTAAGGGAGCGTTGACAGGATACTGGCCTTAATCGATGATAGAATGATAATCGAAACTCTATCGAGAGCCATCAGTCGATAGTAGCCAGATGCTATCACCAGAGGCGCATTCGACGGCAAAGACGACGCCCTGATGTGCCACCTGATGCAGCAAATGTTCAGACTTTGTTCGAGTACCATGCAGGTGATGACTATTCGACTGGATAAGAACATTCCAAGAGACGGCAACGCTGGGGCGGAGAAGATGTGACCTGCGCGATTTTACGAGCGTATACTGCTTCCCCAGATTCTCACCATGTGGCGGCGGCAGAGAATAAGCTCAGGCGCATTCGATGGCCAAAGCGACGATACTGGCAATCGGGGTACGTACCCGTGATCACTCCTTCAAGACCAACCCATGTCCGACCGAGGGCTTACAGGAGTCGTTTCCATTGGACGGGTTGGATATGGATATGCAGGAGACAGCATCTGCAAAGCGAGCAGAAAAAATCAACAGCTCACCTGAGGTGGTTGGGCATCCGGAGCTTTCCTCAAGTCCAATTCAAGCTTGAGGTGTCGCGATGGGTGATGAGTCACCGCAAAACACGTCGAAGCGCATGCAGCTTGCAGCCGCGTATGCAACCAGGCCCCATGTGCAGATTCTGAAACGACAGCCAACGTCAGTCTCTGAGCTAGATGGCGGCGAATAGATTCTGTACGGACGACGTGGAAGCTCAGGATGGTGAGATGGGTCGATGTTGGAGTATACAGAGTGAGGCGCTCGACATGGCCGCCGGTAGCCGTATTACCGAGCACCTGACGGCGGGATCCGTGTTGGGCTCACACCCTGGTCAAGCTGAAAAGCCACCAGACGGCACCGAAAGCGGAAAAAGACGTCCAGTGCTTCATGCGCAAGATGGGCGATCGGCCGTGCGAGGCGCGGGGAATTGTTGCGAGATAGCGAAACACCAAAGAGGCGAGTGACGAATGCCCACCGCCACTGCCGGGCCGGAAGCGAAGCGTCGTCTGTGAGGCGCAGTCGGCCAGGATGCGAGGTGCAGGCGTCGGCGTCGCCTTTGCAGATTTCGAAACACGCAGACGTGGGCTGCTATCGATAGCACCGCTGTTATGGGTCAGTGATAGGTGAATCCGGGGTCTGCTCGCAACGAGACTTGGGCAATGGCAGAGGATGCGCTGCTCCACTGACGACGACGGCGCAAAAGGAGAGAGCGACGGGTGAAACGGCGAGCGGCTGCAGCGTGCTGTGCTCTGCTCTGCTCTGCTCTAGAGGACCTCGGGTGCGAGGCTAGCCGGATAGTGTAGACAGTAGACAGTAGATAGTGCCGGTGGTCGGCCATGACCGTGTGGAGAGTCGGAGACAGGCGACGTGTGTGCAAGGGTAAAGGCGACTCCGAGGATGATCGACGGGTGACGCCACGGCGGCCCCAGCCACGGCGCACTGCCACAGCACGTGCAGCGAGCAGACCGACCCTGCCCATCCGTCGCTCGCCATGATGATGGCGAGAGAGATGCGAGCGTGCTGCTTCAGTAGGCGCCCGCGACGGCACGCTGGGGCTCTTCTGGACCGCGTCTGGAGGCCCGGTCCATCACATGAGGCCCGCGGGAGCAGCTTGGAGGCGCACCGGCTCCCTGCTCGCACCCCGGCGCGCGGCGCTGATTGGCCCGCCTGCCGGGAGCCCATTTTTGCTTGCAACCAACGTCGGCCTGTCGTGGCTCCAAGACAACGTCCAACTATCCCACCTGCCTCCACCCCCTCGGACCAGACTTTGGCACCGCACTCTATCCGCCGTGGCCCCCTCTCCCACGAGCGCTCGATGTGGCAGCATCACCGCTGCGGTGCGTTCCGCTTTTGGGTGCCGCCAAAAGCTTCCAGAAAGCCGCGCGCAGGGCCATCGAGGTTGCACTCTGGTGCGCGAGCCCAATGCCAGATGCCCCAGACGGCATGGCGCCTCGCATGGCCTTCAGCTACTGCGCTGCTGTAGAAGGCCATGGAGCGCCTCTGTACATGTCTCATCTCCGCCTGTCAGTCCAGGCGGGCTCGTGGCGGCCATGAGGGCTTCGCAATATGCCCTCGCGCACCCTCGGCCTATCCACGCGCCCCAACGGTATGCCCGTCGGTCAGCTTGGATCCCGCTAGACGTGCAGCTGCATCGTCGCCATACATGCACGATTAAGCAAGCTAGATGCGCAGCGCAGCCAAACGGGGCAGTGTGCATACACCCTGGCCCGCCCTGTGGCCACGCCCGACCCGGCCAGTCATCGTCGCCCTCGTCAAGCTCTTAAGGTATGCCCACCCTCCACCCGACTAGTTTCTCTACCCTCACCTCTCACCTCGCCTTCCTCCCCTCTCATTCGCCCGTCCCTTTCTTGTCTCCCTCCTCAACCCAAGGCGCTCCGCACAACCCTAATTCCGCCTGAGACTCCTCTTTTGCTCTTCTCTTTTGTTACTTTCGTTACCTTGGTCCGCCGTCCCACATAATACCGCTTCGTCTCGCCCTCCGCCAGAAAAAGAAAATGCCCATTCAATTATTACCAGCCTCGGCGGCCGCCTTTGCGCCGCGCTCCACCGTCAACGTCGTACTCAACTCCAAGGTGGAGCCGTGGTTAACGCAGACCCTCAAGAGGATAAATCGGGTTAAGCGACCCCTCAATAGCGTCCAGCAGCACACGCGCTGCCTCACCGAAACCCTGTCGGGCTCCAATGCCATCTGGTCGCTGTGCTCGATAATGGTCCCCAAGGCCCCCGATGCCGAACTGCGCAAGGACGCCAACCCGCTCGTCGAGGCCATCTTCAACTACCAGGTCATCCACGTCGAGGCCTACGTCGTGCACGTCGACATGGTCTCGCAGCACGAGGTTGCATTCAAGCTCACGCCTGAAACCATCGAGGCGCTTACCGAGTACCACAAGGACATCTACTCGGTCGACGTGTCGGCCAGCACCTGGACCTGGCCCGAGAAGGAGGCTCAGCTGAAGAAGCTTCAGGACGAGTTCGTACAGGCCGTCAACCGCTACGTCTTCCGCACCGGCGCACGCGCACTCGAAGGCATGGAAGAGGAAGGAGCGGGCGAACTTCTTGAGGGCCGAGGTGAGGACGTCAAGGGCGCCATCATGGGGCTGTTCCACCCGCTTCTTCCTCCTCCACCCAGAATCGTCGACGTCGTGCGACCGGCACCGCTGCTCCCAAGCTCGCCCGGTGCTACAAACTGGTGGCCCGGGCACGTTCTGCAGTCGACACCCGCCCCGGTCGAGTCCTGGAGAACGCTTTCGTCCACACCGAGCCCGACCATTGCCACCTGCGGTGAAACCTCGCCGTCGTTTTGGAGCACAATGGGCCTGGAGGCCGTGCAGCTGCCGTCGCCGACGCCTTCCTTCAGCCAGCCATTCAACACCACGAGTCAGTACTACAGCCCGCCCCAGGCAGTTGCCCCGATACCTGCTCTTCCGCTGCCTAGCGTGCTGGCCCAGCAATGTGGGTCAAGCGCTGTGCACTCCGGATTCAGCAGCGGGTTCGGGTGGGATACTGGATTTGCACCACAGTACGCTGCCTTTACCTAAGAGCGTACACCCGAAACGTGGTACTTGTCCTCTGTCACACTGCCTGGGAAGCGCGGACCTGGCCAGTCCCCCTGACCTTCCCACGTCGCAGCAGGTTGATGCGCACAACCTCGCGGCTTGAGCACGACACGAGACGAAATATGCGATATGCACAAAAGTGATGTACAACACCCACATCATATACCAAGGCATGGGACGGCGTTTGATCGATTTAGCGAGCGTTTGACTTTTTTTTTTTTCCTCCTCTCTTCTCTCTTCTCTCGTACAAAGTTTCCTTGATATCCGCTTTTTTTTGTCTGTGTTCTCTAGCGTTTTCCTTTGTGGCTTTCGAGCATCCAGCCGCCGGACAAGGACTGTTTCCTTTTGCATCTCTGGGAGGTTTGCATGTCGGGCATTTTAAAGACGGATCAGCCTCACGGCTACGAGCAGGTATACTCGGCTGGGTTCATTTCCTTTTTCCTAATGTCGTTTGGACGAAGGCTGGGCATCTCTTCATTGAGCATGGCATGCCACTCATGATTGATACGCAGTTACGTTCTCGTCTACTCGGACTGGCATTGAGTGCCAGCAGGACATGCTGGGAGACAACGACATGAGATACACACAAGCATCTGGGATGCCGCTGTACTGTAATCTTCGTCCCCGCGCCCCGGCCTTGGATGCGACCCAACGAGGAGCGGCTCTCGGTGCAAGAGACAGGAGCACGCCCGTGGCGTGTCTTGCTCTCAGGCTTGTGGTCTTCTGCTTGCGGAACAAACACTTCCTGGCGCACGCGAAAAGCGCTCGTCGTGGGTCGGATCGAGGGCGGAGCAAAGGACTGTAGGTTCATCTCCTACTCTTCAGGACTGCGTCTTGGAAGAAGCACCCCCGGGCGGGGTGAATCGGATGCTGGGCAGAAGCAAGCTTCTTTATAGCGTAAATTAATAAAAAACGAAACTTTTGACATGTGAAAGGGTTCCTTGTGCGAGTGATGTGTTACCGACTCAGCGGATCCTGCAGCCAGACAACCGGAGTCGCGATGGCAGAGCAGCCTGAGGGTCGACCGGAGGCGGTCGAGTGCTGCGACGTTTGCACGCGGCGGCGCCTGTTTCATGTAGCGGTAGCCTTGGGGTGCCTAGGCAGAGGCTGGCAAACACAAAGAACCGGTGTGATGCTGCGGCAGAAACAAAGCCGAAGCTGCGACCTGACCTCAGCGTGTCGACATCTGTACCCTCGCCCTGCCCGCCTCTCCGTCCCGCGATGCATGCGCCCGCCCGATAGGAGACTGAAGACAGCGACAGCGGACAATGCCCCCCGCAAGCTCCCGCTATCCCAGCCCGCCAGACGACGACGGCGGGCGGCAGGTACGTCTCGGCTGGGCCGCGCAGCCTGCGGGCACGCAATGACTGACTGCTCCGCCTGCAGGACGCGCAGACGCCGCCGTCGTACATCTCGCAGGCCCTCGCCGAAGCGCTCGAGAGTCCCCAGGACGTGTACAACCTGGCCGCCACCCTCACCACGCAGCACGACGAGCACGCCCACTACGACGCCACGCTGCGCTCGCTGCGCGCAGACCTCGACGAGCACACGGCCGCCCTCACGCAGATCGGCGTGCACCTCGACCAGCACGACGCCAGCCTGGGCCGCCCCCAGCGCACCGAGCGGCCGCGCGACCGGGCGAGGACGCTGGAGCGCGAGCGCGCGCGCGCCGACCTGGAGCACCGCGACCGCGCAGACCGCCTGCGGAGGGTCATGAACCGCCTGGGGCGCCTCCACGACGAGACACGCGGGCCCTACCGCAGCGCCGCGAGCAGCGAGTACATCCCCCGGCAGGACCGCCTGGCATCCCTCCACAACGAGGCCCGCACCGCTGCGTACGGCGACCGCGTCCCCAGCCGCAACAGCCTGTACGACTGGTCGCCCGCCACCGACGCCGACGACGACACCGAGCTCGAGGGCATCCTGGCCGAGCTGCGGCGCGAGCAGCCCAACACCCACCCCGAGATCCTGCGCGTGCTGGGCCGTTCGCAGCTGGACTCGGAACGCGAGCGCTCGCGGGCTGCCGTGTCGCGGCTGCTCAACTCGTCCCAGCCGTCGCAGTCGGCCGACAGCTCTCTGAGGTCTGCTGCCCTCCTGCAATCCGTGCGGAGAAACCCCAGATTCTCTGCCCGCACCCGAGATCTTGCCCAGCGCCATGCTGACAGAGATGCCGCCAGTGCCTCACCCCATCCGAGCGACTGGAGAGACAGGTCCTACATGACATCCGAGTCGAGGCGTGCGACCTCGGAACGCTTTGCCCAGCAACAGCCATCCGATCGCGACCTGATGCTGAGAGTCGAGTCCTACCGCCGGAGCTACCTGGATCGCCTCTCGAATACGTCGTCCACCGTCTCGCCTATGCTGGAGCAGACCATCAAGTATCTGTCGCAGATACGTCATTCGAGTAGCATTGACGACAGCTTGAACTATGCCATAGATGCAGGCTTTCTCAGTAAAAACTACTTTTTCCAAGGCCACCGGGACTTCGTACTGGACCCTTCCACGATACCACCGCCTGCGGTGACGTCGTGGCTGGCCCCCGGTGCTGTGCTATCCGGCTGCCAGCATGCCACGACCGTCACATCCACCGTCACCACCACAGGGTTGGGGACCAGCACAACACTGTACCGCTTCACGCATACCGGCAATAGAAACCCGACCGCTATTCTATCGGATACGCGTAACGTACCGGGGAATCCCTCCACCTACGCTTCACTAGATGATCGAGCTGCGCATGATTCAGGTCCCGACGTCGTGACATCGCACTCCCCGCAGCAGGACCGCTGGCCCGTCAAAGTGACCATTCATTCCGTAGATTACGAGCACATGGCCCTTTCCGCAACCATGGAAGCGTATAACGTCCCGAGCCACCCACATAGCCACCAATCTCTGCTCAACAGCTCCACACCCGACGCTCCCCCTTTCACACGCACCTCATCCATTACCACGTATCTCGAAGGCGAGATCCTGGATTTCAACGCGCACACTCTACTCACCGAGTCGTTCAAATCTACGGCTGGCAACGATGCGACGTATTGGAGGAAATTGCCGATATTCCAGGGCATGACAGACGAGGACATGGTCATGTGTTTAACGAGCAGGACGTGGTTCGACGAGGTCCTTAGCAAGGAGTGGATCCTGATGCGGTGGAAGGAGAGATGCTTCGTCAAATCCCTCAACCGCTCCACGACAGACCCAGTACAGCCCCCGGCATCGACGACCATACCGCCCGAGCCTTCGCGTCACACGCACAGTTTCCATTCTTCACCATCTGACCAGCAGCACATCTGGGGCGAGGGCAGTACCATCCGTGGCAGCGGAGATGCCGACCACTCCTCCTTCGACGATTCTGGGTGCGGCCTCACGATTAGCGGCTTCTACTACGTTTGTCTGAGGCGAAGTGATGGAAGGCTTGAGGGCCTATATTTCGACCCGCAGAGCAGTCCGTATCAGTGTTTGAAGCTGGAGAGTGTGAGGGGAGGCGTTTTTCCAGCGTGGGGATTTAGATGATAGCATGTTGAGAGGCGAAGAAATGACGTGTCTCGATATTCTTACTGCATGGATGGCGTTTTCACTTTTAGGTCTCTGGATAGACGATGGTTCATCATGTCACGGCGTTTGGGGCCCGTTGCGGCGCATACATTTTGAATTCTTACCTCAGCTTAGACTTGAGGGTAGTGAGGGCTAGAAGGAGATGTGAGAGGCACAAGAGCATATGCGTTGTGCCGAGTAGAGTGTGTAGACGCTGCGAAGCTCAGATACATCATATGCAGACGAATCATATATGATCCTGTGCTGTACTGTGCCGTGCCGTGAGCAGTCTCGGTGCAGACGTATGCTCATCCATCGATCATTGCATCCTGCGTCAAACACGCGAATACCTCGTATGCGTTCATCTCAGTCATCCACCACCACATTCACACACCTGTCCTTGACTATCCTTCAATATCCCGCCTACGCATCTCTTCTAAACGACAATCCCTTCGCACACGCCTCAAACGCTATCCACGAGTGAAGCTCAGCCAATTACAGCGTCGTGGTTAGTACCCCGCGCGCACGACAGACGCGGCTAGTGCAGCCGATGACACGGCAGGGCGTTGGATGAAAGAGTTTGGTATCAGCCGGGGTCGATCAATGTGTGATGTTAGAGTATCTTAGATGTGGGCATGAAGTAAGCGAAAGGGTAGATGGTGGTATAAAGATCGAAGCTTGGTTTGACGACGGTGGGAGAGCCATCAAGTGAATGCACGATATACTTGCATTAGTCGAAGCAAGACCATTAAAACCACAACAATTCACAGAGATAATTACATCCTAAATATATCGTTTCCTCCTATCATTCATGGCGACGCCGGAGTACTCCAAGACAGCTATCAACAAGCTGGGACGCCTACCGAAGAGAGGTCCGTTCGTTGCTGCCCTTCCACCCCTTTCTGTGTAAATGTGTACTGACTACGTTGTATCTCACCAGGCACGTACGACTATGCCACCGTACATAGCATCATCAATTCTAGTCCCATCCTGCACGTCTCATTCAACGATCCGGAGCATCCTTTCCCCGTCGTGCTGCCTATGCTGGGATGCACGGGGAGGTTTGAGGACCAGGATGCTGGGCCAGGGAGTTCGGTGCAGGATGTGTATATCCATGGGTGAGTGACTTGAGATGCTGGTTGAGTGATACGAGAATCAGCGGTGTACTAACATCCAATCAGGTACGTGAGTGGGAGGATGTTTAGACAGGGGAAGGATAGTGAGGGCGAAGGACTACCTGTTACGGTTGCAGCATCGTGAGTTCGACTGATACTAATGTGAGGAGAAAGCATGCTGATGAAAAACTACAGACACATAGACGGCCTAGTCCTCGCACTGGCTCCCTTCCGTACGTACCCTACCACTGCACACAACAAGAAACTCACCAACTGAAACCTAGACAACTCATGCAACTACCGCTCCGCCGTCGCCTACGGCTACGCAACCCTCGTCACGGACGAAGCAGAACGCCTCTACGCCATGACCCGTACGTGACTCCCCCCACCACCACATCCCCATCCTAACATAACACCCCCAGACATAACGAACAACCTCCTCCCCACCCGCTGGCAGCACTCGCGCAACCCCCCGACCCCCACCGAACTAAAATCCACCTCCATCCTCCGCGTACGCATCGTCTCTGCGTCCGCAAAAATACGCACTGGTGGCCCCTCGGACGACAGGAAGGATCTCAAGGATGAGAGCTTGAGGGGGAGTGTCTGGACGGGCGTGTTGCCTGTGTGGTTGCAGTGGGGGGAGCCGGTGGCGGGCAAGGATAATGGGTTTGTTGGGGGAGAAGGGGGGACAGAGGAGTATATTGAGAGGTGGAGGGTGGAGGAAAATAGGCGGAATAGGGAGGGGACGTATGCGGCTGTTGAGGGGGGGTGAGGAGATCAATCGGTGATGGGGTGTGAGTGGCTTTGGGGCTTTTTTTTTTAAGTTAGAGTGCGTCGTCGCGTCAAGGTTCAGCTAGTGTTTGTCTATATAAGCGGTCGTTCTTGCTCGCTGTTACAGGCCACGGAACGTCACTTTCTAGCAATTTGCTACTAAAATCATTATTATGAATGGTCATGGGGTTCTTTTTTTGTTTTGGCCTAAATGATCGTTATGAGCGTCGGTGAGCGCCTCCAAACATTTCGATGCCAAAACGATATGTGTCCGGGTCCTGGAGTGGAATCTCTCCACACTTGCTTCCGGAAACAAAATTCGAGTTCAACAATGCTTCTTGTCGTCGGTCCCAGTTCCAAAAGCACCGCCATCTAGATCCAAACCCCGGTATACATGTGTGTGTTTGCGTTGCGGACGACTAACCAGCTCCAAATCGTCTAGATGTAAGCTGGGTGCAATCACTTGCACCATCTCTCGGCGGACCGGCGCGTTGTGAGAATGAGTTGCTTGCCTTGCCGGTTGTAAAAGTTCGGAAGCCACGAAAGTACGCGCTTTTTTCTCTCGCTTAAACATTCAAATGCACGCGAGCAGAGCGGAGTAGAAGGCTATGCGGATAGAAATGGATCTATCAAATTATTCCAATCCTAAAACATGCGGACTTGATTTCGTGGCCTGGATACCTACATGCCGCTTCGGTATCCTCATCGTGTGTCTCTTTTTATTTATGAGCCCACTTCCCAGATACGTTGACACCAAACAATGTCGGAAGATGAATTATGGAGATTTCCGTGTACGCTCAATATAAACCTTTATCATGACGCAATCCTTGCTCTCTTTTCCAGGAAACAAAGACATAGAAGTCTGTCATTGTCGTTTTGTTTACTTTGTAGCACCATTTCCAAGTCGTATGTGCCGGGTTAGCCTCAATACGAAAATCACACACCCAAACTACCTACTCAAAGATCCATGACCAAATGTGGATTGCCCCTGTTGAAACCAGGTCACGTACATCTCGCCTTATGTGCCTGTACGAACTGTCTTGAGATTTCGCATTAATTGTTCGAAGACCCACGGCTAAACCTCGAACGATTTATATGGTATACATAAATAACATTACGTCTGTCATCAAAAACTGTTGGTACACCGCCATGGGAACGTGAATACACCCGCGATCCCCTACAAGCACTGTATGGTTGAGCTCGCAAAGCTAGAGGAGAATCAGTTAAAGTTTTTGTCGAGGACGGCGAAGTTGCTGTTTGTACATTGTGTGTAAGCTTTTGAGCTTGAAGTTAGATGAATAAATGCTCGCGTTCTTTTTTTCAGACGTGCTTCGCTCGCTCTCCGATATTGATAGTGTAGAGTATGAGCATACGTGTCTTTGTAGAGTACACACAAGGAACTTGGGAATCAGCTACGTGTCTCTTAGGGAAGATCCCAAATGCCTCTAGAAACGCGGATGTGCCAAAAACAATTGTTTTGCCAACATGGGTTGAACATATGTCGTCTATTCTTGTCTAAATATAGCGTACTCATATTATGTATACCTAAATCTCATGTGTCTAGTAGGTTCCAGAATCCTCACAGTCGGCAGGTGGCCCCTGTTGTTGATATGCCGTTTCCGTTTGACACCAGGATATCGTCATATTGTCACTTTCTCTTCATCACTGTGTCTTTCTCCTTGATGCTACATAAGAAAGAGTATTTCTTTTTTATGATATTACATTGAAATTATACATCGTTGTTCATGCCGTCATGCAATTCTCTACATCGTGAATACCGTGACTCTGCTGCCGTGATCCGACACGGTTGTCTGCTCTCCACAGTAATGCCATACCCACAATCTGAACTTCTACATCTAAATCCATTGGCTCACTTCCTTGATCCATAAAGCTTTCAACATCTTAACCATAACTTGTACCACAACTTCGTTCTGGACACTGTCAATCTACTTTTGACATCGCTCTTCTGTTCTTTTGGGCCTAATCTTCTATGTTACCAATGACTAGGTCTTCGTTTTCGTTTTCTTGCTCATTAACATCCACGAACATGACAAACCCATCCAATCCCATGTCTAAGTTACTTACTGAAATAGAGCTCCTTATGGACCAATGTCGCGGGCTCGGCGCCAGATTCTTATTATCCAGGGAAGATACTCCAGAAGGTACATGCGAGCGCAGTATATCCCCGCCCGGCAAATCTACATGCCTTTGGTCGTTGGAATGGGCCGAGCAACGCAGAGCTAGCAGCTCATAGACTGTAGGAGAAGCTACGAGGCTACAGATTGGATCGCGTACGAACCCAGCTTTGTCGATGAAACTTTTCAATGCAGGACAAGTCCAATGCAACACGTACTGAACCATCTGTAGGTCGGGGAATTGCTCCTGCTGGATTCCATAGGCGAACGTGTGAGCAACCATCCTAACGACGGGGTCTCGGAAAAGGTCACGATCGTCGTCTTCGAAGATTTCGCATGTGGTACGTAAAGCTCCATCAAGGGCTACGATTGACTTATCACTCATCGTGCGCCACTCGTTCCTGAAGGCCACGAATATGTCAGCAGCAACATGAAACAGTACATCAGACCGGGTTCCAATGTTCAGCAATGCCATGTAGAAATCGATCTTCAAGCTTAGTTGGAGAGAGTGCCGAGCATGAGGAAAGTCTAGGGGAGGCATTACGGGAGCTGTCCAGTCGTCGGCTGTGAGAGGGAGCGCATGGTTCACCCATTCCAGGATCTGGCGAGCAGTAACAACACCAATGCAATGCGGCAAATGAAGGGAGTGGCGCTTCTCTTTCAGGAGTTGTTGTCGACCAATGCCTAGCAGATGGGTGATATTCTTAGCACCATATTCACCAACTTTGAGAACAACGGTACCATCAACCCAGACACCGACACGGGGGGAAAAAGAGTAGGGAGGCATCTCTATGTGCTGTGGTGGACTTGTTTCAACCAAGAAGCCAAGGCGATTGCATTGCTTTCTTTAGGATTCTGGTTCTCCCTCGCGCTTCATATAGACCCTTGGCTTCATTCTTATACCTGCCACAAAACAATGTTACAGTGCGTCCATACACAATGTTTCTTGATCATGGGCTTGATCGTGTCTTCTAGCATATTCAAAGGGAGTCCACTCACTTCGCGTGAGGACATTATCCACAAGGTGGGTCATACCACTCACTCTTGCTTCACAATGTACCGCCACAGGAACGCATCCATCAAGTCCTTACTCCACGCTCACACCAACCATAAGACTGATTTGCGTAGCAAAGAAGTACACAACAGTAACAGAGAGCACGGTCGTCACCGTAATCGCAAGCTATTCCTCGTCAGCGCCACCCATCACGCCGCTACAACACACACTTACATTGAGGTTTTCATCGTACGTGACTTTATCTGTCTCCTTCACAACCGCACTCCATACCAGCACTAGCATGCCTATAAGCAAACTTGTGACAGCCATAAGCAAGAACATCATCGAGCTCTGCCAACTCCATACCTGGAACGGCTTGGGTACTAATTTTAGTTGGCCGTCTTCGCTGTCTAGCGGCTTGCGGTCACGCACAAGGCAGAGACGAATAAGGTGTAAACCATCTCTGTGTGCCGATAGTCGGTGGAGGCGGAGAGACTGCTGGGCAGCCGTGAGAACAGAGAAGAGGGCGAAGACGATGCCCGAGTACCAAATGGCGCGGATGTACCATGGCTTCGATGATATCTCTGGCCAAGAACCGGTACTAACTAGACACACTGCGGTAAGAGGGCTCTACTCAAACTTAGCGCTGTGCGCAATCCTTTTCCACAAGTCATAACAGAGGGCAGAGCGGGTTGGCGTACCACGACACCAATAAAGCTCAACTCGTTCAGCTTGTGATCACGCCATTGCCTCGTGAGATGATCTTGCTCCTGAGGGTCTGTACAGTTCAGAATAATCATCATGGTGGCGTATGTAGTATCAGCTGGTGCGATCAGACCGCCGCTGAAGATCTTGAAGATGGAGTGAAGGATGCTTGCCTAGAATATTTTCAGCTTGTCGCGTGTCACCCAACAGTAGGAAACATCTTACATGACTATCCACGTTTCGTGCGTTCCTGATACGACTACCTGTGGTACGTGATGTATCGTTGGCTCTCCCAAGGAGCGGAGCGTCAGCCATGTTTGCGTATGCTGGTCCTCGGAGGAGGTTCGTGAAAAGCAGTGACAAGGACACTGCGGGGCAGCATTCTTCAACGTTTTATAAGGTTTGCACACTTTTGTCCCATTGCATTTCGAGCAGGTTACTGCATGCGTGACCCTTTGCTTTCGTGGCATAGTGCAGCCCAACAGCTGTCGCGTGTCCGTATGACGTCACGCTTGTGCATCAGTCGGGACAGCGTGTAACAGCTCGCACAACTTGTGAAGGGAGATCAGACATCGAATTAAGAAAAGATGCATGGAAGGAGATCCGAAACCAAGGAAAAGAAAAAGAGCACAAAATGAAGTCTCACAGCGCGCAAGTGTAGTTTGCGCGTCCCTCGGTCTAGCTCCCACGATCGTACTTTAGCTCTCCGTCTCATCTCCACCAACCCATAAAGAAGAACCAATTAAACAGTGATACTGCATATAAGATCAAACTGACTTGTAATGCAAATGTTAATTCGCCTGAAAAGCGGAAGCCAAACCTTGATCTTCGTGGCTAGCTCAAATAGCCCGAAAATGCTATGGACTAGAAGATCTTTCCAGGCCAAAGAGCAATAACGCATTCGCCTGAACTAGCAAATGACTATTGGGCCTATTATAGCGTTGTTTACCCGGACTAACAACCCGCCTACAGCTCGGCATGCACTATATGCGCCCTCACAAAATTCTTCGCTCCTTGGACATAAATCTTCGTCTCTACTGGTGCTGCTGCCCCACGCCTCACTCTACTAGGTACAGTGACCGACCCAGACTCTTCCATTTGGGGAGGTGAGCCGGATGGTTTTGGTGGGGGTTCCTGCCCATTCTGTTCCTCCAAGGTGAAGACCATGTTAGGCAGGCGATGCCAGGTCTCGCTGTGGAAGACTTGTACTTGCTTGATGAACAGTTTCCCAAGATGAGGCTTATGTTGGACAAGGAGGTAGCCAAATCCCATGCCGTTGGGTGATCCTACGCAAAATTAGCAAACAGCACCTACCGCATAACAATCATCACAACAGAGAAACCGCACCGAGAAGTGCCTTGAATTCTTTCGAACGCCACGAAAAAGTCTCGCCTGGCCAGGGACCCAAACTCTTGCCGTTTAAGGCCTTGGAGATGATGCGCGTAGTTTTCTCGTTAGTGATCATCAGGGACATCATGTACCGCAGGTTCGTGGGATCGGTCCCGAGCATATTTTTGTAATTCAGGTAGCCAATGTCTGAGAAGGTATGCATATCCGGAAGATCGTCGTTTGAAATCGGAGGGTTCCGCTTCTTAGCTGCAGTAGCAAGCGAAATCCGATCGAAGGTCATCAAGACTACCTTTAGGTAAGTACTAAGTGTTCGAGTTGTGAGCTTAGCCTACGCACCTCCCTCATCGGTGTTGATACCGATCTTGAATTCTGCGCCAGTTGCCTGGAGCACCTGTCAGCCATATCTGAGCAGTGGGGTAAAAAAACTCCGGCCGTTGTGATATCCGAGACCAGCATCCAACAGGCAATGGTCCTCAAATTTTCGTCTACCGGCTGTAGGCTGACACCCATCACGTACCGGATACATCTTTCCATTTTTCATATACCCCTGCGTAAAAGGATCCTTCCCATGAACGGCATCGATTACAATATTCTTACCCCCTTGGGTCTTCATTTTATCCGAAAGGCCTAACGCCCGAAGAGCGTGCCCTATACCCCAACCAGCATCGGAGCTATTCTCACCACCATCAAAACTGGTAAAGTTTCCGCCATCAACTTGATTTGCGTTCCAACCCCAGCTTGTGAAGTCCTCATAGCTCATCAACGTGCTTTGTACGGAATCTCTCACCGGGTTGTAAAGTTGGCCTGCGTCATGGTCGGAGATACGCATGGCGTCGACCATTCGACATCCGTGATTTGCAGCATCTTCCCAATCCGAGTCATTTGCGGGATCCGGCAGCCAACTTGATGAGGGTCCTGAAGTTCCCGTTGCTGTGGCTGGTGTTGAAGAAGCGGTCGTTGACTCAGAGCTAGTGAAGGATCCTGTGAAATCATCCAACGGCCACGGCTCTATAATTTCTTCAGTATCGACCGGCGTCGTAAATGGCGGGAGCACTGTCAGAGGAGAGGCAGATGCGGAGTCATCGCGTTTACGGGCGGCCGTAGTAGGGGCAGGTGGGGCGGGCGAGACTTCGTCACGGCTTCTACGCGGGCTCTGGAACGGTAGAAAACGTTGGTAACCCTCTAGGCGGTGCGTGGGAGCCGAAGAAGATGCTGTCTCTGCCGCAGCGACAGAAGCAAGAGCCAGAAGACCTGCAGCGAAGACAAGCTTCATGGTGGGCGTCTAGAAGTTGGAGGAAAAGCGTGAGGTGGAAATATTGAGCTTGGTGTTGAGGAAAGAGGCCTTCAGAGTTGAAGTGAGAGAATGAACGCGAGATTTGTTAGGAAGTCGCGAAAAAGGGCAACCAACGACGTCACTTAATTTGAACGTAAACTGTCCCGACATGGATTCCCCAAGACCACACCCCCTCGATACTCACATTTAGCTGTTACGATAAAACCAGGATTTCTTGATGTGGCATGAAGTCAAGCATACTTCGGCAGGAAACGAGGTATGAAGAGACGTGCACCTAACCTTTGTACTCCACAAGCTCTACTGGACTGAACGCATCATCTTCAGATACTCGGGCACCCCTCCTGATTTCACATCATCGCAATCCACACTCGAAATCACATCTTTCCACTCCTCCCACTGCTTCAGCATAGTCTCCGTCTTCGGCTTAACATTTTCCATAGTGTCGCTTCCAAGCGGCAATCGATCCGGGACCTCCTTCCCCTCTGCAACGCCCTCTCCCCTTACTATGTCAACTATAATATCGACAACCTTCTTCGAATCACCGATCTCGTGGCCTATCATCATACTGTTGACTGTCTTTAGAAAATTGCGGATGGGAGCCAGCTCTTCCACCTCGGTTGTAGGAGTGGTCTGAAGGATGTGGCCTGCGTTGGATACTACTGCCGTGCGACAGACGCCCGGCTCGAACATGAACGAGCGAATCCCGAATTGTGCTACCTCAGCTCTCAATGCATCGTGCAAGCCTTCAAGTGCGAATTTGGTCGTCGAGTACGAGACGGCGCCGAGCGGGCCTACGAGACCAAACATTGAGCCAATGAAAACGAAATCTCCTGTCTTGCGCGAGCGAAAGTGAGGCAGGAGTGCTTGGGTCATTTTGAGCGAACCGAAAAAGTTCGTCTCGAAGATGTCCCGCCAATCTTGTAGGCTGGTAGGTGTATCAGCCATTACGGTGGCCCAGAGATTAGGTAGAAACGTAGAGCAAGCTTACTGCATCTCCCCCACAAGACCCATCTGCAGATACCCTGCATTATTGACCAGAACGTCGATATCCCCGACTTCTTCAATCATTTTCGCAACAGTCGCGTTGATCGTTTCCGCCGGCGCCGTGACATCGAGCGTGTACACATGTGCGCCCGCCTCCCTCAGTGCAGAGAGGCGGGATAAGTCACCACGACCAGTCGCTATGGCCTTGTCGCCTCGGCAGAGAGCTTCACGTACAAAATCTGCACCGAAGCCAGAAGTGCAGCCGGTGATTAGCCATGTCTTTGGTGCCATTTGGGGTAGCGTTGGATGTGTTTAGGATGAAGAGAAGTGGGGAAAGAGTTGGATAGTTACATGTGGCACAGTTGGACCTTTTATGTATTAGGCAGAGAGCTGAATCACAGCTCGGCAACACGGATCCGCCATTTTTTCAACGTTCGTTTTCAAGGATGATGTACATATACCTAACTGAACACAGCGTTAAACTAGTACGGGGTCAGGCTACGTGGAGTTCGATCCATACGGGTTGACCAGGGTAGTCTGAGCCCTAATTAGAAAAAAGAAAGGTGCGTGAAACTGGGTTGAAAACAGACGGTCAGCTATTGATTAGTGTTTAACCCAACCGTTATAGGCCAGACTCTGGAATATGAGGATCCACACCAGCGTATACACAACCTCTTGGAGTGGCTACTTCCCTGCAATCTGAGCTGAGCGTGGCAATGCACCATCAAGTACTAGTCATGCCTGATTGCTACACCAATCGTGTCTTCTCGTGTACATCATCGTAGCAGCTCAATCGGACTTCCTAGCGCATCCACCAGAAATCGACTCATGTACACAATACTGTGTATAGTATAGACGTTTTTTGTATACAAATCAGTCTACTGAAAAGCTAGAGACAGGCGCGGTTACCAAATTAGGATATCTACAAGGGCATGTTGCTTTCATCATGTGCGACGATGTCGTTCAGGAATGATTGCCAAGAAGTTTGGTGTTGCTGTAGGTAAGACTCTGCGTTAGGCGTCCGGCGTCTAGTCCATAAACGTTCAAAGCTATGGTTAGGTGACTGTGCAGATCGATTTAGATATGCAACGTAAGCAGCAATCCAGGATATATTCGCGATGATCATTCCGCTTGTTCGTTTATTCTGTAATCCTAAACTTACTAATACTCACGGTCCACAAAATGCGTGTTTCATACACGATTGGCCTGCAATCACATGATAATTCAGGAAACTAAACATTTATCGTATTGATTATCTGTTTCGCATGAGAAGGCTGAACTCTTGGAACAACATCTACAGTCAAGTCGGCATCCGCAACCCGAAATGCTTATGTGAGCACAAACGTCCAGCCAAGGTGTAGTCGCTAGTCCTGCGAGAACATTGCCTACTTAGAGTTATGGCCATGTGCCTCAAGCGGTTAGCTGGAGTGTTGGTTCGGTGGTGCGTGAGGCATACTTACGAAAGCAAGGCTTGTAGTAGGAAAGTCTGAGAAAGTACAAAGAACTTTTAGAAGAGGAGTGACGGCAAGGTGAATTCTCTCCGATAATTGGCCCATCGTACATGGGTGCAGCAACAAGTGGCCTGGCTGCAAGTGTTAGTCGGTCTTTGACGCGACCAGCGCAGACCTCAAGAAATAGTACGTACCAGTTCGATAGTGCATCCAGAAATTCCGTGGCAACCATCTATCAGATCCCATGCTGCTAAGAGGCGAATTACTGTGTAATCCCGCTGGATTGTGGCTCATTGGTTGTCTGTCCACCTCCAGGGAAGGGTCATCAATAAAAGCCCACGTGGTGCCGACGTATAACTCACTTGGTGCCGATACAGCCCCCCTACGTCCGCCACCGAGATCGTACGTGCCGACAACGGGTGCATCCGTACTTGGAGGTTCTGGCATCGTACTGACAGTGTGGTCTTTGTTCGATTGATCAGGTAAAAACGTGCCAGTCACGCTATCGTATTGGCTTGAGAGGTTGGAGAAGCGTTGGCACAAAATTTCAAGAGGCAAGATCGAGTATACAAGGTGACAGGACAGGCCAGTGTTGTCGTTGATAGGAAAAGCGAAAAATCCTCGGGCATTGTGCAATGACAAGTCTAGGAATAAGCTGGGAACGATCGCAAGCTTTTGAGTTAGAGGATCACCGATGACGACCGTTTGGTTGTGTATGACGATGCTGGCGCCACAACGTACCGTGCGCTCTCTACACGCCACGAGCAAACGGTCTTCCTAATGGCGGTGTTGACATGTTGTACGATGAACGAATGATCAAAAGCAGTTCATATCAATTTACTCGGTTCAATTCTATTTCTCTAACCACTAAAGGAAGCACAAAACATTGCAAGGTGGAAATGAAAATCCGATGCGGAATTTCGTGGACTAGAACGAACTATTCTGTATAGAAAACAAGAGGAGCGTGTGAGGTCCTCATTGATCCCGCTAGCCTACAATCTGCAAAGTCAAGATACTTTAGTACCGTATTGTCCTGCTCACCAACAGGGCCGAGGACGCAAACGGCCGCCGCACGCGTGACAATCCTACAAATCAAAGCTCCATGTGCTCACAAAGGTCATCTCCAATGTTGAGCTGCTTCAGCTGTACTCCGGCCTCCTTTATGGCCTGGCCGACTTCATCTGGAAAGTCTTGGAATTTCTTTATGGTCACACCGAAATGCAGGTAGCGTTGGAATATTGCGACCCATTGCTCGTAGAAGAGCGGAGACTGCTTAGTTTTCTCAAGGTGTATATAGCGCCGGGCTATAAATTCGAACAGAGGATCATCGACAGGTAATTGTTCGAGGAGCAAATCAAGCGTCCAGGCCTCATCCACCAGTTTATGTTGCTCTACCAAGGTTACGACCAACGGCCCACCAAGCGAGTCCGCAAAGTTGTCCATTCCAATCCTTCGCATAGTGACGTAGATGTAAATCCAATAGAACTTGTCGTGGTTTTGTATAGATGGTTCGGTGGGCAGGAAGTCTTTCTAAAATTTGGCGCGAAGTACATAGCAGTACCAGTCAATGACTTCCATTAGATATCCCGGAAGTATCGGACCTAAGTTGATGTTTACATATAACGTGTTCTGCCCAATTGCACGCATGCGGTTCATTTCGGGCTCATATCCCTCGAACAGGGGAGATGCAGCTTCTAATGCGCGTACTGGGATCTCGATACGGACCGAAGAGAAAGCATGTCCTGTGACATTGGCATGTTCGCAAAGCTGGCGGTACCGATCGTGGGCGACGATGTCACTTGCGGCCAAAAGTTGATGAGAATGATGGATTGGCGTACCGCCATATCCCACAAGAAGTGTGATAGTCGGACCTTCGAGCAACTGCTCCCGAATCCCTAGATTTGTTGTGACGAGGTTAGTGAGAGTTTCCATTGAAGAGCGCGGTGACGGGAAGTAGCTCTTAGTCTCAATAACACGATCGAGTGTGGTTGGTTAGTGTTGAAGCAGAACGAAGTTGAAGGTCTTATAACCCTGACGAGTGGTACATTGCAAGCATTATACGCCATGCAAGGACCTTCTATACAAGACTGATTTACTCTACGACACCGGTCTTAGAAGAGACAAAAACTAGACATGTTGTAGTAAGCTATAATTCGCTACGTGGTGCGACGGTCTTCCAGTAAAGAAGCAGCAGTCACTGCTATTGTTTCATTATCGACAATAAGCGCACGGTGAAAGTGATTACTGTCAGCCATGAACAATAAGTGGTTGGTGAAAACGCACGGTCGCAGGTGAAGCGCGAGCTAGCCACCTACAAACTCCGCTTCTCCACCTGCGCTCTCGCTTTTCTACTGGCTCTCAATTCTTTAACCTGATTTATCACACCCGTTCTCTGTTCCTGGTTTGAACACCAATCCATACCACGCTCAGCCACCATCGCCAGTATGGTATACCACAAGCGCAAAGCGCAGCATGAGATGAACAGAGAGGGGGTTAAAAGAATTCGTCAGGAGCCATTGAACGGATTTCAACAGAACCAGGCTGGGAAACAGCAGAGTAAGCGCAGCGGTAGAGCGTTTGTTCATCAACCACACACCCAACAGCAAATTCAGGAACAGCTTATTCAGCTAGAACATCATCAATTTCTTCAATCTTGGCAGCAGGCTTTCGAGACTATGCGGCAACAGCAGTCTGTACAGACCCCCCAAGATCAGGGAATTGATGCACCTCCATTCGTACAGAAAGAGTCCTTCACTCATCACGAAATGGCGCAAAAGCCCACTCAACGGCCTTCGAATCGCAAGCCAGGATCATTTGCGCCATACAATGACCTCACAATACCAGTTCTATGGTCGAGCGATATCTGCCATAGCTCCAGTCCCGCTCTACAGACCAAACGGTGGGACTCAATCGCGTGGACGAACTACTACGGCGCAATCGCACTCTTCAAGACCGGTATAACGCGCCAATTATTCGGCCTTCCAGAAGCGAAAGAAGGCCATGGCCGACTTCTCACCATCAGCGATGTGGATCTGTACCTTGATCTCAGCGATAACAAAATCTATGTTGCTGCCTCTGAGTACGGCTTGATGACTGTACCGGATTATCTGAAAATCCGCGGTATTGCATTAGAGCGAAAGTTGCGATTCATTGGCAAGACTCCGACATGGGCCAAGACACTTTTTGATGCGGCTGAGAAGCGCTACGTCACCGAAATCTTCGACGGACTTCCTCTGGCTGTACGTACCGAGGTGGACGTATACAATACCTTCCACACATCGAACGAGCCTGCCGGCCTTTGGGGTTGCATGTATTCCAAAGATATCAAGAAGGTAGTCCAATTCCCTCTAGTATATACAGCAAAGGAGCGTCCCGGTCCACTTTCTGCTGTTGAAATGAAGCACGTCCTCGGTTTACCGGAGAAAAAGCCCAGCCCTCAGGAACTCGGCGAGGCCATGTTCAGGCAGGCCAAAGAGTGCGACAACGGCTCCCTCGACCTACAAATGACGAAGACCCGCGACGATTATCTCAAGGAATGCGGATACCTATACGGCAAATACGCCCTGGCCAACACCCAGCAAAAGAGGGGCATCTTCTTCGATGTACCTCCAACTTTGCCATCTGAGAATGATAGCAAGCCCGGAAATCGGAGCGATGTCACGTCCTCCGGGAACAATCCGATCCTGAAGTCCCTCGAGCCATCCACTGCTAAAGTAATGCCAGGTTCAATCGTAAGCCCTCAAAGAATGTCCATGAATGCAACCAAGGAACAGAGCATCGCAGTCTCCCAGCCAGTCGGAATTTCCGGCTTGCAGGTCGCCCCGAGTGCGAAAGCAAACTCTCTCGAGCAATCCCTAAACGTAGACGGCGAACGTACCGATTCGTCACCGACGTCAGCCGGCCACAAGAACGTGTCCCAAGTCACTAGAGAAGTCAATCCCCTCACTGAGGAAGAACACAAGCAGAAGCTACAAGATCTGCGGCAGCAGTTATTGGCCAAGCGCGCCGAGCGGGCACTCCAGAAGTTGGGTACAAGCTCCCTCAACCAGCCCACCAATAGTACCAGGCAGCGTGTCGATGCATGTCACACCACGCGCGAGTCAACGACGAACAAGATTCAAAAATCGAACGCGGACGCTGCCGACAGCACCACGGTACTACCAAAAAGTGCGCCGACGAGACCACGATGAAGGACAAGCTCGCAGACATAGCTAGCTGGACTTACAGCACGACTCTGAAGTTTCACAAGAGTATATCATTCCTTCTGTGTAGTGCTTGTAGCTCTTGGGACGTATATTGAGGGGCCGAAAGGGTTTGAGTATTCTCCGCGGCAACACTGGGTTCCTTTTGCTTTTTGTTGTCATGGCTTCTTCTTTCTTCTCAATTGAGATGCATTTGCAAGATGCCAGGTTAGCATGTCTTTTCTTCCATTTCATCTACGTGTTTGTATGGCTCTTCCACTCTCCGGATCGCAGTTGGTAGAAGCGATGCGACATTCAGATACTTGCTGTAGGCAGAATGTAAGGACGCATAAGTCTGAAGAGAATACGAACATTATGATGAAGCTTTGTCAAATTGCAGTATCTTCTTGGAGCGATGTGAAACAGACCTGAGGTAACACAACTGTAGTCGGCAAAGCTTCGCAGCACAGGGCTCCCATGCGTTCGCACAACGCTAGTAGAAGCGCTAGTTCTGAATGTAGCGTAGCGGTCGAGCTTCGATTTCGAAGCAAACACTGAACCCTCAAAGCAAAACTTAAGCTCGAGCTTGTTGATCTCACGTTCAAATTACCATCCCAATTTTTACCTCGATGTCTAAAAAGACCATTGCTGTTGTTGGCGCGACAGGCAACCAGGGCGGTTCCGTCGCTCGCCGCTTCCTCGCCGCGGGTTATCACGTCCGTGGCCTTACCCGCAATGTCGCATCCCCCGCTGCCACCGCACTGGCATCGATAGGCGTGGAGGTACTGCAGGTGGAGCTTGACGATGTCCAATCGTTGAAGGAAGCCTTCCGCGGTGCGAACGCAATCTTCAGTGTAACAAATTACTGGGAGCCTTTTCTCCGTCCGGATTGCCGCGCAGAGGCGCAAGAGATGGACATGTCGTGTCGCGAATATGCTTATGATATTGAATTTCTCCAGGGGAAAAATATCGCAGATGCTGCAGCTACAACAGTGGAGACTCTTGACGAGAATGGATTCTTCGCTTCTACGCTCAGCCATGCGGACAAATGCAGTGGCGGAAATTTCCAAGAATTGTACCACTTCGATGCAAAAGCCGACATCTTTCCTGCGTATTTGGACAAGAAATACCCTGCATTAGCGGCCAAGATGTCGTGCATCCATACGGGCTGCTTTTACACGAGCTACAACATCCTGCCAAACTCATATTTCAAAAAGGTAGCCACATTCTTAGTTTCATTAACTGTCCTCCTCTAACGGTGACCTAGAATCCTGACGGAACATTCACCATGGCGTTTACCACCTCACCAGACAAGCCTCTGCCTCATTTTGATCCGGTTGGAGATATGGGCGAGTTTACCTATGCTGTGTCGCAGATGCCTCCTGGTAAGGCATATATGGCAGCAGGAACTATTTGCACATGGCCTCAATTTCTCGATACATGGACCAAGGTTACCGGTGCCAAAGCTAGTTATAAGCAAGTGACACCAGAAGAAATGATCGAAGACACAGCGGACCGTGATACTGGTATCGAGGTTGCCTATATGTTTTCGTATGCATCTGACCCAGGCTATGATGGCGGTATGGAATTATTGACGGCGGACGATATCAAGAAAGTAAGCAACTAATGGGAAACGAGATTGAAGAGTCGATTGACTGACTCGAGATAGGCTGGCATCGATTGTCCTCTTACAACATGGAACGAATGGGCGAAGAAAAACGACTGGTCCTCTGTTTTAAACAAATAAAGCAATTTCTATAGAAGGACGAAATACATACTCGTCAGATTTCAACAGGGTTCATACGAGCGCTAGATGCTAATGCGGACTAGTTCGAGGTGCAATTGACGGTAACATCTTGGAACACCGTCAGCCGCATGTAGTTTCTGCGTACCTCCATCTCCGAGCAGTTAGTGAGGAAGTATAAGTCTTGGTATTTAGGCAAGGCCTCCAATGCGGTGCAATCTACGAGATGTCGCAGGAACAGGCCCCACAACTGCTCCCATCGTACAACGACTAGTGGCGATCTTTATCCCGATTAGGTCCGTTCCACGAGGTTGGCGCACAGTTGACATTACATCTTGAGCTTTTTCCTGTACAATCACAGGGCTTCAACTCCGCGAAGGTGCATACGATGGCTGTGCCCGAAAGGGTCACGGCACGCTTACTTCACCAATGCGGTGCATCCCGCGAGCTCATCTAAGGGCTCCCGACGGAGAGCTGCATATTTAAATACTCTCAGTGCTGCAGAAACTTTCGATATGGTTAATTGGCACAATTGCTCCTCTCACCATGCTTCACAGCGTTTTTCTACCGTCACTTTTCTTATCGGTGCTTTGTAATGTCTTGCCTGGCCTCGCTGAGGCACAAAGGCGTCCAAACGTTGTTTTCATCCTTGCAGACGACCAAGATGCGAAACTTGGTAGTCTCGATTACATGCCGCACGTACAGGAGTTACTCGTGAACCAAGGTACTCACTTCAAGAGTCACTACTGTACGGTCGCGTGGTGCTGTCCCTCTCGCGTTAGCTTGTGGACCGGCAAGGCCGCGCACAACACAAATGTGACGAACGTCGAGACTCCCTATGGTATATTACTATGCCTTCTTTTTTTTCTCCTTGGTTGCTTGAACTCTAATCATTGATCAGGCGGTTATCCTAAATTTGTCGAAGAGGGTCATAATGATAATTGGGTTCCTTTGTGGCTACAGGAAGAAGGGTACCAAACGTATTACACCGGCAAGCTTATGAACGCTCAGAACATTATCAACTATTTCAAGCCGTTCCCGAAAGGGTTCACAGGTTCGGTGAGTCCCTTCCTAGGCTTCTGTCAGAAACGATTTGTATTCCTTTCATCAGGTCATGGCCAGGATTTTCCATTCGCTAAGTTTTTAGGACTTTCTACTAGATCCGAACACGTACAACTACATGAATCCGATCTTTCAGCGAAACAAAGCGCCTCCAGTGCGTCATCAGAACGAGTACAGCACTGATCTGGTTCGCGAAAAAGCCCTCGGCTTCCTCGACGATGCAATCAAGAAGCCAACCTCACCGTTCTTTCTCGCAGTAGCTCCAATCGCACCTCACTCAGACTATACTGTTGACATCAACATCGGCGGTGATCCGCCTATCGGTATTGACATAACGCCGCCTGTTTCATCAGAAAAGTATGAAGACTTGTTCCCGGATGCCGTCGTACCACGCAGTCCGAGCTTCAATCCAGATATACCATCAGGTGTTGATTGGATCGCTGAGTTGCCCCAACTATCTGCGATGAACATCTCATACAACGATCATCTATATCGACAGCGGCTGCGATCGCTACAGTCTGTTGACGAGATTGTCAAAGACGTCATTGATAAACTTGAACAGAACGGTATCCTTGACAACACATACATCTTTTACTCGAGCGATAATGGTTACCATATTGGACAACATCGTCTAGCTCCTGGAAAAGGTTGCGGCTTTGAAGAAGACATCAATGTTCCGCTTGTTGTACGCGGACCCGGCGTACCTGCTGGCAAAGTTGTTACTCGCTCAACAACGCACACCGATCTAGCTCCTACCTGGTGGCAGATTCTAGGCATACCGCTTCGCGATGAGTTCGATGGTGTTCCAATTCCACTCACTGAGGGTGGGATTTTGGAGTTGGAAGAAAGCAATCACGCAAAAGAGCACATTCAGATCGAATTCTGGAGCAAGAGCAATCCACAAGAGTACAACAAGGAGACCGAGGTGAACAGCACGTACAAGGGTATCCGCATCGTGGGTGAAGACTACGGGTTCTACTACGCAGTTTGGTGTACAAATAGCCATGAATTATATGATATGAAGGTACGCAGGTTTTTTTACTCATGTCTAACTTCAAATATCAATGCTGACGTCCATTAGGCCGATCCATCCCAGATGATCAACCTCTACCCAGCCTTGAGTAACTCCACGATTCCTAGTAACAATACTTCTACGCTTCTCGATCGCCCACTCTCCGCTCTAACCGCCCGCCTCGATGCCCTTATTCTTACCCTCAAAACCTGCAAAGGCGCTAAAGCCTGCACTGAGCCTTGGAACGCACTGCTTCCTAGTACGGACATCTACACGCTGGCCGATGCAATGGACGAGAAGTACGACGATTACTTCTCTAGGCTTCCAAAGATCGAGTTCGATCGGTGCGAGGAAGGCTATATCGCTGATGCGGAAGGGCCGACGTGGAAGGAGGAGTGGCAATGGTCAGAGGAAGGGGAGATGAAAAGGGGCCTTTCGGAGGGATTTTGGGATATCAATATGCTTGCGAGACAGGGAAGACATTCGCTAAATAGGCCATAAGGTGGAATGATCAAGAAGAGTGTTGCATAGGATCGATTGTAGCGGATCGGTTGGTTCAGCGAACGTCGGTACTTTGCGAACGCCGATCATGGCTATCCTCGTCGTAGCTCTTAATTCATCCTTGTACCGACGATTTTCTGGTCTATTACGAAGTCGATTCATCATTTGACTTCCCAGTCACTTTGTATATATCTAGCTCCTTCTGTAGTCACTGATTCATCAATCAATCACTTCGTCCTAGACGCTCAGGCACACACCTTAACATAATATTACGTGTTTAATTCTTGTTTTACTATCTGGACGTAATGATACGTCCCTAGATTCATTGGTCATTTGGAGTTTGGAGTCCGCATCTGCTCTGGTTCAGAAATCCAAACTCTGTGGGTTACACCTACGCCTTGAGACTGGAACGCTTTCTATCTCTTCTCGCAATGATGAACCAAGTCGTGACAATCGAGCTAATACCCGCAACAAGCACAGACAGATTGACAGCGTACGACGTCCGATATCTCGGCCCAAAGATAGTGCTAAAAACGTGCGGTCCGACTATGCCAGAGAATTGCGCACATGCGTTCGTCATCCCGATTCCTATACCCGACGCGACCGTGCCATCCAACGCGCGAATGCGTTCGCTCCAGATCACTGGATATGCGCAACCTGCGCATCCGACTGCAACAATCAAGCAGAGATACCTGACGACTGGGTTGTCAACAGTCAGGAGGATGATGTAGCAAATGATGATAGTAGATTCGATGCCGACAGCGGTCGTCCAAGGTCTGATCCACTTGCGTTGCAGCATGTAACCCAGGGAGTTGAGGAGCAAGAACGCAAATATGTACGGCGGCTGGGAGTAGTTAGCATTATCTGGCAAGATATTGAATTGTAAGGAGAGGTTGGACCTTACGATATTCATTAGCTGCGATTTCGCGGTTGTCGTGAAGCCTAGTTGGTAGATGACAGTAGGCAGAGCGAACCCCACACCAAAACCACCGATACCGTGGCAGATCCAGTACAAGCTAAACGTATAGAAGGTCGGATCTTTACCAAGTGCCTTCAATGACTTCCAGTCCCAATTCTCATGCTTCTTTCCACCTTTGGGTGCTCTCGCAGCAAGTCTGTTCCTCCAGAAAGCGCGCTCGTCCTCGGTAAGGTACTTGGTCGACTCAGGATAGTCCGGGATCCAAAATGCTACGAACGCGAGAAGGATCGCTGGTAGCCCTTCAAGGAGGAACAACCACCTCCATCCACTCAGTCCACCTAATTGGTCCATGTGTGAAATGGCGAACGCAAGCAATCCACTAAGTGCAGAAGACACCTGTCCTACCGAATAAAAGAAAGCGATGCGCTGCGGCATCTCAGATGGCTTGTACCAAAATGCATAATGGTACAGAACGCTGGGAAAGAAGCCTGCCTCGGCCATGCCAATTGCAAAGCGCACACACATCATGCCTGCAAAATTCTGTGCCGCAGCACTGCAACACGCACTAACTCCCCAAGCCATAATAAGGACAAACATCCACCGGCTTGGTTTGAAGTACTTTAACAAGATCGTGTTCGAAGGCTCGAATATGAGGTACGAGTACGAAAATATCGACAGGGTCCATGCCCATTGCGACGGTGAGAACCCGAGCTGCTTCTTGATGCCGGTTCCGTTCTCCAGGTTGATGATCGCAGCGTTGGAATAGTTCGCAGAGTCGATTACACGAAAAATATAGACGAGGGAGTAGAACCCGACGACTACGAGTAAACGATTAGCATAGCATGGGTTTTCTCTCATGTCCAGTTATGCTTACGCCAAATATCGACTTTGCGCATCAATCGCTTTTCCAGAGCAGGATCATGTTGAGATGGCTCAACCGAAGAATTCGCAGCTGATTCGATGTCGGGTTCAACCGCCCTCTTAGCCTCGTCTGCAACATAGCTGAGGTTGTCGATGGGATCTTTTGTTGCAGCCATTGTGTTTTCAGATGGATGGCTAAAGAATCCAAAGAAGATCCAGGGAAATAATTCTCTGCTGGCTTCAACGAGATCGAGCGACACAAGGTCCTCGGCAGTTAGACGTGGAAGAAGGCGAGGGATCCGCCAACTTTGGCAACGACGGGGAAACGCGCATGTTTATCAATATCAGCCTTGAACTGGCCTAGCATATCACGACATGATACCTCGAATGACGACCCGGGAGATGACTCGCTTCCGAGTATGCGTCTCTGCGCCTACGACATATGCAAGCAAAACAGTAGGCACAAATCCTCCGGTATCGCCACTATTATCGAAACACTAGCCCCCACGATGGAAACGAATTGTATGGGTTCGATTACGATTTTGATGACAAGCACTGCTTATTCCCAGCCAAGCGTTGTGCCGTTAACAAACATTGGCAGCCAAGCTCCAAGGAGTATTTCTGGTGCCAAAACCACGCAAGCTAGGCGATGATGGTAGCTTTGTGACCCCGCGTCTGTGGAATGATTTCTACTGCTTGGGCGGAGATAAGGGTTGCAGTGCAGCGTTTCCGAAGCACGCAATAACTAGGGCCGATGATGTTGTGAGGGGAAGTGCGCGGGTGTACAGACGACCATCGCAGATACGCGCGATCGGCGTTCTGAACTTCGAGTGCATAAGGAGAGAACATGTCGTGTTGCACAAAGACTTGTGCAGCGCAGATACCAAACCATCAAATTTATTCGACTTGAATTATTTTCAAACAACTCTCATTATGGCTCCTGGATTGGTTGAAACAGCAAGTCAGCCGTCACAGAAACTTCCCATCGAGAAGTGGACTCGCCCAGAGCCCACGCAAGAGAATCTTGATTGGGCACCACTCACCACGATTGATCTGTCTCGTTTTGATGAACCAGGGGGGAAACAAGAGCTTGCAAAGCAACTCTATGATGCTGTACTCTAGCCCCCATCAGCAGTTGATATAGCGCTGAAGTCTGTCTAGGTCACTCGGGTAGGCTTCTGGGTAGTGACCAACACCGGTATTGATGACGAGCGCGTGCTCCGTCAGTTCAGTATCGGCAACACCTTCTTTAAAGAGAACATAGAAGAGAAGAGAAAATTCCCTTGCAATTTCGCAGAAGGCGAGTACTTTGGCTACCGCGAGAATTCTCGATGGATCGGTGACACTGGCGTAAAGGAGAATATCGAAATGGTGCGTATCACGACGATGCGAATGCTACCACTGCACGTAATCTAATTTCAGTGCTCAGCTCAACATCCACAAGGATATTCCAGCGTGGAAAGACGTTGGGAAGCATCGAGTAACTAACGAAAATTGGGACGAGATTCGCACCTTCCACCGCGACCTCTGGGAGAAAGTCGCGCGCAAGCTGTTCGTCCTGATTTCCATCATGTTGGAGTTGCCGGAAAACTATCTTGCTGATGCTCATGCTTATGATGAGACATCGGATGACCATCTCCGATACATGATCTATAATGTGCGGTCCCAAGAAGAATGGGTAAGACTTGCACTTTCTTTCGTGTAAGAAAGAGGTCATGCGGCAGCATCCGCTAATGTAGCAATAGGACAAGGCGCAAGCATATTCCAAGGGTGGCCACACCGACTTTGGTAGTTTGACCTTACTTTTCTCTCAACACGTGGCTGGTTTGCAGATTCGTACTCCAGAAGGAGAGTGGAAATACGTCAAGCCCGTGTCAGGCGGCATAACTTGCAATGCCGCCGACACCCTCACGTTTCTCACCAATGGTACGCCTTTTGCCCCATCCGCAGCTCGTCTACATCGGCATTATTTCCTGACAACCCTGATCTAGGTTTTGTCAAATCTACCGTTCACCGCGTAGTCACACCACCCTCCGATCAAATCAACATTCCACGCCTCGGCCTTCTCTACTTCAGCAGGCCAGGCGACAACACACCCATGAGGACTGTACCTTCACCTCTGCTTGATCGTCTAGGTTTGATTCCAGAGGAGCACAAAGATGCCAGTAAGCCTGTGCCGACAGGGACGGAATACGTCAGGGCGAGGGTTAAGGATGTGCATCATAAGGCTGTGATGGACAAAAGAGAGGGGACTAAATTCCAATTCAAGGGGCTGGCAGTGCAGAATTATTACGAGTAAAGGCCATTAGCCGTGCAATACAGCAACTGTGACTTAGATTCAACAACATTAGTTGCAATAGATATCCTGCTCTCAAACATCCACTACATTCCAACTTATATCAAGCACCGAGAATGTACACGGAACGAGAAAAATCAATTCTACCCCATTGCATTCCTCTTCGTCTTCCGCCGAGATCAGAGCTCCCCAACCTTTCCCAAGCGTATCGAACTTTATCGGTCGGAACTTTTGAGCACATGGTCAACATATAGATGTAGCACAGCTACACAGGCGAGATGGCGCGTGCTGAATCGTTCTTGCTCCTTGTTTTCGTCATTCTAAGCCATTGATTGAAATGCTTGGAAGTTTTTAGTCAACTTTCTACTCCAGTAAACAATTGATTGCACTAGACAGAATAGACCTACGTTCGGAATTCATCGTCATGTATCTTTCAAGCTGCATGGATTTTATACGGACCCATTATACCAAACGGCATAAGCAGAAAAAACACGCGAGGGTATACTCAATGCACAAGGATCCTTCAGTAGGTAAAGTCCGAATTAAGCACAGCTGAATTCAGAATGCTCTGCCGCTGTACAGTGTCGTTATACAAGCCTGGATGATGCAGCATTCGGTGGGGTTCTCAGGACATGTATAAAACTCGTCACAAGAATCCCGTAAAACTATTTGATTCAGGTTACATTAACTAGGGAGTATAATGATTAGAGATAGCTCAATAATTCTAACAGACATGAACCTATATGCTACAGAGCAATATAATATTATATATTCCTGAGACTTTGTAATTTAATTAAGATTGGTTACCGAAGGCTGAGCTATAAGCCAATATCCAGATAGCACTATCGGATGTGGATGAACACACGACCATAGCGCGTCAATGGGAAGTCTCCATTATCGGTTGCTTGTACGATAATAGAAATAGTCTGTCCAGACTTTGCATCTAAAGGTACCTTCACACTCGCGCCATTGTTCTTGTTTGTCGTAACGTCGACCTCGTGCGGGTACGTTCCTTCTTCGAGATATTGCCACCAAGATACAGCAACTTGGTCCCGGTCCGGGTCACTGACGCGAGCAGATAGCTTGACTGTGGATCCTGCATGGGCGTTCACCGATCCACCATTTAGTATCTTCACCGAAGGCGCATGGTTTCCATCGCGATACTTCGGCGTGAGCGTCCACTGCATCCTCGCTGCAAAGTCATTTGACGCAGGAGCGATCCAGCGATTCGTCGTGTAGTCTACCACCTCACTGCCATTCTTTGCCTTTTCTGTTGTGACCAGTTGCCAGAGCTCTGGAGACGAGCTGTTCAGTGCAGAGCGGCCGCCCCAGCCACCAAGCGCTGGATTGCTTGGGTCTTGAATGCCAGTAGTCAATAATGGATTGAAGGCTACGTTGTCACCCTCGGAGAGGAAATCGTAGGGGCCAAGCGGCTTGCACCACGTACTCGGGGCAGAAGCTTGCGTATAGTTGCCGAAGACGTCGAGTTGGTCGCCTGGAGTATGCTGGCCGTCGAGCCACGAACGATACAGCTTCCCCAGCGGACCAATTTGGACGTTAGCCTTGATCCACGCGCCAGTAAAATAGACATGGTCGTCGGGAAGGCCACGGACATTGCCCTGGCCTTTGTTGCAGTTGAAACCCCAGGTATCGTAAGCTTTCTGGAAATCCTCGACGCGAATCCCTGGCCAGCTAGGCGCAATATAGTCCACATACGTCTGGTCCTGGAACCCGCTGGCGAGGATGACGGCCTTTTTCGAGATTGACTGTTTGACTTGCGACCACTTTTTTGAGTTTGCATACCGCTCTTCGATGGATTTGAGGGCGCGTGCAATGGTGTTGGTACCGCCCCAGGCCTGCAGGTATAGTGTGCGTTGGTCGTCGTCGAGCAACAACGACCGAATGAGGTCCGATCCATCTGTATCTTCATCCATCTCTCCCTCAAATACAATGTTGCCAATCTTGACCTTGGAAAGTAGGTCCTTTGGTGTAGGGTAGGCTGAGTCATGGCGGCGCAAGTTGGGATATACTTCGGCGTACGCCTTCAGGAGCATATCCTCGATCGTTCGTGTTCCGGTCCAGCGCCATGACGTCTGAGGAGTTTTGTATTCACGATTGGGAAGGAAAAACTCTGTGCCTTTACCGTCACCAGCCCAATGGAATTTGCTGGATGTGTAGATGATGCCTTGGGTGTCGAGCTCGTTGGTGTATAGTACATATCGGACCAGTGAGGCCAAGTCGTCTTGCTCCATGTCCGTAGTGACGACGGTGCGAAGCTTTTCTTCCTTGCCAGTGGCGTATGCCAATACATTAGGGAGGACAGAGGCCAGTAGGCCTACTGTCAGTAGACGAGGTAGGGGGAAGAGCATCTTGGACAGCTTTGATGTCCTGGATGATGGACGAAAACGATAGCTACCGGTCGTGCCCTGTACAACTGCACATACTCGCCATCGAGGGCTTTTGTAGTTTACTAAAATTTTCTACGCTAGGTGGATGTCTACATTTGGACGAACACGACAAGGACAATGGCCTCCGCTAGAAAAGTCCATTGTGGGGACCCCGCTCGTAGTGAGAAGATGTGGGGTAATGCTATCGTCATTGGAGGACAGTTGCGGAGTATCACAAGATCGTTCCTGCGAGAGTCATGTAGCTGTTGACGCTTGTTCTCATCTCGTTCAGCGACTTCTTGGTAGTCATCAAACTAACGGGTCTAGGTTGCATAGGTCCTGGTGGCCATCGTTGGCGTTTGCAACGGGTGAAATGGAGGCACGGTGCAGACCCGAAAAACGGGATCCGGAGGAAACCATCTGGGGATTTGGCCGCGCATGTGCAGAGTTTACCAGGGAATTGGACTTCGTCTAGGAGTTAGTCCGATGACGTTGGAGAGGGTGTCCTTGATCCAGTAATTTGAGGCACTTCTTCGGAACCGCTAGCCTTTATCGGGACAGCCTCGTGAGCTGGGCCTTCTTCTTGAATCAGCAAGTACAGGCACTCGCACCGAACCGAGGTTCAGTGACTCAGGATATCGAATGCTTGTTTTGGAAATCTTAGCTTATAAGAGTACGGCAAATGAGAACGGTTACCAATGCCTATTTGACACATTGATGTCGTTGACGCAAGACGCGACGATGGGAGCCACAATGATGGAGATAGCCGAACGTTGCATTGAGCCAGCGATGCTGCCAAAGAAGGCGCAAGCGTGAAAAAGTCGATTAGGAGGTGACATGGTATGACCCGCAAGAGCTCGGCAGTCAGAACAAATGGACGAGTACAGATTTGTATGAAACATAGCAAACCTGAGAGAACCAATTGATGTGAATACGAGATGGGGCATAGTACTACTGCTTGTGTTGATTCGGTATATAGAGCAGCCCCAAAAGATAAAGTCCTTGGAAGTCGACACAGACCAGCGTAAAGATTCAAATATTAAACTATGTATTCTAGGGCAACACACCGTTCCAGTTTTATAACATAGCACTATTGTTCGAAGGTACAGTGGACATGGCTGCTCGGGCAAACGTGATTGTGCTGACTGGAAACAAAATCGGACATCTACTATCGTCCTAGTGCGAAATCGAGACCAGTAACGCGAAGAAGACATCTGCAAAAACCTATGGAATGGATGCGCTACCGCCGCAGGGCGGTCGGGCAAACAGAAAGAACACGATGCATCAGGTGAGAAGATACAAGGAAAGGTTGACACCGCAGTGGGTTAGGCTAAATTCTCAAGCATTGGCTTATGTACATGATTGACTGAATTCTCAGTTGACCCAATGCCAGGCGTGACGGCTCTGAGGCAGCTTCATCGCTGCCAAAAGTGGTTGATAGGCCTATGCACCACTAGTGTTGCCACTTGTGATTTTGAATGTCGGAACTTAGTCATAAGAGCTTCACTTTCGTTTCATGCTACTAGTGGTTCGCGTAGCTTTCGGAGTTCCTTGCTTCTTATGACCGTTCGCTATGCCATCGGCTTTAGGTGCATCCATGCTCTCTGTAGCGACCTTGGGCAGGAATTTGCCTACTCGTTCCCGATAAACATTGTAGTCCGGATACTTCGTCGCACTGAGCAACTCGGTGAGCCAGGTACTGGCCTGGAAGAGGATCAGATAAGCAAGTGCGGCGGCAAAGCACCAGTTCACGTATGTCTCCGACTCGCAACAAGACCACTGGTATAGCGCGATCCAGACACCCTGTTCAGCAGCGAAATTTGGATGGCGGGACCATGCCCAGAGGCCGCTCGTATTAAACCCGCGATCAAGCTGTTCGCGAGTATAGCCGTAGTCCTTCGGTACCTTTGCCGTCTTCTTGTACTCGTCCTTGGCTCCATGAAAATTCCACTGCTGCTGGTCGGCGAAGAACTCGACCAGGACGAGGACGAAAATGAGCTTGGGGAAGACATTATCGTAAAATGTGAGCTCACTCCCGGTTATGCGTGAGCAAAGGAGGAGGATGTAGGTCGGTGTTGTTATGGCAAAAAGGAGTATCTAACAATCGTCAGCATAAATCGTGTTAAACACCGTTTGCGCCCGGGAATACTCACATTTTGCGCCAAAGAAATGAACATGATGTCGAAGATGAACATGGCAGTTGGTCCAGCGTAATCCTTCACGACATTCCATCTGTAATCCTCAGAGCCGACAGTGTAACCCCCCTTCCGCCAGTAATTGAACGTCAACCTCGCACCCCACAGTATTGTGACGGCCATGACATGGTCCAGTCGCTGTGTGGGAAGTCCTGCCAAGTGCGCCCATAATGTGTAATGCGAGTTGTATATGACAGGCAGTATACTCCACAAGCGATCGACCTGCGAGTAATTCTTATTGACCTCGGCAACAATGAACACAACAGGCGTGAGGAACAGCGCAAAGCCGAGCGCCGTGACTAATGGGTTCGTCGCGAGATACAAATGTTGGAGCGCCTCCAGGTTGTTGATGTTATTGAAGATGGCTTGCGGCAAGTCGTAGAGTTGCGGGAGGTATGGCGAGACGGTCTTCGCGAGATCTGCGCATTCGGGGAGGCTCTTAACAGCGGGCAAGGCCGCGCTCAAGGTCGGTCGTAGATCTAGCATTTCGACGTGCGTGTCGAGAGTCCACCGACTCAGCAAACCGGACTTTAATAAAGCACCAGACCTGCGGGGCGTCGCAGCGATGGCAGCACTGTGTGATGGCGTCACACATCTGTCGTTGATCCTCTCGCTTAATTGCGGGCTCTGGCGGCTCGTGCGCACCCTTCCGACGCGCCTTCCGTACTCGACGCGTCTTCACATGACCGTCGATCTCAGACTTCTTCCACCTATGCAACTCAGGGACCTGCAAGCGAACGAGACATGGCGAGGATCTTGTGCGTTGCGGAAAAGCCCTCGATAGCAAAGGCCGTAGCCAACCATCTCGGCGGCCAGGCTCGTGCAGTGAGTCTTTGGCTTTCGAACAAGCGGGCATGCGTTAACGCCACACCAGGAAAATGTCCGCGGCATACAATGGGTCAAGAACTACAAATTCGACTACAACTTCCAGCGATGGGGACAGTCCTCTGTAACTTTTACTTGTGTGGCTGGTCACATACAAGCACAGGATTTTCCCGAACGATATCGAAAGTGGCAATCATGTGCGCCGTCAGACCTGTTCGAGGCGCCTATCGTGGTTCAGATTGCAGAGGACAAGAAAGCTGTGGCAAGTAATATTGAAGCCCAGGCTAGATACAACAACATTCTATTCATCTGGACGGACTGCGACCGAGAGGGCGAGCACATCGGAACCGAAATTCGAGACATCGCACTCAAAGCGAACCCCAACATGCAGGTATGGCGGGCGAGGTTCAGCAACATCGAGAGAGCGTAAGTTTCGGATAGAAGAGGAGCATGGACACCGATAACAGTTGTAGACACATCATCCAGGCCGCTCGAACTCCCATCCAACTGGACGAGGCTCAAGCAAATGCCGTTGCAGCACGCATCGAGCTGGACCTTCGTCTAGGCGCCGCGTTCACTCGTATGCAGACATTGGCTTTGCAGCAGATGATCCCGCAGCAAGGCGAACAGAAGAAGATCATTAGCTACGGCTCGTGTCAATTCCCTACGCTTGGCTTTGTCGTTGACCGATACCTGCGTGTGCGAAACTTCGTTCCTGAGCCGTTTTGGTATATCAGGGTCGGCCATGAGAAGGATGGCATCAATGTCAAATTCTCTTGGAGGAGAAACCACCTGTTTGATAGGATGACTGTCATTCTCATATTCGAGAGATGCTTGCTCTCAAAGTACGCAAAAATCACCAAAATGCAGAAAAAGCCAACGAAGAAGTGGAAACCGCTGCCTCTTACAACAGTCGAGCTACAGAAGATGGGGAGCAGATTCCTTCGGATGACTTCTCAAGAGGTTATGAAGGTGGCTGAGGATTTGTACACCAAGGGTTGGATCAGCTACCCGCGTACCGAGACGGACCAGTTCGACCGAGACATGGACCTGAGAAGGATTATTGAGAAACAAGAGCAGGACAATCGCTGGGGTGCGTTCGCTACGGGGCTCATGAACGGTGGATTCAACCAACCTCGCAACGGCCGCAACAACGACAAAGCGCATCCTCCCATTCATCCGGTGAATTACGTGAACCCGAGCCAACTCAACGACAACGAGAAGCGCGTGTATGAGTTTGTTGTTCGCCGGTTTCTCGCTTGTTGTTCCGAAGATGCAGTGGGCGAAGCTACAGACGTGGAGATGGACTATGGAGGTGAAACTTTCTACGTGCATGGGCTTACTGTCATTGAACGAAACTACCTCGACGTGTATCCTTACGACAAATGGGAGAGCAGTCAGAATTTGCCTCGCTACACTGTGGGAGAAACGTTGGAGCCTAAAGAGGCAACCATGCACGATGGCAAGACAACAGCGCCGGGGTATTTGACGGAACCCGAGCTCATTGCGCTCATGGATGCCAACGGAATCGGCACAGATGCCACGATGGCCGAACACATTGCAAAGATCAAGGAGCGCGAGTACGTTATTGCGCGGCCCAAAGGAGGTGCGGGCAACGGCAGTGCTGGGGAGCGAGGTGGCAGCAGAGGGCGAGGGCGCGGACGAGGCGGCAGAGGCGGGCGCGGAGGAGCGGCAGGTCACAATGGGGCAGGAGGTAGCGGCGGAGTGCAGGAATTCATTCCGACGACGTTGGGGGTCGCGCTCATTGAAGGTTACGATAACGTGGGGTTCGAGACCAGCCTCAGCAAGCCGTTTCTGCGCAAGGAGGTACGAAGCGTGGATGCGAGCAATCAGAAGCATGGGCTAACGCAGGCGGCAGATGGAGGTTCAGATGAAAGCAATTTGCGAGGGCCGCAGCACACGCAACGATGTGGTGCAGCAGAATCTGGAGCAGTACAGAGCCGTGTTCCTCCGCACGACGCAGCAGATACAGGTGCTCAAAAATGTAAGGCAAAATCGCGGCTAGTTGTTGTTGAATGGCGACTAATCCGGCGACGCATCACAGGCGATACGGAAATATGTGGGCGGTGCCAATCAAGGCTGAGGCCTCTTGCACGCCGGGCCAATGATTGCGCAATTGCATATCGCGCTGGAAGCACGTTTGCGACGGAGGATGTGGTTTTTGCAGGTTTCGCGACGAGAGGAGACACGTGGGCACAGCAGAGGGCACGGCGGGCCACAGTCGACGGCAGTGGAAGCGGGGCGCAAAAACACCTGTTCGACGGGATGTGCTGCAGCGATGCGACACGTGTGTTTGCGGGGAGTCGTCTTTCGTTGCGCAGAATGCGCCGATGGCTCCCGGGACTTCCCATGCTGCCCCTCGAGTCCCGCCAGGCCGCATCGCCAGGCGGTGCGAGGCCGGAGGGGCCTCACCCCGCGCCGGACGAGGCCAATCGTGTTGAGGCTTGGGGTGGGTGTCGATATGGGTGGCATGCGTGAGTCGGCTGGACACGGAAGCGCAGCCCGTCGTGACCGCATCGACGCTTCGTTGACGAGATGGCAGCATCAGCACCAGCACGCCGCTGCCCCTGCTGCCCTGCTTTGCGCGGGCAGGCCGCGAGCCGGCGGTGGCTTGGGCTCACCAAGGCCACGACGCGTTGGCTGAGATGCAGATGACCGTCATGACGCTGTCAGGTCAACTGTGGCTGTCGCCAGACCCCCGGTCGCCCTCCCCCTGCCGTGGGCCCAGCGCTTGACCAATGGGGCAGCAGCCGCCCCCGTCCTTGTTCCGCGACCTGGCCTGCGTTATCATCTCCTGCGCGCCCTTCATCTTGCTCAGACCTTCACACAACAAAGAATCACTGCAATCCAACGCCACTTGCCTAGTACGCCTGCACCCTCGAAGCCGCACCTCCAAGCGCCCTCCACACCCTGATCGCCCGGCCACCACCCCGTCGCTCGCAAGCCGATCTCCCTCGCTCGCAGATCACATCGCCGATCGCTCGGAACGCTCCAGCAAGCAAGCAACTAACCTCGCTGCACGCTTGCGCTCTACCACAACAACGATCGCTGCACCCGCCCCTCGCTCGCACTACAATACACAAGAGACAGCCTTCGCTGTCCTCCTGCCAACCGCCTCTCGCACTGCTGCCCTCGGCCAGACAGTGCTCCTTCCCTGAGTCATCGTGTCAGCTGCTCCTGTCTTTCCGTCCCAGCCTAAGCAAGACCGACCGGCGCCATGGCTGCTGTCGCAACCGTCAAGCCCGTCTCCAACATCGCCGTCGCCTTTGCGAACCGGTCGGCCACCGCCAACATACCCATACCACGCGATGGCGGACTCGTCTCCGCCATGCCGACGCCTCCAAGCTCCATATCGCCAACCTTGCCGGCTCAGAAGCGTCGCCCCGGCTTGCCGGCCATGGTGAGGTCGCCTTCGCCACTGTCCAAGGACATGGACATCGACCTCGAGGATGCGCTCGAGCACGCCGCGGCGCAAGACCAGTCTGCTCCTGCGCTCTCCAAGGAGGCCCTCGCGGGCTTGGACGCAACGCGTCAGATTACGGCAATCATGCTTGCCAAACACCATTTGCCTGGCATCATTCTGGGCCACGGCGCCATGCCCATCCGCGAGATGATGGCCCATCTCACACACTCTGTCCCCGGCTTCTCGGGCCTCCCTCCTTCCAAAGCACGGAGGTTGGTCGTTGCCGCCCTGGAACATCGCGCTGGCGGCGGGCTTCATGGTGAAGTCAAATTCGAGAAGGTCGGCTGGGGTCGCTGGAGCGTGGCAGGACACTCGTCGCAAGTGAACCGGGGAGTCCCTATCGGGGCGCACGGCGCGTCTCACAACGGCATGACTCCCCCTGCCAGCTTGGACAGCCAAGCTGGCCTTCACATGCCCATGAACTTGCGTCGTGGACGCGACGAATACACCGGAAGCTGGGCTGCTGGTTCCCCTGACAGCCGCGACGAAGACATGGCGGATCAGATGTCCTTGGACGGCTCCGAGGACAGTGAATCTGATGCGTCAGATATGGATCTGGAAAACGACATGGACGACGAAACAGACGAAGAGGACTGGTCCGCCGTCGGACCTGAGGCTCTGCGCCAGAAGCGTCAGCCCACGCGTCCCATCTACCGCGACTACAACTACCTCTCCCGAACTTTCCGTTCGGTTTCGGCGCAATCCATGCCGCATTCGCTCGCCGCGAGGACACCCACTCCGGCCTTTAATTCTGGTTCTTATACTGCATCCCGTGAAATCACGGGCACTTTTCCTGCATCTACCGGCGTTACGGGACCTCGAGGCCAGCTCGCAGAGCGCGAGGCCATTGAGGCTTTGATTGCCATGGGCTCTATGTAGCCTGGACGACATTTGAATTGGCGTTCTTCTTGATATTGCTGGGCCACGAAAGGCCAACGACGCGCATGATACTCCTCGGTCTTTGATGGCATCATCGACGCGGCATGAAAACTACTGGCTTTTGGGATGGAATTTTGGGTTTTCTTTACTTTGATGTTTGTCATACCCCTTCACCGTTGCTTTGAGAAGATCCGTCAAGTGCTGATGCGATCCACATTTGGGTTATCTTGGGTCTTTTCGCCGTCATCGTCAACATTCTACGATATCCTTAACACCATTTCTCTTCTTCGAACACACTATTTGAAAAAAACACATTTCTACGGGATGTTATCGGACAGCAAGGGCAGATGACCGTTACATCTAGCAAGGGGACCTCCTTCAACACCACACCCGCACTGCCGATTTTCGGCGCTGGTCGGGCTTCAACACGGGCTTGAAGAGCAAGGCACTTCTTGGAGGGTTTCAACTGGCTCCCGCCTTTTGCTTTTACCTTTGCATTACCACTTTTGTATATACGTTTTTGATCAAACACTCTACTCTGTGGCAACAGCCGAGCACTGCGAGTCGGTGGATGAGACGTGCGCTGCTGAGCAGCGGCGCGAGTGAGCATAGTTCCAATCAATCTAATACACGCTGCAGCGGATGCCTGGACAGGCGGAAGCTGGCACGTGAGCCTTTGTTGGAAATCTTCATGTGCATGATTCCGCTGTTGAGGTGTTGTATGTGGTGTGACCCGAAGGTTTGGGTAGGCGGATGCGATACGACTTAGTTGAGTTCCATTGCACATGATATGCTGTAACGTGTATCCATCAGATGGTGCGTTGAAACACCAGGTGGTTGATGATGCGCCGGTTGAGCCATGGATTGACGCAGTCACACACAGATTACCTGGATGGGCCTGAAGACTTGGTCAGCACCGTGACTGCAGTGGCGAACCCCGCAATAACAGAGGCGTGCCCCTGTCGTCTGCACGCCACTTATCTCACTGTCAGTGAGGGATACCGCTGCAGCCGCTGTGCCTCGTGGTCCCAATAATAGGGTACTCGCGTAATCGCAGATAGCGAGTAAAGGCCGTGACTAACCGACGTGCTGGTATACCGGAGGTGTAGGTAGGGCCATGGCTTGGCTGACGGCACAGATAGCCATGTAATGATACCCACCTTTCTTCACCAACTCGTCTACATTGCCAGAATCCTCTTCTAAGAACGAGGGCTCGGAACTGTACGTCTTGCAACTCCTCGGAGCTGAGCGGGCTGAGGGCTACGTCCAATCGACAAGCTTACGGTGGTCGCCTAGACGGAGCCCCGTGCCTGTAGTGGTCATGAGATGGGATGACATGAGGTGAGAGGGCTGAGGTCGTGGTCGCGGTACGTAAGAACGCGGGCGGCAGTACGTGAAGGTGCCGGCCCGTCGGCGAAGCTCATCTCTCTACTATGCTCCGACTACCATGGTTACAGATCTTTGGGGGACTAGGTCCATTCTGTTGAGTCTATCAAAAACTTGGCAGGTATTTGAGGTTACTGTTTGCGTGCAGGGCGATGCAAGTCGCATATGAACCGTAGCTCTGCCCTTGGGACCGGGCCGGTAGATTGTCGCCGTCGGGTGGGTACCGGTAACATATCGAGCTAGTTCTTGAAACAACAGCTCGCTGGAGGTGTACTCGGGACAGAGCAGCTCGACGCAACAGACTCGACCTGCCCTCTTCGTCATGGCCATGTGTCACGCCTCCTGGCTGTCCCTTGCCACCCCATGCCTCTCCCTCGACAACATCCGCTGTGTGCTTTTCTTTTTCCGCCTCCGCAAAACTTGCGCAGGTGTGCTCGCTCCAGGTGGACCCTCGTTTTCGTCGCCCCGATGACGCCCGCTTTCCCTGTTTGAGCAAGTTTCGTGGGGCCACCGCCCGCTTCCAGTAACAGCCCAGCAACTGAGTGAATTGTGCGGCAGGCTAGACACAGCTCTCCAATCACCTCGGATCGTCCACCAGGAGAGACGTAACGCTGGGTGTTGCACCTCGCGCGGCTAGTGGCACGCGCCGCATTCGGTTGGTCATCGGCGAGCCCTCGACGGCAGAGATAAAGACCCCGCCTGCCCCTCCTTCGTGTCCAATATCGGCAACGAGAAAGCAACGAGCAACACAAACTTCCTTCCAACAACAACACCAATCCTTCGAGAAACAACAGACATCATGCCTGGCTGCGGAACTGCTGGATGCACCTGCGCCGACTGCGGCTGCGCTCAAGGCGCCTGCAACTGCGGAAAATGTGAGTCCCCGCCCTGCTCTTCTTGCATCGTCTGCCCAAGCTAACGCGGTGCGATGCAGAAACTCCTGCTCCTTTCATCATGACATCGGCAATTAAGGCGGTTTCCTGCACCTCTTCGATTCGGCACATCTGTCCTTGATACCTCGACACATGATCCCTTCGGTTCGTCCAACTGTCCTTACGTACGCATACAACACAATACGATACGATACGATACCCTTCGTCTCCACTCCTTGGCACATGGTCTTTCTTCGTCAGGAAACAAGTGTGGTTAATGATACGATGGCTAGCTGGTTCGATTCATGAAGTATGAATAAATAAATAAATAAATAAACAGTTTCGACAAAACACATCTGTGCTTGCCGTTTGAGCTCGTGAAGTGGAAAGTGATGCTTACTGTTCGTGAATATTTACAACCTTCGGGTATCGCCCTTCTCGTATGCCTGGCTCACATGACAGCATCTCTCTTGCCCACATCCTCCAGATCGATGACCTCTTCTTCGACCTCCGCCTCCGTTTGAACCTTGCCTTTGCTCTTCCCATTTTTCGCTCCACCCTTCCCGCTTATGCTGCCTCTTTTTTCTCTTGCTGGCTCTTCGGCTTCGTCTTCATCCCCAAAGAGAAACCCTTTGCCCTTGAGCCTCCGCTTCTCGTCCGATGCGAATGCGGAATGTGCAGTGCTCGATGCGAAGGTTGATGCGGTCGAGGTAGAGTCCTGGCCGAGCATCCAAGAGAAATTGGACGAGGCAAGTGTGGGTCGTGCACGTGGTGGTTGTGGTGATAGTCTGGATGAGGCTGATAATGGCTGTGATGAGCCCTGGACCAGTGGTGAAATGGGTCGCGCGTCCGCAGCGGGTGAGGTTGGTTGTGCTGTTGAGGCAGAGGAAGCTGTTGGTGAGGCGATGGATATCGGAGGAGCGCTTGCTGTTCGCTCGGGCACTGCTGGTGGAGAGGTGGGTGTTGGTGAGAGGAGGTTGGCGGCTGCGTTGGCCGTGGCCTGGAGAGTCAACATTATTACTGTCCATCGAGAACGCAAGCACTTCAACTACAACTGCCCGTTATGATAATAAAGAGTAAACTCACTGCTTGTTCTGTGGATTCGTCCACTGGTAGTGGTATCGACGAGTCCTCCAGGTAAACTTGCACAAACTGTACCTTCGCGATAGCCAGGCTCAGCGCTTCTATCGAGTCTTTCTTCGCCTGGTCTGATTGCTTGTCGTCTTCACTGCGTTCCTTGTGATATTCCCAAAGCTCAGCCACGGCGCTTTCCAGCATCTTTGCTAAATTCTTGCTCCGTCTCTCCAAACTTTCGATCTTCTTCAGTGCGTTGCCAGATTGTACGCGCGGCAAGCCAGGTCTCGCGTTAGTTACTGGCAGTTGAGCTGGCTTACGATATTCTCGTCCGCCGGACCTTGGTGTGCTGTGTCCAGAAACCGGTGCCGAAGGAGCGCCCGTTTGGATAGCCTCAGCATGTTTTCTGACCTCACCAACCGCATCGCGGATAGCCTTTCCTACTCCCCATTGCGAGCCTCGTTCCAGCACGTTCTTCGCTGCACCTTGCAAGAGCGCCTCGAGTCCTGCACCCTGTTGACTCACGAATGCTCTAGGCGATCCGATGCTGCTTCTGGAGCGGTGAGACGCAGTAGAAGGTGATGGTGAAGATAGCCGTACAGCCGGTCTAGAAGGCGTATCTATTACGGGCGCTTTCTTCCCGTACCGCGTGATGATTTCAGCACCACCCTCGGCTGTCAGATGGTCTCTGAGATAGAGCGCGTCTTTGATAAAAGTGTAGGCTGGTGCGGCCGGTTCCGGATATCGCAACAGTAGCGTAAATGCCTCGTTGGTATCAGCAGCGACAAGGTCCCAGCGTACCCGTAAGAGCATAGCAACAGAGATCATATCGACAAGCTCAAGGGTGGAATCAATGGCAAACAAAGCATCCCATACGTTTAGGACATCGTCAAGGGGAAATTCGCGGCCGAAGAGCAGTCTTATCCAACGCCTAAGCGTGCGTCAGCGAGGTCCTCTATCATCAAATGCTGAACGTACAATAGGAAGATCTGTGGGACAATCTCAAGCTTCACCAAGTGCGAGGCCAATTCTGGATCGACTCTTGGGAGGTACCGCTCAAATATCCTCGAACATCGCGCAAGCATCGGTGTCTCCTTGGACGTACTATCAGGATCGGCCGGTGCATAAAAGAACATGGCTGTCTGCATGATCAACGAGAACAGCGTGAAGGTATCATGCTCCATGTAACTCGAATCGAGCATATCCACCAGTATCTGATCCACCCCATTCTTGTCTATGCTTGCCATGTCCACTGCATCTCTTTCTATGACCCACAGCAGCGGCGCCAATATCTCATGCATACCCTGTCTGTAGCCCACGTTCGGATGTATCTTGCACCACACGAACAGTACGTCCAACATCATGTTTTGTGTGGCCGGCTGCCGAAAATATACATTATCGGGCATGCACCGCTCGATGTCTTGGAAGATTTCCGCGCGAAGGGTCTCGTCGGATCGGAGGGCTATCCATGGGGACTTTCAAGGCTTAGTAGATGTCAATACGTGACATGACGAGTGGAAGGAAGGCAGGCGTACCTCTTCCTGCTCGCTGAGCGGATCGACGGAGGACTCGAGTTCATCCGGGTGCTCGATTGCGCGGAGGTAGTGCGAGCGGAGGGAGGCGTACGTCGAACGCGACTCTGCGATATGGGCGGGCCATGACGAGCGATCGAGGGTTTTGAGAAGGAGGAAGATCTGCGTATACATTCAGTTCCGTGGGACCGGAAGAGGAAGAGGGAGACGACTACCTTCCAACATACGGAACGCAAGCCAGCTGTAATCTGCGGCTCTCTGTGCGAAGATACGGCTATCTTCAAGTCCGTGAGGGAGTGGAAATCGTCGAGTTGGCGCCAATGCTTCCTGGTAATTGTCAGACGACCAGGTTGAGATAAGGCGAGGAGAGCATGCGCACTCTGCTTCGGCAATGCCTCTCATAGTGAATAAGGCGTGATTTGGGAGGGGTAGAAGCAAGAGGGTACCCTGATGTCAAGCTATGCTCCGATTGCGACGCCGCAGCACTGACGTGGGGCGATTAGAGCAGCCGACATCACGTGGCACCGCGTTATAAAGTACCGAGACCCAGCAGGTGCGAGGATGGCCCTTGCCCACAACTCAGTGATGGGTCATAGGGAGCCGTTTCAATAGTCCGAAGAGCCAACGCATCCACGTCAATTGTCACATGGCAGATGGAAACCGTGGTAGCGAGCTACACAAGGCGTGGATTGTGTACCAAGCGTGCGATGTCAACAGGCCGCCCTTGTATTCAGTAGTTGTACTACACGGAAGCACTGCATTCAATCGAGAGTAGCACCGACATCTGCATCGCTACGACCGGAGACAGGGCAAGAAACAAACATGTCCTGGACCAGAGTATGCCCGGCAGCTTGGTGCCCAACCACCAAGACCCACCCACAGCCAACCGTGAAATAGCCCTCTGCAATCGTTCCCCTGGCAATTCGCCATGGTCTCCTCTGTTGATACCACGACCCGGACCCAGAGTTCCGTCAATAGTGCTGGCAGGGCGCTACTGCGGTCCGTTCATGAAGCGATGGGTGACTAAACCTGTCGTTGCAGGTTCCTGTGAGAAGCGAGTCGACAGGAATGCGAGGGACGCAGCTCAATCCTTGTGCTCGGCAGGGATTGCATTCTTGAGGCCCTCCATGGTCATGTAATTGAAGAGGCTGGGGTTCAGAATCTCAGTGCGGAAGTGTTCCTGTTGGAGCAGCTCGAGGGCGCGGAGCGTTGGCCCAGGGTGACTGCAACACGTGATCATCAGTCATCTGCGCTACGGGGGCCATGGCGGCCGTGGGCACCCACTGCAGAAATTTGGAGTATTTCGGATCCTTGAAATACTGGAGGTAGCCGAGGTAGGCGACAAAGTCTGGCTTGTCGAGGATCTTCTGCTGGGCCAGGTAATTGAGATAGGCGGGATTGGCGAGGCACTGCACGAACTAAGGGGGGGAGGTCAGTCACGGATAGGGGGCAGCACGTGGGCTTGGTTGGGGCGGACCTCGAGCTCGAGCTCAAAGCGCGAGAAGCCCCCGTAGCGGGGGACGTGGTCGGAGGCGTCCTTGGAGGCCATGGCGAGCGGCGAGGAGGAGGTGCTGGGGGCGGCGGGCAGGCAGGCGGTCGCTGAGGCTCTCGGTGTGCGTCTCAGGGTCTGTTCGAATTGCGGGGGCGACGGCAAGCCTAGCCCCGATCGAGCGCTGGGGGTGAATTAGCCTGGAGCCGCGCTGCGGACTTGCAGTGCGGGTGCGCCGAAACTGCGCGGGCGTGGTGACGGGCGACGGGCGACGAGCGACGGGCGACGGCAGCGAGGCAAACAAAGGGCGACGGCGGCGGAGGCTGGCTGGAGGCTGCAGGCTGGCTGCGGGCGTCGAGGGACGAGGCATCCATTCCCCCACAGCAGCGCTCCATCACGGCGACGGTCCCGTACAGCATCGGCGCGGCGTCGAATCAGCGGCGGCGCCACCAGCGCACAGTTCCCCTCAGTCGACGAGCCGCGCCTGCAGCTGGCTGCGAGCCATAAGTCAGGGCCCGACCCCAGCGCTGAAGCCAGCACGTACATATTGCACGGCTGCGCTGCTCTGCTCTGCTCTGCTCTGCTGGTGCTGCTGCCGCTGCCACTGCCGCTGCCGCTGCTCCTCCTGCTCGACCTCGCCGCCTCCCATCCAGTGCCGGTATTGTGCATGCACTAGCCTGCCCTTCACCTCCCGCCCGCGCCCAGGAACAGGCCCGCCAAAGCTCCCCCGTTCCCCTAGCCTTTGTGGCCCGCTGCTCGCCAAACACCGCATCCATCATAATCGCCAGTCTTAACCGCACCGTCTATAGCCTGCCAACTCTCGGCCCCCCGAAAGCAGGATTGGCCTTGTGCGTCACCCTCCTCGCCGCCGCCAGCCCTTCAGTCGCCCGCCGCCCGCAGTAATCCTGCCTGCCCCCCCCCAGCCAAGCCTGTGTGATTGGACCCGTCGCGCAGGGTTAACAGTAGCCGCACCATCATGATCGCGGACCCGTCAATGCCTGGTACGCTCCTTATCGCCTGTTTCACCTACGGAAGCGGTGACGAAACGCCGCCAGCTAACCTCCCCTATTTGTGCAGAACGTCGCCTCTCGCCCGGGCTCACGCTCGAACTCAACTCCAAGAACCCGTTCCGCAACAGAGCGACGTCTCCCGCCATCCCTTCGCCCGCCCTGCACACCCCGACGAGTGCGGGCAGCCGGCCAATGTCCCGCAACCCCTTCCTGCAGACCTTTGAAGCCGAGTTTAACAAAGAGGCCCAATTGATCGACATGTCGGCCACGATGAAGGACTCGCCCAAAAAGGCGACCTTTGGCGACGACGCCAGACAGCTCTTTGTACGTCCTCGGCCCCTGCCACAAGGTGATTGTGTTGCGTTGCACCACCGTGATGCTTTCATTTCTTCCCGCTCCAGCACCAGCACCAGCACCAGCACCAGACACGTATCCCGACACTCGAGCGCCCCATGGATCGCTTCAGGCGTTTTGTGAGCACGTTTGCTGACTATCCTTCCCTGCGGCAGGACAATCTGACCCTCGACGATGGCGACAAGCGCGCACCGCCCACCCGAGGCCCTCCTCCACGCAGCGGCACCCTCCCCAATTCGGGCCACCGTCCGTCTCGCTCGGACGAGGAAGAGAGGGAAAGGCGTCGAGACGAGCGATCGCGCGGCCCACCCCGCGGACCTCCTCGTCCCTCTGGACCCCCGGGCTCTCGTCGAGAGCCTCCGCAGCGGGGCAGTCCTCATAGGCGGGAGCACAGCAGGCGACCGCGTCGCAACTCCGAATCGTCCATGGTTGACAAAGGCTCGCTTGATCCGAATGAAGAGCGCCGACGCAGGGAGCGTCGCAGAGAGAGGGACGAGCGTACCCGCGACGGCAAGTCTCGCTCGACGCGAGTCCGAAAACCCCACGGTCTCGACATTATCGACAAGCTGGACGTGAGTGGCATTTACGGACCGAGCATGATCCATCACGATGGTCCCTACGATGCCGTGCAGCCCCACCGCAACCGCGAAAAGGACAAGCGTGCTCCCATGCACGCGTTCCCTGCTGGATCAGCTAACAACGCACTTGGCGGATCCGGCCCGTTAAATGACAAGATCGACCTGGACAAGATTCACGGTCGAGGCGCTGAAGGATTCACTGACTTTGGTGGATCTGCCAACACCTGGAGCAAGCGTCCGGAGCTGGAAGGGCGCTCTTTGACGTTTGGTCCCAAGGACCGTGCTGATATCGTGCACGGAGACGAAAGCTACGGACTGGGCACTTCCACCTTCCTCGAGGGCGCACCAGCGTCACGCACCGCCATCCAGCAACGCGAGGCTGAAAACCAAAAGGCCTTTGCTGAAGGTGGTCTTGGCCGGAAGAAGTCAATTGCCCAGCGCTTCCGCGGCCTTAACCAGCCACGACGGGAATATGGAGACCGACCCCGGATCACGTCTCCTGAGGCTCGGTACGGGAACGGTCAGAGTCCGAATGGGCCCTTGACCACTGGAGGCAGCTTGACTAGCAGCAGCAAGGCAAACGAAAGAAACCCATTCTTCGACAATTACGATGACGCATACGAGCGAAAGGGCGCCGCAATCAACGTAGCTCAGCAAGAAGGTGTCACTTCGCCCACCTCTCCTGGAGGTCGTAACCAGTTGACGCGTGCCATAACGGCAGATAGCCTCGGTGCCCCCGCCGAACCAAAGCCCCAAGGGGGCGGTGGATTCCTCAACCGCGTCAAAAGTCTGAAGGGTGGGCGTAGGCCGCGACCCGAACGCCCTACCTAAGCAATGCACGATCGAATTGGATACACCATTCTTGATTTTAACATGCATAACAACATCCACCACAATCTACGACGCCTGCGCCGAGACAACCCGATTCAGCCGGGCGTCATTGGATTTCCCAATCGCCAAAGACGGAGCGGGAGCACGTCACGGGCGCTCGCACACACACACACACACACACACACACACACACACACTGACGTACATTTCTTTCATCGTCAAAATGCCACAACACGGACCGAGTGAGGGCACAGGGTAGCATTGGAGAGCAGTTTCGATCTGGATATTATGGGTGTACATTCTGGGGAGAGAAGAGGCGTGATTCAAAACGGCATAGCAGAGTTGCAATGGACGGAACCGGACAAAATACTACTTTCCCCTTTATGTTCTGGTCTTTTCTACTGCCAGCTTATTAATGGGCGTCTATACCGCCTCGGGACTACTTATTCGATTCGAGCTTGGAATGGAATTGGGTGGAGTTTGTAGTTCAATGGAAGAATTCTGTTCGAGACGCGCTCTATACTGTGGTGAATTTTGCGTGCTTGATACCGTTGTTGAGTGGGATGAAGTGGTGTTGGTGGGAAGGATTGACGGATCGCCGTCATGCATGCATCCTAATGCAGGTACGTAACGATTGACGTTCCGGAAGTTCAGCTACAGTTCAGCTGCACACGAGCTGATGCTCACCACTGCAAGCCACATTCCAGATGGCTGGGTTCCATGCACAGGACCATCGATGGCGTCACACGTTCGCAAATAATACCCTAAAATACACTTCGTATGCATGGTGCGATATATTGAGCCATGTGCTGACGTTTACGTTTGACTGATCTACGATGCGGTCGCGGTGTCATGTACCTCCCGCATCGGGAAGGCGCGCTAGTGTGTACAGGTATCCATCCAACGCCACAAATCATCCCCCACGGTGCACGTTCCAACTTCCCCCGACCCAATGCGTTGAAGCTCAAGCTCTGACATCGCGAAACTTCCAATGACATGATGGCGCCTGCTAGGCCTGCGGAGCCGTTGCCTGCAAGTGCGGTTGTTGACGATGAAGAGCTAGGAAGGACATTCGAAGACGTGATCGGTGGGAAAACGGTGCTGGAGAAGAATGGAGTCCTTGGCACAGGATCAAAAAGCGTGGATGAGGCAATCGGAGGTCTGGAAGCAGGCAAGGTTGTGGGTGTGTGGGGTGAGGCGGGCAGCGGTGGCGCTGAGGTGCGTTCGCCTTCGATCAACGTTGTCGTACAATTCCTCGTGAAACACAGGAGATGCAGAAGATGAATTGACAGGGTCTTCTGACAAGTGATAGATCTGCCTTGAACTGCTATCGTCATCTCTTCTAACAGATGCCCATTCATCAGCTGCGGTGGTGGATACAACGGGTGATTTCGATGTCCTCCGCCTATACTCATTCATTTATGCTCGTCTCCAGGAGGATGCAGAGCTTCTGAGTGCTATAAAATTCACGATGAATATACAAGATGTGACTGTGGAAGAGATAGCTGCAAAGTCGCTCGACAGGGTGAAGATCATGCGGGCTTTTGATCTTGTGGGTGTTATGGAAGCTGTTGGTGAGGTGAGAGATGAACTAGAGGGACAACAACCGCGAGGAGAAAAAGAAAATGCACATGCAGAACAGCAGGCACATACGCACCAACCGCTCAAAACAACGCCAGATGAAGAACTTGAGGTACATGATAAGGAGCTACCGAAGAGAACCTTCGTTGGGGACAGCGACGACGACGAAGAGATGTTGTTCAATGATGAGCCACTAGTATCGGATTTTACGACTCTTCCGACCGCAGAGGTATTACCGATGGATGAGCAGGACGAGATACTTTTTGTCGATGGATCTTCCGACCAACGCGACAGAACTTCTCATCCCCTGCCGGTAACTACTACTAACCCTGTCAGTCCTGCAAAATCCGAGCAACCACTCTCAAGTGCACTGTTCCAAGTCACAAAACCTGTGTTCCTTCTCATAAACAATCTCGCTCACGTGGTCAGCCCGCTGCTGCAGAAAGACTACGCACAAGGTACAGACACTGCTTTTATTCTTGTCTGCCCTAAACTGATGAATGATAGCACATGCCCTAGCCTCCTCCTTTCTGCTCACCCTTTCTCACCTCACCAGCAACCATGACCTTCACACGCTTCTTTTCAATCCAACCTTTCCATCTAGAACGCCTTCTACAAAATCGAATCCAAATCAAGACAATCGGCAACAACCGCCGCCGCCACTCTCACTCTTCGCATCTAATAAGAGTGTACCTGTGTTGATAGGTGTATTGTCACCATATCTAGATCTGACACTGTTGGTGGAGAGAATGCCACGTAGAAGGGCAGACGCCAGGGTCATCTATGCAGATGGAGAAGCAGTGAGCAGAGTGAGGAAGGGTGTCGAGATGGTCGGCGTAGTGGAGGTTATGAGTGACCGATGGAGTGGTAGAGGAGGTGGGTGGGGAACGTTTGTGCACAGAGAGAATGGCGTCAGAGACATCTAATGTGGGTGAAACGAAATATAATATGATACCCCTTCCAATTAGTCCTTATCTCCCTGGAGATTGAACTCATCATCACCGATATTCTTTACCCAACCTTCGAGTCCTTCACGCTTGACATCCTCCTTTATTTCCTTCCTAGCCTCCAACATCCCATGCTCCTTCACATCCTTATACTTTTTCCTCCCGAGAATTTCCATGAGAGCAGGTAGACCAACGCTGGCCGTGATCTGCACTATCATCTTCCAAATTTCTCTTCTGCTGACTCTGCTCGCGCCCTTCGGATCAAACTGCTTCCTCCCCTGCAACGCACCCCCGATCAAAGTCTCCTGCCATCTAGGCGTCCACAGCGCACTCAAATTACTACTCTTTGCCTTCGAATCCAAAGGAACCATCCTCCGACTCCAGGTAAATTCCCGCGAAGTGCTACACACGTCGAAGGCATGCCATCTGTATCCGCCTTTCCATCCACCGGATTTCTCCCACTTCTCCACGGCCGGTCGCAAGCGGCCCGAGCGACCGAACGCGCGTTCACAGGCCGCCGGGACGTGTTGCGATGTGGGTAATATCAGGGTTTGCAGGTAGGCGTTTCGCGGGGATATGAGTAGCGATGTTAGACCTGAGAGGAGGGATGTCGCCTGGTGAAGGGCGAGTTTGTCGGTGCAGGATTTGGAAAGGGTCGGTGGAGCATCCGGACGAGAGGGTTTGCAACGGACGGCGCCGAGGTGGGAGAAGTGAGACCTGCCTCTTAAGGCACTGCATGGTGAGGCGTCGGCCCCTTGCGCTGAGTGTGGCGAAGAAGGCACTGGAAGAAAAGATACTGTCGGGACTGGTGTCGTCCAGGGCGTGGCATCATCTTGGAGGGACATTGTGAGTTCCATGCTGGCGTCGCCACAGGGTGCTTCAGAGCAGTACATGTAGATGCGAACATCATCTCTCAAGGTGAAAGGCTGGGGTTCGCTATTCGTTCTTTCCTCTGGAGATCTTTTGTGGAGATACCTAGATGGTGGGTAGGGAGGAGTCAAGACGAGGAGTAGCTCGTCCAAAAGGAAGCGATTGAACGCTCTTATGGCAAGGACCTCGGCATGCCAGTCGTGGAGAGCGTTGCCTCGGGCTAGAGGGAGTTTGTTTGAAGGGAGGCATTTCATACCCGTTCTAGCCACCGTCAATGCATTGTCAATCGAGAGGTACGCTGCGTCTTGGATGGTTTCTTTTCGTTTATGATATCAACGTAGGATTGACGAAGACAGAAACGTACCCTTGTTACATTTACTAAGAGGTACGCGAGAGCCCACAGACACATAAATCAGGAAAACTCACCCCAACGAAACACAAGACAGCTTGCCATCTTTGCTAGAAATGAGCATCAGCTTACTACGACAGTACCTGACCAGGATTCGTGTTACTCTTATCGGCTAGCACAATTCCGGCGAGGGGTATCCATTCGCGTGCACCGTTGGTGGACGATCTAGGCTTGCGCTTATCGGGAAGCTGATTGAAGGTTGCAAGTACGCAATCTGCGATGGTGTCTGGGTCCGGTGTCATGATGCGGTACGGGGAAGGTCCTTAGGCGACGATGCCATGGTCGAGGTGGAAGAAGCACTTTCACCGTGTGTTCTTGGTGTGCGCGGAGTTTAGCTGGACCGTCCGAGCGTCCATTCACCACCGCATCCGGGGTCGCACCTGCCTTCCCCGCCGTCACACCTCAGCACCGCTGATACTGATACTGCCTTATTATAGCCGCGAGCCGCGACGCTGCGCCGCGCTTCCTCCACCATGCAAGCCTTCGGTGAGGGATGTCTCTCAAGCGCTCCGTCGCCTTTGCGGCACAAACGCTCACGATTGCAGTGCCCAAGAACCGCCGCGTAAGGACCCATGCCCATTAGAGAGGATCCAACGGCTGACAAATCCGCAGCCCAAGTTTGAGCTGCACCTGAGAGTGAGCGGCTGCTTTCCGCATTGCGCCTGCGAGGATCTTACTGTCCGCAGATAATCGATCTCAACAACGTCCCGCTCGTCTCAGGCAATTCCTTTGTGAAATGGCACCTCCCGCACTCGACCGCCGCCGAACATCGCGGGCGCACCGAAAAGTGCCCGATCAAAGACCACAAAGTGAGCTATGACTACGAGGCGAAGCTGCCCGTCAAGCTGGTGGTCGACAAGAACGGCGTGCTGCAGGAGAGCTTCGTCGAGTTCGAAGTAGTGCAGGAGTACTCGGGCGGGGGCAGAGGCGAGCGCATCACACTGGGCAACGTCAAGCTTAACCTAGCCGAATACGTGGAGCAGAGCGAGATGAACAGGATAGAGGGCGATGATCCGGGCGTCACGCGGAGATATCTGATGCAGAATAGCAAGATCAACAGCACGCTCAAGATCAGTATCTTCATGCGCCAGATCGAGGGTGACAGGAACTTTGTTGCGCCTGCACTGAAGACGGCGCAGGTGTTTAGCGGGATTGCTGGGATTGTGTCGGGCGAGCAGGGAGATGCTGAAGACGTGGGCAGTAGGTGTTCTCTACGCGCAACTACGGTGCTGTGTTAATGGTTGTCTAGCAACGCCTTCCTTGAATGCAGGGTCACGAGAAGCCGGCGAGCTCCAAGACATGTACAGGCGGACGCTCGCGGCCTATTGGTCTGCCCAGCCAGGCGAGCTCAAAGCAGACGAGTGCATCGAGGACATTTTCTCGGGAGGGGATGGCTGGGGCGACCGTGAGAAGCCGTACGACAAGCCAGGGCGCATACGGTTTGTGAACGGGGACAGCGGCGGTTCTATGAGCGAGAGCGAGTCGCGCAAAGGGAGTAGCGTACTGCGAAAATCACACGAGACGCTGAGGCCCGGCGACGTAAACGACAGCCCAGCGAGCGTGCGCGGCAGAGGAAGTCTTGAGCAGCAGGCGCATCAGATGCAGGCTGAGGCCAAGCGGGAACGGCGTAGGCCGCACCATGAGGTGGACGAGTTCGAGGTCCGGGAAGACTTGTGCAGCTGGCAGTTGCCGATATAAACCTGTATACCCAAAGCAATGCAAATAATCAATAATGCTCCAGGACGGTATTCGAGTACTGTACCAAGATTGAGTGGGGCGACGCGTTGAGCACGTGAATTGGCGTCGGCAGAATCGGTAGGGCTGCAGGCGGTGAACAAGTTTCGACGCATGCTATGCTTACTACGGGTGCTTCCTGGCCTTCCTATAGCGACGCTGTTTTTGCATCCAGCATCTGCTGTCCTCTCCTTATGCTTGCGCCTCGCGCCTCGAGTGCATTTATATGCCTGCGGTGCGAGCTGACCCTAGCCCGCCCACGACTCCCCGTTCTTCCTCGCCGCACGCCGCACGCCGCCTTCTCCTCCGCCAGTCGCCGCAGCGATGCATTCGACGAAGAGTTCGAAAGGACGAAGCCGAAGCCACAGTTGAGTGAGCATCCGTTTGGTCGCGTGCGCAGAAGAAGAGGAGGACGTGCCATCCGAGAAACCACAGCACGCCTCGAAGGGACGAAGACGCTCGGTGAGGATGCCGCCATCCTCGTCCTGGAGGAGCTGGGCGACGGCAAGAAAGAGGCGAGACCGGAACCTGAAATCGTTCGCGATGACAACCAAGTGCCACTGAAGCTTGCCGAGGCCCTTGCAGATGAGCAACCTGCAACGCTTGAGGAGGTCGTGGAGCAGCTCGACAGATTGCGCCAAAAGGCCACCAACGAGGAAGTCAGTCTGGACGAGGGACACTACGTTCGCCAGTCTGTCTTCACCAAGCTTTCCGACCATCTCCTGCGAGCTTTCACCGGCCCTCAGCTCTCACATTACTACTCGGTAAGAAAAGGCGTGGGCAGGGATCGCGTGGCGCATGAGGTCATGGAGGGAGTGAAGCAGTTACAGGGCAAATCCAAGCGGCCTGCTGAGCGCTCCGAGTGGACGCCTGGAACGACGCAGATGGACAGACGCTTGCCGGGCCTGGACGTGCATTCTAGAAAGAAACGCAAGGCGGTCAGCAAGCATCTATTGGTAGACCAGATCCTGCGTGACGTGTGGAAGCTAGTGATGCTCGAGGAACTTGAGGCCGCCGGCGAGTTGGAGCTAGCATTGAAGGACTGGCAGCTCGCCTTGCTCACTTCAGGAGGTACGACGTCTCTCGCGCTGCTTCACGCCCGAGGACTAACTTTTGTACAGCAACTCAGTCACCATTGGATCAGATTGGCAAAGCACGAATGGCCAAGCTCGAGATCAACACTGCCGACAAAGTCTTGCGCATAACAGCAGACAAGCACACGGCGGAATACGCAGCCGATGATGTAGAGCACCTCCTCCAAGCATCGGAGTCGCGTCGCTTTCAACTGGCGCCGTGGGTACCTCATCTCGAATTACCCGGTACCGTCGACCCTACAATGTACGACGTGTTCTCGGAGGACGTCCTACGAACAGTAGCCACGTTGACAGGGGCTTACCTTCAACTTACCAAGGACAAGGTACGCTACTTATATAATAAAATGAATGTCCAAGACTGACCAGACCAGATCATAATCCGGGCTCTAGATAAAGATATCGTCGCAGAAACAGAACGATGTCTGGTTAAGTTGATGCCTCTCAAGGATCCGAGACTGCACACCGTCGACGCTACGGCACGAGACGTTCTTGATAGTTCGAACCATTTTTTTCCAGTCAGTTTCGAAAAAGAGGCAGTGAAGCACAAAGTTCGCGACATAAAGCTGGGACGTTGGGTGCTGCCCATGAACCAGAGCACTACCTCGCGGCCAGTGTCGGATAGCGTCGCCGAAAGAGTGAAGGCTACGCAGGAGCAGGTCCTCAGGATGGTGAACACCGAGCCCAGCCAATACCAACGCGCCACTCCGAATTCCAAGCACATATCATTGCGCAAATGGGCCTATCACCCAGAGACTAGATTGAAAGCCCAGTTTGGCCACGCACTTTTCCCTCTGACAGACTCGGTGACAGGACAGCCACACTTCGTTCCTGCACTACCTGGCTTTTCCTCTGTTCTCAACGACGAAACCTTCAAGATGCGCTTCACAACACGGCCAACTCTGTGCTATGAATTTATTGCACAACCTGGGCCTTATAACTATACCTCGGGACTCTTGCCGTATCAATTTCCCAAGCTTAGCATCCATTTTCGGCCCGACAATCAAGGTCAACATGGACTGCAAAAAGCTGTCCTCAGCTTTGGAGCTACAAGACATCAAGTACTGCTCCCCGAAGAGGTTGTTGACATGCAATTTGAGACCTCCCAAAACCTACTCATGAACAACATTCAAGCAAATCATGACATGCGGTTTTTCCAGGGCAAAGTACTTCAGAACCTACAGAGTGGGGGACGTCTTAATGCGCCTGATATTGCTCTTGACATTCCAAAGTGGACGATTGGGGGGATGGAGTTTGACGGAAAAGATGACATTACGAGGGCTAGGTATCTCTTCACTGGTATAACATTTGCTCAAAATGTCTGGGGACAATACCAGGGTAGCACAGTTACGTATGCTACAAAGCAGAGTGGCAAGCTTGGTGCTAAGACTGGAGCGTTTTCGATAATCTATGGCATGAGCCAGGACGCGAAGAAGACAAAAATCGAAGATGCTCCGAATGCTATGAGGGCTTATGTCGCAGATGCCTTCGGAATGGCCGGCAAAATCACTGAAGCTGCTGCTGCCAGCCAATTGGGAATGAAGAAGATCGAACGAAAGCCTAAGATGAAGAATCCCTCGGATTCTCAAACTCGGTCGGCTCGTGATATCAGCCCTCAAACTATAAAAGAACGAATGAGCGTTGATCGATTCACTAAAAATGATGTCGAGACAACTGCACATCCCGAACATGGTGTCGAGATCCCGACTGACACAAATTCCTGAAGGGATCACTGAGGATCCCAACATTTCAACTACTGTCAACAACACCCTGTCGCTCAATAACGACGGGGCACCACTCCCTACTAGCCACGAGGAGTCTGCAGAAGAACGGAGACGCCGTTTAGAGTCGGTGGCATAAAAAAACAAGAACAGCATTTTCTAGGCGCGTTAGGTATAGCAGAGCGCTCATGGGCGGCGCTTCGTTTGACATGTGCATAGAAGGATTTGGATCGATGTACTGTACTGTATTGTACTATTATTGTAAGATACCATGCCAAACTACATTACTGTTGGCCCCAGTAAGATTGTTTATATGCTCGGGGTTGCGCATTTATGCCTTCTGCAACATTCGCGAAGGTCTGAAGTTGTTTTATCGCCGGAATTGACCTATAAGTTTTGGCATTTAATGTCACGTTTCACGCTACGTTTTGACATCGGTCGGCTACACAAGATGACCTTGGTTTCATAGCACCTCGTGTCGACTTGCCTCTACACAATTCGTCCGTCATGCAATGTTGTATTTCACGTAAGAAAGGCCTTCACAGGTTTCGCTCATGATTAGCCAAGAGCGTTGAACCAATGTACTTACGCCAATCTGTCGATACTTGCTATCGTGCCTTTCCCAATTTGGTTTCCCCATACTGTCGCTTAGCTCTATCACAGCCTAGCGCACGGTAACTCACGCCGTCTTGGTGTCTCAGAGAGGCTTCTAAGCTCCGTCGTTGCTGGAACAGGCAGGGTGTTGCAGCAGTCCAGTCCTGTTGCATCCTTAATACTGCGTTTTAAGGCACTACTTTGAGACATGCTCAACTGTATAAAGGCTAACTGACCACGGCGAAATAATCTCTTCACTCACTTCATTACATTCTATTGTCTATACTTGCTCATACCGCCGGCCCGGTCACTTATTTTTCACCACGCGCTCGCTGCTATCTCTACTTACGATCCATCTGCAATATACCCACTGCCATCATGAAATTCACCTTCGCAATCATCCTCTTTCCCATTCTCGCCCTCGCGGCTCCCAAACCCCAGAACGATAACCGACCCGTCCCTACCGGTGCTTGTTGCGTCGCGAACACGAGCTTGAAACAGGACGTCTGCAATGTCAATGGTCAAACCGGTCGTTGTGTTCCTGATAATATCAACAACTGTAAGTGCGCTGTCTGGGGCAGATGTTGGGGAGGCAGGCTAATGATTGACAGGCGGTGCGCAATTGACGTGTATTGAGGACTCAAGGTTGACCTGTGATCCTAACACGCTGGAGAGGGGGAGGCCATTTTGCCGACGGACGCCTGGTGCTTAGATAAAATCACAGCTGATGGAGTAACACTTGGGATCAGGGGGCTGCTTGGATAGTCTTCGCATGGGGTGTTATGTTGTTCCTAGCTCTTCAAGCCATTCCATTTCAATAAAAGCACGCATGATCTGCTCCGTTTCGATGGCCAATACATTCTGTCAAGGTGATTCGTGTCGATGGATGGCAAAGCCCTCCAAGGTGTCAGGGAGGGTTGGCGGATAGAGCGCTGTCTCTGGTTCGAAACACAGTCGCTTTTTCGTGACAAAAAGATCGAGCAAGAACATACTCTGATATCGACATAACAAGAGAAAAGGCGATGCACCATACGAAAAAAAAGTAAGCGCTTGATGAGAGTGGGATTCGAACCCACGCCTGTGAAGACTGCGGTTTCAGCTGGTACAATACCTGCCTAAACACAGCGCCTTAGACCGCTCGGCCATCTCACCTTTCGGATGATTTATGACGATTTTCGGATTTTAGTAATTTATATACAATTGTTTAAAGACCGTGGAAGTCATCGAATGGTAGTTCACCCCGAAACTGGCGTTCGGCCCGCTTATCCCAACATACCCGGCTAAGACACTTACGCCCGAGGTAAGTCCGCGTGGAGTGTGTCCAGCAGACACTTATTGACGTATATGCGGAACCCGCTGTTCCCTCGTGCGGTAAGGAGACTCCAGCTACACTGTGTGGCTGCGTTGGACACCTCGAACGGGTTGCCCGGAACAGAGTCTTGAAAATTGATTCGCAGTTGTGAGTGCAACCACAATCCACCCAGAACAATTAGTTGTCTTGGTTCAAAATGTAATGAGCTGACACAGGACATATACTTAGACTAGATTCGCAGTGCATAGTAACTATACGATAGTACAAGTAATTGCATAAGAGTGGCTTGTCGTGCAATAGGTTCCACTAGTCATCCCCCAATAGTAATTTCCTATTACTATAGTCAAGAGTTACGATACTGCTTGTCTGTACAACCCGCTTGCAAGCGCACCTTCCACCATACAAGTTAGCTACTCTGTCCCTGCATCCAATAAGGTGCTCTTTCCACCAACACGCTATTGTATACAGCTAGCTTATTAGGCAGCCGTGCACAGCAACCTTACCTACACTCTCTTCTCTCTCAGAGAGGTCACACGTCGCTCCCCCTCAATACTCTGCACGTTAACACGCCCTTAAATCCTCATTCCTCTTCTAGTTACCCACGCTCTCGCTGTGCCTCTGTGCAGCTCTCTCGCTATGATACCCTACGACAATAATGATCGTCATTGTACAGGTACTATGCTATTCCCCAGGCAGTATAATAGTTGCTAACTCAGCAATAGCACAACCGCTAGCAACACCGCCTCCTAACATGCCTAACCCGCTTAAAATACCTACTTTCAACGCCTTCAACGAATTATTCGCCCCACACATTAGGCAGATGGGCGGTTCGCTGAAGGCGTCCAGAATCGGTTCGAATCTGTACAATCGCAGGTTACGATACCCCAAGTTGCGAGTAATGGCAAGGCACCCACCAAGATTGAAGCAGAACACGACACCCATGTTGTAATAAGCCTGGTATCATCAGACGCGCCTGACCCCGCAGAGTCCAACTCCCCTCCACGGCCAGAGCAGACTCTCCCAAGGACTGTGAAACGGTCATATATCACGCTCGAGTCTGACTCTCCCCGGCAACCAGCTCTCCCAGCCGCTGGACCGCAGCCAACCGCATCCGCTCGAACCCAGGCACCTTCTCACCCCACTAGTCGCGCTCCTCTTCCGGCAGCGAGGCCGCAACCAACTGCATCCACTCAATCCCAAGCGCCTCCTTGCCCCACTGGTCGCATTCCCTCAGCTCCAAATCGTCTAGAAGATGACCCGAACTTGAAAGCCGTAAAGCAATTAGCTGTTAAAGCTACCGCCAGTTATCACGGTCTTCCTCTTGACTATCGCCCCGGTAATAGTATTCAATTCGCGCTATCACCGCCCAAAGATGGTGTACCAAAACTGAACTTTACCCGCCGACTTGACTCTAGGATTGACAAGGAAAGGTTACTGTGCCTCCAGCACGCCATTTTTAACCAGGACTTTCATCGAGCCGCTCGGCTGTATACATGGAAAGAATTGAGGCGGATCAGACCAGGGCTACGGCCTTGGTGGTTCCTAGGGCCACTGGCTACGCCTTTTGACGCTAACATAACATTCAAAAACGGAACGCTACTGGGTGGCTGCGCATTCCACGCTTCAGGTGGTGAGAAGGGAGCTGATAAGATAATGCAGAAGCGAAGGACCTTGGCTTTCACTTGTGTACACGAAAACGAGGATGCCACTGTCTGCGATTCGTCAAGTCTTTACGTCCAGTTTTCTTGGCTTGCCGCAGTTGCCTACGGTTCGATGACCCCTGAGAAATGGTTCGCATTGGTAGAAAACAGGGTCAACACGTCTCATCTTTGCGCCTCTACGTACTGTCTTGAACCTACTATCTCTTTGAAGAGCCCCGATCGAACCTTGAGCGGATAAGCTGTGTTCGAGCAGGTCAATGCCTTTGTTCTGCAAAACTCATCCAGCACCGCCTTCAGGACCCGACGCCGGCTGACGAATACAAGCCGTGCATTGTGGAATTGGCAAAGACGGAGGCTGAACAGGCTGAGGAGTGCACCGAGGATGCTGATGTAACTAATTGTCCATTCGGATGCGGCTGGAAAAACAGGTACGTTGGCTCCTGTTTCAGCCTGCGATGAACTAACATTACTAGGACGAAGGAGAAGGGTCCGCTCATCGGTACGAAGATGCGAAGATGCGAGAGCACATTCTACAAGAGCATCTCGCCTCTGGATCGTACCTTTAGTATAGGTTTATGATGTTCTTTATGGGTCAAAGGTTTATAACGTTCTTTATTGGTCGAAGGGTTATAATGTTCTTTATAGGTCGAAGGTTTATATTTTTGCATAGGTTGTATTGGAGGTTTCTGACTTTAGTTAGTATATACTTGGCTTCTAGCTTTCTTATTAATCTAGTTACTAGCTTTTTTTGTTTCTACTTTTACTCTACTTTTATACTATAACTCTACTATGGTATATTTAGTACTATACGTTAGGTCTTATATATCCTATACCTATAGCCTAATAATAATATCTTATTCCTATTAAGTGGACCTAGTACTATCTCACAATAGGCGTTCCAAACAGCGCGCCACTAGGACGCGTCAGAATCGCGTCAGAAGCTGGAACAGAACAGACGCAACGCTCGGTTACGACTACTGTCTAGTGTCCTAAGAGTCCCTCAGCTACTTAGATTTATATACATACTGAGCCGCGCAGCCATATTCAGACTGCCCCCGCCCGTATCGTTAACGTTCAACTTTCAAAGGAGCGTCAATCTAAGCTTTGCATTATAGCGCGCAGACTTCGTAATAGCTATCAATGAATTTGCAGTAGCACAATACTCTAGAGCCGATCTTACGACACTCAGGTAAAGCTGGGTATATTGTTTCCTACCGTCCCTCGCTCTTCGTCTGTATGCTACCTGCGCACAACCGCGGACTCTGTGCTCATCAACACCACGGACCGGTCCTGAAAATCTGATCACGATAAGTTAATCTTATTAGAACGCTATAAATCTCAGAAATTATATAGTAGTTAACATGCTTACTTTTATATCTATGATGATAAAAACATCCAGTTATATTGATATCTAGTGGGTAATTCTCAATCCTTTTCCGTCCTCAACACCATTCGTTAGTAGGCATGCTAATATCCTTCTATCAGATTATAAATCGTAACTCAGCGCAACTATAGTGGTGGTTTATATAACACGAAGTTTTTCCGATGTTTGAAGCCTGAATTTCGAAGGTGCAATGTGTTGGTTCGGCACAGAAGGTGTCCCTGCATAGATGAGAGGTACCCGGTCGCTTTTCGATTAGAGCAACCCACCTCTCAGCTATCATAGTTCCCGAAAGCAACCGACATAAGCCAGTTGAACTGGAAATAAGTCTCGTATGATCGTAGTTGATCCCATTAGTATGCTAATGGTTGGATATGAAGAATAAGCCACATCACTTCTGCTTTCTGGCTCTTAGAAACATGGTAATGACAACCTCCAAAGAGTGTCATTCTCGTACAGCTCATCTATATCAATAGGTGATAGGCTGAGATGCCACCAGAATCGAAGCTCAGAGCGAATACGGCATAGTTCCTTCCAGCAGTATATGCGTGTCGCACGGTGGAATTCCTCGTTGTAGAATGCGTGATGTATGCAGATGGGACGCTTCTTGTCATCTTTAGATAGCCTATGGCAAAGGCCCAAAGTGGCGTTCCTCCAATAGGTGTGGACGGAGCAAATTGTAGTATACCAGCCCCGATAAACCGATTCGTTACGCTACCAGAAGCAAGGGTTGGACGAGTTCAAACCCCCCGCCTGCTCCGCAACCGGAACCGATGTATGCAGATGAGGATACACTGTTGCTTCTGGGTGTTCTCACTCCAATAAAACCGGCTAACGAGTATAGCGGGAGGTTATTCGTTCCAGCCAATGGTAGGAAAGACGGGGACAGGAGGAAACAGAAACATATAAGGCCAGTATGGAGCCTACGTTGCGGGAAGGTTTGCGTGCTTAAACGAATATCGACTAGAAACAGGTTATATGAGATGCGCTACTTACACAACTTGGATTCTTACACTAACAATTTGAATGCCCATGGAGAGAACGGGACACATGTAGAGCTGGCTTCTTCCACGATCTAGAGGATCCAGGGCGATGGTCCAAGATATGTAGTGGTCATTTGAAGATCTGGTACGGCGTAATGGCATACTACTAGGCAGTTCCTGACAACAAAATGTTGCGAACGTGGCACGCGGGCAGTGCAATGAGCGAACGAGGTGCACAGTTTGAGTACCCCAGCTGCAGAGCTGGAACAGGTAGTATAGAAACTATAGACCTGAAAGATACAACTTTGGAACCATACTAAGGGCAATATAAGGTAATCACGGCTGAAAAAATGGTGGTATCATCAAGGGTCGATATGGTCGACTTTTTGTTCAGGTCCTACAAAGTGGTTGAGGTATCTCTATTGTACGAAAGGCGCATCGTATCAGCAGGTTTTCTTTTTATCTCTGGTGTACCGTCTCTTTCTACATGAAGAGCTCAAGGTTGAACTCAATCGTACTGACGGGGTATCTGCAGATATTGTCAGCATCAAACGATCATAGTGTACAACAGACTTACGGCAACTCGAACTTCTGCAGCACCGAAGGATGCAGGATACCAAAGACGCCAATAGTGTGGTTCTTTCCGTCTATGTTGAGCTTAATAGCAGCCGAATGTCCTTTGAGGAAGGTCGGATCTGTGTCTGTCAGCGTAGCACTCTTTTCACCGTCACAGCGACTTACCATCGACTTCTTCGATCCAGTATCCACCAAGCTTGGGATTCTTCAGTCCATCTTCCCTCGTAATGAAGACCGACCGCAGCATTAACATCAATCGGTCCAGCAACCCATGCACCTGCTCAAACCCGCTGGTCTTCCCCATGATCGCGGCCCCGAAATGCCTCTCATTCCTTGTTTTTCTCTCTTGCGACTCGTCTTTGAACCCGACGTCGCTAACTTCAAAGACTTTGATAGGGACAGCGTGATGCCTGTTCGAGTTGATCGTCTTGAGAAGACCTGGGAGCAGGGAGGTGCGGACTAGTTGGTATTCAGCGGTCTTGGGGTTGGCGAGCTTGATGGCGGTCTTTCCGTCGTCTTTGCGGTTGAGCCACGCGAAGTTTTCTTCGTGGGAGCATAGAATGAGCGGGAGGACTTCGGTCCAGCCTGCTGATGCGGACTCGAGGCGGACTATGTCGGCGAGCTTGTTGATGGGTAGAGGAGCTGCGACTGCGGACGATTTGTTGGGGTAGAAACGAGGAAGCTTGTTGAACCCGTATGCGATGGCGTAGTCCTCCATAACATCAGCTTGGTGAAGCACATCTGCCCTGGTAATAGGCACAGCGACGTCCAAATGGTTCTTGTCTGAGCTCGATGGTATCGCATCGTAACCCATGCGTGCTAGAAGCTTCGCGATTTGCTCCGGTGCAAGGTCAAGGCCGGTGACCTGGTTTAAGTAATCCACCTCAGCCTGCATCGGCCGTGGAGTCAGGTCTGGTGCTTCTCTCGACTCATTGTTGTGCGGTGAGACTATCTTAATCGGCTCTATTGACTCTGCGTAGCCAGCAAACATCGCAACCAATATGTGGTTGACAATTTCCACCTTTGTCTTATCCAGCGCCGTGATCTCAATCAAGACGTTCTTCGTGTCGAGTGTAATCTTGCTATGGTTTCCATTTATAATGGGTGGTAGCGAGAGGACGGTGCGGTTGGCGTCGTATATCACAGGGTAGACAGGCGAGTCTCGAATGATGTGCAGGTAGCGGCCGAGATGCTTGTCTTTCTACTCGGAATCAGTCAGGCCAATGGCGTAAGAGAAGGAGAACGCACTTCGTAGAACTCCATGAGCTCCTTCCCGTTTAGTTCCTTGCTCTGGTTCAGAGGAGCGAACTTGATCTCCTCAGGCGGGAGGGCTTCGTATGTGAAGGGTCCCTTGATCGCTATGTATGTTCAGCAATGTTTCTTCAAAGGTCACCTGCGCGTAACGTACTGTCAAGGTCGTGCGTTCCAATGGATACCAAAGTCCTTTGTCGCGCTAGATTTTGGTGAAGCTTGTCCTGCAATGCGATGAACGAGTCGTAACGCTCTTGGGTGAACTTGATGTTCCGCAATACGACACCGGAAATCAAAGGCCGGATCTTTGTTGTCTGCCCCAATGTCAGCATCTTCTATTTCCATCCCACAAACGGAACCTCGCCGACGCACCTCTTCCTTCACGGTGATGGTTTCAAGCTCCCCAGACTTGGGCGGGGTGAGCGTCCACCTGGGTAGTTGTTGCTGCTCCAAGAAGACCCTCAGGCTCAAGGCAATGCCCTCAAAGCATAGCATGTCATATCGGTTGGCAGGTATTTCGATCTTGAGCTGCGGTGGCTGCGCTTGATCCTCAGGCTTTGTGCTCTGGCTCGTGTCCTCGTCCAACTCGATCCCGAACTCGAAACATAGTTCGTCAAACTCTTCCGTAGTGTACTCCCTTCCCAACTCTTTGAAGAGGGCTGCCTTGTCCACGGTGATGGTCGGCATGGCGCGCTGTTACTGTCGCTATGCGCGGGGCAGAAGTGTGGTGGGGCAACTGAGCAAGTCGCGGCGAACCCAATCGCCGTCTTGTTCGCTGGTCGGAGATAGTTCGAGGTGTGAAGGAAGCCTCAGCAGCTAGAATCAATACGCCAGAGCGTTTTGCGGCGAGGTACAAAAGTTGACTCAGTAGCCCTCTTCTGACTCAATTCCGAGGGCCATTGGTCGCATCGGAAGAAGAAGCGGGCCGATGTTTTTCCGCGATGCCCCACCATACTCTGCAAGTGCGCGGTCGAGTAGTGGTAACAGGCGACACACCTGAAGGATCCGCAATATTAGGCAATCAAATGCTGAAAACCGCATAGACTCCTTTGACCGTACTTGTTATGTTGATTTCGGGTATCCTGCTTTCCAGAATATGCTACTTGGTGTGACCAGACAAAACAAAACGCCCGCCTATGCCAACGCACGGCGATCCATTTCATGATCGGCCGTCCCCAACAACCCCAACCCTACAGTCTCATTCAATGACTCCAAGCAATCCATTATACCGTGTTGGAACTCCGTGCCAAACATTCCATGCATGCCGGTGATGATGCCTTCCTCCATCAAAACGATCGAAAAAATTCCGAATGTGCCATCTCGCCGTAGTCTATGTCCAGCACACGACCCTAGATATGGTTCCCGAAACGGAGTAGAACATGTTTGCAGAGAAGACTCGCCCGCTGAATCGAAAATCGCTAAACCGTGAAACGAACCTAATCCTTCCAATCCCAAACCTGCTTCAGGAAATGACCCATGTTGACCTTCTTCGTCTTCATCTCAAGCATCCATGGGTGGTCGAGCATGCGCCACGGCGAAGCTCGTCGAGGGGGTTCTTTCTCAAGGCTGTTCCAAGTCAGCACGTTATCGCATACTTGAGAGAGCGAAACTTACCAGCACTCGATGAAGTATTTGAAATTCTCTGACCACCGGATGCCGTTCTCTGGTTCATCTTTGAGCTTAGGAATCGGTTGTCGCACAATGTATGTGAGCAAGTCAATGAGACCGGCGCGAGGGTTCATTTCAGTACCATCGGCTGGGAACGGGAATCGATGTTGGGCTACCTCCAGCAACGTGACGCCTAAGCTCCAAACATCGCTGGTGATGGTGTAGCTCTGTCCGGTAATCCGCTCCGGTGCCATGTAGTATGACGTTCCGATGAAGGTGTTAGCGTCTCCCTTGGTGCCGAACGTTCCGGAAACACCAAAATCACACAACTTGACTTGCCCGGTCCGGCAAAGTAGGATGTTGCTCGGCTTTATGTCGCGGTGAATGATGCGGCGCGCATGCAAATAGGTGAGGCCATTGAGTACGCCGTCTGCCACTTTTCCGAGCACCTTTTCACCAGTTCGGCCGCCCAATTTCTTGACTTCACGGTACACAGAGTCCAGAGATCCACCTTCGCAAAACTCCATGGCAATGCTGATGGTTCCGGTACTGTCGTCCACGAAAGCGCCATAGTAGCGGCAGATGTGGTCGCTTGCGCATTCCCTGTTGAAATTGAGCTCACGCACAATCTGTTTCTTGACGTCCGGGTCGGGGTTCGTTGTGATGATCTGACATGCCAATCAGCTGGGGCAGTGAGACGGACATGGGAAACCATACCTTGAGAGCAAACACCGTCTTTCCGCCTTTGAGCACGCACTTGGTCACGGCGCCGCCAGCACCCTCTCCCAGGTTATCCTTCTCTTCAATTAGGCCTTTTGCGGAAGCTGCTTTGAAGACTAAATCATCCAGGTCTTCGACATCCAAAGGCGCGCCTTTGTCGGCAGCCAGCTGATCCAAGTCTGGCAGCGGCTGACTACTGTTCTCCCTCTCCATTGAAGCGGCACTATCACTGCCACCCTGGGATATCGCCGATATGGGATCCGAGCCCCTGTGCAGGCCTGGGAAGCCAAGAGCTTCCGAGTATGAAGAAGCGGATCCATTCGCTTGAACCTCGCCGAAGCTTCCAGATCTTGAGTGTGCACTCGCATCGCTCGAGCCTCCTGCTGAAAGCCCGGTGCCGATCTGCAGTGGTGGGAGTCCTCTGGGCTGCGCACGGCCCTCTTGCGGGGTCTGGCTGGTGCCCATGGGCGTTGAAAGGTGCAGTTTGGGGGGAGCCGGTCTGGCGAGCGTCTGCCCGTCGCTTGTGCCATTTACGACAGGCCGTGCGTGGGGCGAAGGGGGTATGGAGAGGCCGAGTCGAGGTGTGCGGCTGCCACTCTGGGAGCGGCCGCCGGGGATGGGCGGTCGGAGGAGCGGTGCGGGGGACGACATGTTGGGCTGGTTTGCGTGTCTGGGTGTATGCGAGATGTTGTATGTAGGGATATCGGGGAGAGCGCCTTTCACCCAGCGCTCCGGGGCAGATGGAGACCAGCAACTCGCGTGGCACTCAGGCAGGAGGTAAGCGGGTGCAGGCCGAGACACAGCGGCGGGCGAGGCGTTGCAGCAGGGCCGGGCGTATCTGGATCCGCAGGTGGCAGCGGACGGGACGGCGAGGGGAGGGGTGGCGTGTGGAGGATCGAGGTTGCACGTCGAGAGCTCCTTGGACCCAGGGCGGCGGTTAGCTGCCGTCAGCCGAACAACGCAGACGAGCTCTCCCACGGTTCACGCTGGTGGAGAAGACGGCGGCCGGGGCAGCGAGGCAAGCGCGGTGCGAGGTGTGCTCGACGGGCTAGGCGATCAAGTGACGTGGGCGGGCGGGACTAGGACGCGCGGGCGCGGGACGGTGCAGGCGCGGGCAGGCAAGGCGCGGGCGGGTGCAGCTGGTGCAGCTGGTGCAGGCAGAGGCAGAAGATGCAGAGCGGCCGAAGGGAGGGGCGGTTGAGGCGTGGTGGAGAGGGCGCGGGCGAGCGAGGCTTGCCGGGAAGAGGAATGGGCAGCGGGTGGGACAAGCGCCTGTAACGGCAGACGGCGCACGTGAAACGCAGCGCAAACGAGCGTGTGAGTGGCGAGCGTGCGGGAGAGGGAGAGAGGGAGGGAGAGGGAAGGAAAGACAACAAGTTGCAGAGGGAACGAGGAGCGCTGGGTTGCGGCGCAGGCTTCGAGGCACCCGCTTGGCTGGCTCGATGGCACGCTGCCCGCTCGCAAGCGCTGAGGGAGGCGCCTTTTTGAGTGGGTTCTGGCCTGTTTCAAAACCCGCCCGCAACGTAGACGCCTCTCATTCGAGCGCCGTGGACGACGGGCATCGTGCAGCCAGCGCAAGCCTCAGGGACCACGCGACCGACGTCCGAGCCGTAGACACAGGCTGGCTGACGTTGGACCTGCTGCGAACGCTGCACCACGGCCGTGAGAACACCTGCTCTGGCCCCGAACCCAGCTTTGAGGTTCCGTACTGGCGATGCAGAGTAGGTGGCCATGGACTTGGATAGCAGATTCCAATATTAGAGCTATGTTTCCTCTTCGGGCCCCGTCAAATCCTGGGACCGAGACAGTATCCAAAGAGAGATGAAGAAAAGCTATTGGCAGCTGATATGCACCTCGCTTGCCTCTCTCTCGTGTATACCTCTTCGACCCACACCATCTCACATCCCAAGCTCCGCAGCCCTCCATCACAGCCACGTGCAACAGCAGTTAGCAAGAGCGATACGAACCTTGGCATCTCGTGTTCCCGGCTTGCTGGCATCAATACTAGGATGACGCACGTTGTGACCTGGGTCAAGCCTCCAGGGGTGCCGTTAGAGCGCATCGTGAAGCCTCGCCGTCTGCGGCTGTGCATTGCCGGGCCATCGAGACATCTTGTCTTTCACCAACCCCTCGACGGAAGCTTGAGCACGCATCGTCGGGCGAGTAATACTCGGATACATGGCATCCAGGACGACGTGCAAACAAGTCATCGCCCTTTGGCTGTGCACAATCTACAAAACGAATGTCTGTTGTTTCGAGCTGCGGCCGTGCCTAGTTGGATACGATAGTTTATTGTCTACACGAACCCATTGCCATCGCAAATTGCAAATGCATGTATCGCTTGCCATATCCTTCCGTATTCTGCTCTGTGCCTGTTCCTGCACTGCCACAGATGATGCTTCGTATTACAGCCTCCCCAATGCCGTCCGGCGGGGTCCCAAACATCCGCATTTGGCTTCGAGTTCTCCCTACTGCACGAAATTAGATCCACGCACCTGCAGGCCACCGTTCTTGCACAAAAACTCACTCCTGGGTTCATCGCTATGGGGTTTGGGGGCCAGAGGGCGCTGCAGCTTACATTCAGCTTATTGAGCTAGGTGCACCTAATCGGGTGTGGTTGCTACGATTACATCAGGTGTACATATCCGTTCTCTCAGAAAGCCTCTTCCATCAATCTTAAACCCTGTTTTTCTCAGCACTACCTTTTCACAGCTTACTCGACCGCATTCAGCTCCCGCGCTGCTGTGGGCAGGCATTTGGAGCACATCGTGCAGTACGTCTATGTCAACTGTCCATAGTGCTCATATGTCCACCACCTAGGTTGATAGAAGTAGAAGGCTCGAAGGGCATCTGCGAGACGACAGCAATGAGGAGGATAGCCGTTAGATTTCAGACCGAGTTCATGGTTCGAGTCCAATCCAAGTTTAGAGAGTCTGTAAACTAATTCCCTGCTAATCGCTTTTGGCTAACGGGGTCGCACCAGCTCTTGGGCGCGAGCATTGAGTGAACCTTGTTAAGGTGGGAGAATCGTTTGCCAACAATTGGAGTCACATTATTGATGGGGAATGAGGGACGCAATCTACACCAAGTTAACTTTAGAACCGTTTTTAAACCATGTAGGGAGGTCTTCAAATTCGTTGAAGAGTCTAAACCATAGAATGAGATATCTAGAAAGCGTAGCGCACTTTAATACATGCCAAAGTCATTGCATCGCTCAAGTCATTGCATCGCTCAAGTCATTCGAGTTCACACTAGTTCATTTCCTGTTTCCCACCACCACAAAGACCCTGTGCGCTTGTTCACACAAATTGCGCCCCTTTGTATCTGCTTGCTCATTTTGGGCTTCACCTCGGCAGTGATACCAGTATAAGTCGATGAGAACCATGCGATCGGCAAGTCCGCCTCCAAGATTTTCTCTGACAAAACTCGCCGCCCCGCCGATCCCTACATTATTGGTTAAGACGACTTCAGATACCCACTTCAGGTCACTACCGAAATTCAAGACGAGGTCAACGTGGGATGGGTATTTTCACAGGTGGGCCCGAGGAATGTAGGGTGCGGCCGAAGTCTAGAGGATCACCCGAGTGGTAACACGAGGTTTAGCTAGGGCATCAAATCCTCTATACAACCGGCTTGTGTGTTTCCTCAACCATCTGTTCTAATGCAGTCCAAAGAGAAGATCGCAGCAATGATGGGCTCGACCTCTGTGGATTCTGGCAACGTTTGTTTATCAGCAATCACTCCTCCTTCCATTTCCACATTGAGACACTGGATAAGAAAAATGCAGTTCTGCTATGCCAATCTGCTTCTCTCCAACTCTTCGAATGCCGTTGACCCCGGTTGATCATGGATGAGCTCGATCCACATGATCCGCATCAGGTGCCCCTTCACTTCCTTCCAATCCTGCACATTGCCCCTGTACAGCTCACACCACGCATCCCTCATCCACGCTTTCTGTGTCCCGGTAACCGTGAACGCAGCGACGATCAGCACCCATAGCCTCAAACTCACATCCTCTCGTTTGACCATACCTGTTCCCATTTGGTACGCCTCTTCCAATCGCTCATTCAACCACCCATACGGGATCTTCCGTCCCGGCGCTTTGAAAGTCGTCGTGAGAAAGGCTAGCATAGTCAGCCGTACTAGCTCTTCGATGGGGTTGGAAAGCTGCGAGGACAGGTGCATGAGGCGTGATTGGAGGGATGTGAGGACGGATTGGAAGCAGGCGGCGTTGTGACGGGCGCGCTTCAAGACGTTTCGGTTGATTCTCAAAGAGAGATATTGGAAATCTTGAAAGACGTTCACGAGACGCCAGTCCCAATCTTGGTATGGTTCGTAAAGATTTGAAGGTAGAGGGAGGTAAGGAGCTGGGATATTGCAGGTCCAGGATACAGAGGGGTGGAGGAAGAAGGGAGATTTTCCAGAGGAAAGGGAGTAGGCGAGATCGATACGATCGAGTTTGAAATGCAGCTTTGGTCTTGCGTCGAGAAAGCTCAGACTGCCTCTCAATTCGACAATCTTCCGCAGTCCCTTGAAATGGGCAGCCGCCGCTTCCCAATCGCCGAATACAGCGCTCAACAAGGCAAGGTTTATCACAACCACGAGTACAGACTCATCTTGATACACGTTATGGTTCCTGTTCATCTTTTCCTGTAGAAGGGATAATGTTTTCCGTAGATGAAGCAGCGTCTTGTGTCCGGGCTTGCCATCCCATCGCGGATACAAAAGGTCACTGACAGCGTAGCTGGCGCAGAGGACAGAATGCAGGAAGGCAGTGTCCTCGAAGAGCCATTCGAAAGATGCATTTTCTAGACAGTCGAAGTCAACGGCGCGATCGAGGGGCGAAAGCGCTTGGTTGGCGACATTGTAGGCGAAGGCTTTGAACAGGACTGAAAGCAATGTCAGTGTAGGTTCAAAGGGCCAGGTTTAACTCAAGTGTTCAACGCCTAGAACATCCCAAGCCAAGATGTTGACACGCTTCGATAAAAGTCAAACCTTGTTCTGGAGCCTACTTACTACCTTTGGCTTCTGCATCGATATCGGGTCCCGAGAAGCGGACAGATGCAAGATCACTTATCAAGGTACCAACAGGCAGGATTGAATACGAAGTAATATCAAAGGGCGTTTGAGCTGCGGTGGCCTGTAATCCCCGCTCTTCTTTGGCAAGTCGTTTCTTCTCGCGAATCGATCGGCGGGAGTCTTCGCGCTTGTTTTTGCCTTGCATGCAGCGGCTACGGATTTGGAGGCTTTTGCCGGGTTTCGGGTTTGCTACCGGATCGGAGACATGAACGAATTCAAAATGGATTGGCATAGTGGTGATTGGTTTCGGATATGATAGACGGTACTGTCCAAACTGCTATCTCTTTGCAGCCGTCGACCTGCTTTAAATTTATGCACCGGCTGGCGGCCAAGTTCCCGGGCGGTGATTGTGGCTTAGGCACTCAGCAAGCTTGTCCAGTTCCTCGGCACTATTCATCGTGGTAAAGTCGTTGGTGTGTTCGTTCGCTATGGATATGAGAGGCTAGGATGAAGTTCAGCCGCCCAGGGCGCCAAGGAAGAACCGACCAGATTGCTGGCCCGAAATGGAAAGCGCTTAGCCAATTTTGGGGGCGAAGCGTAGAGGCTGATGACGACAGCCTCGATTTGGTACCAGCTTACTGAAGTACTACTGATGTTGTTTCCTTCGGACGAATTATGGCTTCACAAAAAGGCATACAAAATGATCGAGCTGGTTCCTGTACATCACCTCATTCCTCTCATTGAATACACAGGTTGAGTTTCTTCATAGCACTTTACGCAGTTCAAAATTCTCAACAATATTCCATATAGTTCAAGTCAGCAACTGGTGATAGTCCTACATCTCCGATATACACCATGGCTTCGATGTCTCTACCGCCATACAAAGCATCCGTATGCAACATGATGGTCAAAGGCGTCAAGGATCCCAAGAAACAACCCAAGGTCGCCTTGTCGGGCAAGACACTGCTCATCACAGGAAGTAACAGCGGCATTGGCTTGGCCTGCGCAAAGCTTTTACCTACTCTCGGGCTCTCTCATCTTATCATGGCGGTACGAAGCATCAACAAAGGCGAAGAAGCAGCTGCACCGATTCGTCGAGTCTATCCAGACTGCAAGGTCGAAGTATGGGAGCTCGACATGTTATCTTACCCATCTATCGAAGCATTTGCCGAAAAATGCAAAACACTACCCATTCTAGACATGGCCATCTTGAATGCTGGTGTTGGGAGTGGACCTGTATCACACATCAATCCTTCGACGGGTCACGAGGAAACCTTCCAGGTAAACTATCTCTCCACAGCGCTCTTGTCAATCCTTCTGCTTCCAATATTGGCTGTGAACCCACGAATCGGCCGCACCACGCCCGGCCGCCTCACCATCATCGGCTCTGGTACAGCGCTTTTCGCCTCGTTCAACAACCGCCATGCGGACCCTGTAATCCCGTCGTTCGACATTCCATTCTCAGGACTCGCTGCAGCCAGTGAGCGCTACGGCGTCTCCAAACTCCTCGTTTTGATCCTCGTGCATATGCTTTCACTCTCTGTCCCAGCAGATAAAGTCATCGTGAACACTGTCGAGCCAGGCCTCACCTCAGGCACATCGCTGCATCGAGACTTTACGGGTGCTGGTAAGTACTTCATGGCAGGAATGAAGAAGATGACGGCAAAGACGCCGGAAGAGGCGGCTTGGACGTATGTTGATGCGGTAGCGGCGCATGGAAAGGAGAGTCATGGTGGATTCGTGATATTCTGGGAGGTCTCTGGGTAAGCTTATCAAGGCACTGGGATTGTCGGGAAGAGGCTAACGAAGTCTTGCAGGTTTCCGCCCGTTTTGTACGAAAACGATGGAAGGTTGGCCATGGAGAGGCTGTGGGTCGAGACCATGGCGGAGCTGGAGTTTGTTGGGGCGAAGGGGATCTTGGATTCGATGAGGGGATAATCGATAAAGAGGGAATTGTTGAAGAACCCTTGGCAATTGTGCTTTTTCCGTAGTACCCTTCAATTGTTAAGAACATCTCCTTGTTACTAGCTATTTGATGACCTCGGACGGTCTAGATTGGACAGTGCAATTGGAAGGAAGAGTCCCCTTTACAAGTCCATGGTTCCTTCCCTGCAAGGACGAGGCTGGCTGAGTGTCACTGCCAGCATTTTCCATTACATCGTATTCAGTTTTATCTTTGCAAGAGCAGAGCCTGATCACACTTGCTTGTCGAAGTCTAGTTTCACATGTGAGTCAGATACCAAGTGTGTTGTGAGTCTACTCAATTGTGTATAGATTTTCCTAGTACCTGGCCACACCAACCGTTTGGGTCATGTTACATTTGCAACCGTCTGTAGGTATTTGTAGATAGAGTCCTCCTACAGCAGCCACGTTCTAGCTTGACGCATTGAATTGCTCCATGGCTGTACCCGGGTGTACTATTGAATAACGACAGAGAGAGCCACATATTAATGGAACCACGTGCATATGAACAAGTTCTAATGTACCAAGTAATGTGCAAGCTAAAGTAGAATACATGTGCAACATGAGGTAGTAGAAACGGCGAGGGATGCAATTCAGCTGTGGTCCTTTAATGTGAGACATGCATGTGAAGTTGATCGAGGAGGAAACATCTGGACCATTTCTGGGAACAAGACGATTTCGAACATTGAGTCAACCGTTCCTTGGCGTCCACAGCGATATTATAATCTGCGTAGAGGCTCGTACATATTTCACGCAGAGGCTTAGACTTAGACGCAATGTAATAGCGCAAAATAGTACGTGCGGGAAATAGTTACTTTAAACTCATTCAGGGCTCTGGTCCTGGTATGTTGATTGCGCCAGACCGTAGATGTTGCGACTTTATGAATTGGCCCAAAATTACACTTGTTTGGTCCACGATCCGACATAAGTGGAGCCAAGGCCAGGAATATCTGTAATCGTGTCGGACACCTCACAGTAAACCACGGTAGAAGATCAATACACCTAAACATGGACTCGTGGAACTTGATGTCATTATCATCCGCATGTTGGCCTTTTCAACGTCTGGTATTCTTTAAGGAACAGCTGGTGTACGGTTACGAATGACGGAGTAACGGATAGGGGTCAATGATGCGACGAGGTCAAGAACGTTTTGCGAAGATCTTGGCAGGGAAGTTATTAACGATGTACCGGCACAAGGTATATCCTAACAAAACTCGGGCGACAACAAGGTTCCAGATGATTGTCTCGTAATCAACGGTAGGATCGGAAACGAGATAGTGGGAGGCTTGGAGTCAAAGCCAATAAAAGTCGACAAAATATTTGGATCCAGACACTTTATTTGCAAAGGTAAATGCGTGGATCCAGAAGAGATAGCGTGTGTGAATACCATAATTCGTAAAACGATTGCACTTCGGTGATAACGGAACGGGGTCGGAGGGAAATAGGTGGACCCTACAACGGTTATAGATCAAACTTCTTGAATCTAAGGCAGGAACGAAGTTAGTGTACAGTTTCCATCCACGTGGTACAAACGAAACCAAGACAGGAAGAGTCCATTCAACAGAGTCGCTGCGTGTTGGTCGGGAGTACAGTCCTTGTTGAGAATCTTGGAAATTTTGGGCATCGTCTCACTGGACGGATAGAGCAGACAGTGCAAGCGCAGTACGGAAAACTCTCTCCTATACAAGAGATGGACGTTCTGAACCACATGTACCTTTCGAGGCAGAACCAACTGATGATATACACCAAAGATTATGACCAGAATCCAGGTCCTAACCCGGCAATATCAGAGCATAGTTCTGGCACGATGAGGTGTCCAGGCACCGGACCGGATCAGCAGCGCGGTCGCTTCAAAAGTTTCAGCATCTGGTTCGCGCGTAAAAATTGTTCCACTCGAAACGTAATTCTTTGAATCGCGGTGGTTGAATGACGCAAGGCTGCGTGTCGATCGCGTGCGCAGACAACTCGGGGTACGGAACGGCGCTTGAAATGGACAGGAGTCAGACGGTGGGGAACAAGATCGGTCGAATTTGAACAGTCAAGTTCATTTGGACACTCGACATGAGGAACAGGTCGAAGAAGACGTGAAGGGAACCCTGACAGCGATGGCAAACGCGAACAAGGTGCCATAGCGTCTCCTATATCAAGCCGCGGAATGAGGCAGATGAAGGTTCCACTCGAAGCGCCACGGCCAGACCCAACCAAGCAGTTGTACGGTTCAATGTGCCATTGCTCGTTTCTCGAAGCGAACGGAAGGATTATTGTCGTATTTCGCGTCGCTTAAAGCGATCACACCGGCCCCATAAACAGCCTGATATCAATTAAGCGCTGCGATAACGCCGTGATCGACGTTTCTTGGCAGGGGAGACAAAGTCTGTTTTGTCGATTTGCACTGGGGCGATGGCGTTCTCGATCGTCAGCCCTGTGTGTACATAGTAGATGGAGGTTGGCACTGGCTGTGTGCGAAGAAACGGCACTGGCATCGAGCACGAAAGGGCGGCGCAGGAAGACGAGCCAGGCCAGGTCGACATTTGGCATGCAAGAGGCTGCAGCTCGGGCAGGTGAGACATGGTGCAATGGCGGGCGGTGAGGAACGACAGCGCTGAACGGCCTCCCCGCCTTTCGCCTTTCAGGACGCAACGAGAGAGGCCAGCAGCCGAAATGAGGCTCGGCGCCTTGCAAACAAGGAGCAAGAAGCTTCGGCCCAAAAGGGAAAGCGAATGCAGAAGAGGAGTTAGCCTTACGACGAGCGCCCATGCTTAATTTCCACCGACGAACGTGCGCGCGATGCTTGTCGAGTGGTGTTTATCGATTTGGGCGGGGCTTCTGGCGCAGGATGCAGCGAGTCGTGCTCCGTGTGACTGGGCGTGCAGCAGGAGAAGCCGCGGCGGGGAGGACGGCGAGCTGCTGGGGAAGGGGAAGCGGTCGCGGTCGCGGTGCAGAGGAGGCGCCGGCAAATGTCCGCCGACACGGCTGGGAGCAGGCGAGCGCATGGTGCACGGCGCATGGCGCATGGCGCAGGGCCGCAGAGCGAGCGTCGGTGATTTTTGCAAAGGTGCAACGCTGGCTTACAGCTGACAGAGCACCAGATGCCAGATTGGAGGAATGATCGTCAGGGCGGCCCCCATGCGCCTTCCATGTTTTCCAGCTTCACGTCACTGGCGCTTGGCGGCGGATCCCTGCAGCCACAACAACACGGCCAGCGTCTGCGCTCCACTCCACCCGCCCACCGCCACGCCCACCGCCAGCGCACCGTCGCCCCCTCTGCGCACCCCGTCCGGCGCCCGCCATACGCCGTACGCAGCCAGCACCGCACAGTAGCCGCCCGGCCGACTCAGCAGCCCCCCGGCCCTCATCTGGAAATACGACAGCCAGAACTGCCTCTCGCGGCCTAGCGCCAGGGGCTCGAGCGCATCGACTGGCCACGGCGCTGCAGCTGCCATGGTTCCTGCGCTAGTCAAGGCTCCGCCAAGCCCACTTGCATGGCCCGAAATCCGTTCCCCCTGCTGCCCGCCGTTTTCTCCCCTTTCCAATGGACGCCTGTTTCCGGCGCACCGCGGCGCCCGCAATCTCCCTCCGCTACATAAGGATTCCTCGCCCTCGCCCTCGACTTTTCCTCCTCACTTCACTCAAGCCAATCTACGAGCTCAAGTCCTCCCTGACCTTTCGGTCGTCCAGTCGTTTACCAACTTATACTATCATTAATAATACCCTCCGCCAACAACCAACAAACAACCTTTCTCCTACAACCAAGTTCAATACCTTAATCAGCCAAAATGCGTGCCTTCATCGCTGCTACCCTCTTCACCGCCGCCATCGCGGCCCCCTCCTACGGCTCCGGCTCCTACGGCCAGCCCAACTACGGTTCGGGCTACGGCACTGGCGAGGAGACCACCACCCCGGCTGTCCCAACCTACCCGGCTGAGACTCCTGAGGTCCCTACCTACCCTGTCTCTACTCCTGAGGCTTCCTCTACCGTCCCGTACGTTCCTGAGGTGCCTTCTGAGACGCCCGAGGTACCCAGCTACGGTACTCCTTCTGAGACTCCCTACGTTCCCGAGGTTCCTGAGGAGACTTCCTCTGTCCCTTCGTACCCCGTAGAGACTCCTGAGGCGTCAAGCTCGGTCCCCTCGTACCCTGTTGAGACCCCCAGCGCGTCCCAGCCTGGTTACCCGGTTGAGACCCCCTCGGTCCCAAGCTACCCGTCCTCTACTCCTGAGGTTCCCGAGGTGCCTTCCTACCCCACCGCCCCGGCTCCTAGCAGTGAGTGCACCACCCAGACCACTGTTACTGTCACAGTTCCTTACCCAACAGGCCCCGTTGGCACTGGCTACGTCCCTGCTCCTCCTGCTGGCACCGGCTCTTACAGCGTCCCTCCGGCTCCTTACCCATCTGCCCCTGCCCCGTACCCATCTGCCCCCGCTGGCACTGGCTACGTCCCCGCTCCCCCGGCCGGCACTGGCTACGTCCCTGCTCCTCCCGCCGGCACTGCCCCCGCTGGCACTGGCTACCCCACCAAGCCTACTCCTACTGAGTACTTCACTGGTGCCGCTTCCCTCAACAACGCCGCTGGCTTCGTTGCTGGTGTCGGTGCCTTCGCTGCTCTTTTCTTGTAAATGTCATCTTCCAACTAAGCTTGCCCTATGGTAGGCTATGACTTTGCATGATTAGCGTTCTTGGTTCGTTACAATGGTGTGTCGGGTGGCGGACGTAATGGATGTGTTTGGTAGAGAAGTAGACAATTGAGAACTTTACCTATATTTCACCGTGTTTTGCTTTGTGACATGCTTTCTTCAAGTTGTTTGGAACAGGTTTTGTGATTTTGTAGTGAATCACTTTACTCCCTATATGGCATTTGTTTCCTTGTTTTGAATAACTGTAATGCTATCTAGTACATCAATGGAGATAATGCCCAACTTTTGTTTTCTCTCCTGTAGCATGAATGAAGTTCGCCTGCCCGCCGACATAAGCGCTAACTCATAGATCGCTCGAGTGTGCGTTCATACGTAGTTCGCTACCAACAGAGTCATCAACTCGTGTACCATCGGTAGCGCCTCAAGCCCACTCTTAAAGTTCCAAAATTCCAAGTGTCTTAGGTAGAGTCCTTTGCCTGCTATGCCAATAATCTATCACTGACGTCTGAATAACCTCGAAACCAACCCCCGCCTCATTTCGGACGCTCCCACAGTCCTGGATCCAACCAGATCTTAGTTGGACCAAGGCCGCGCGGCATGCGTGGCCCTTGCAACCAGGTCAGGAACGAACCGTTGGCCAAAGCCGCGCGGCAATTTAAGCATATCTCTATTCGAGTCGTCTCATTTAACGTTTGCGTCAAATATAGAAAGCGAAGGCAGGCACGAACTGGTGGGGTGGCTGCGGGATATGGTTGAATTTGGGTTTGAGTGGGTCGTGAGGCTTTTGTGTGACGCGGCCTCGTGGTGCGCCTCAAAGCAAGGGGGTTGGGGGAAAGCGCAGATGTCTTTTCTTTCTAGAATTGAGAGGATTCTGATGAAAATTTTGTTTCACAAATCTGGTGTAATCCGGCCGTCGCAAGGGCTGATATCAATGAGAGTCACTATATGTGAATATTGCCTGAGCTGCTTCGTGCTGCCTTTGTCATGGCCAGTCAATTTTACTGGAGCTGCTTTGTGCTTTCTTATGATGGTACTACAAAAGATTGCAAGATATTGACAGCAAACATATAACGTCGCCACAGGTACCAAGGCAAGGTAGAGTTATGATGACTGCTAGTGAATAATCACCCATTAGTGAATGCACATGACGTATTGTAGCAGTCACTCTTGAAGCGGCTTCCGCAGTTGCAAATATAACTAAAGAAGATACAGGGCAGTCATGTTTATACTATAATAGTAGTTGCTCGTAGCTTTAGCAGCTCTTTAGAGACTAAGTATAGTTAGCTATAATGTAAATGACTAAGACTATAGCGCTTAACGTACTCTACGGGCGAGTGGTCTACACAGGTAAGTGGCCCACATTTGTCAAGACCCTATTAAAACCACCTCTTTGTACCTATGCCTACTCAACAGCGCTAGTTAGACCCTATTAAAGAAGCTTAAGTACAGCTTACGTTTTAAGCTATTAAATAAGACGTAACTCTTTTAATCTAACGTACTAACGTACTTTATAAGTAAGCTAATTATATAAGTAAGCTAATTACTCTACTAAGCCCCTACTAAAATATACTATTATTAATAGTATAATGTAATATCTTAATAATAGAATAACTTATTTAAATTAAAAAAAGTATATATATAGCTTATACTCTATGCTATTAAATAAGACGTAATACTTTTTTAATAATTATTATAAGGTGTACTATATACTTAGTTTAATTTATACTAAAGTAATAGAGTTTACTTATAGTAGGGCCTATA
>JACVRA010000569.1:0-22953 GCA_019828545.1 Paracamarosporium sp. OC-R06-R3 | reverse complement strand
GCCTTGGTCCGCGTAGAGCAAGCCTAGGTTGTGAAATGTCCATTCCATTCCCCTAATATCCATGTTACCGTTTATAATGAACTGTCTATGTCTTGCTGCATGTTGAAGGAGCCTTTGCTGAAGGAGCCACCACTTGTCTACATCCGTACTAGGAACTTCAGATGCCACACAAGTCAGAGCTAGCCGCGCGAGGCCATTATCCCACTCGCTGTTTAAGACAGATATCGTCCATGAGTGCACACAGCTATGCACTCCGTACCCTGCAGACCCAGACGGTTGGCTAAGTAAAGGCTCTGAGTGAGCCAGGCCGTATTCGCACAGCAATCGAACTGCTTTGTTAAAGTTTACTTTGTTCTTAGTAAGCTCCTGTATCCACTCATCATCCGTAGAGCGTGCATGTTGAACAAGTCCAAACCACACATCTTGCTTATCGAAATAGGCCCACAGCTTAAGTAACTGGGCCGACGCTGCGTTCTGCTTTCGTATTAGATCAAACGTGACCTGCCATGTTGTGTATAGTGACCGGTCTTCGTATGAGCTCAGCATTGGACTCGTGGTCTGGAGTTCCAACCATGATGCCTCGTACAGCTGGAGATACTCCGCGAAGCTGTCGGTAACGTGCTCAAGGTAAGCCCCAGCCGTGGAGAGGGCAAGAGGCAGGCCATCAAGCTTCAAGACGAGCTCTTTTGCACCGGAATCTATCTTCTTAGCTCTATATCACTTGTTTAGTATGTATATAACACACCGTTTATAATACCTTCCCTTCCAGACGTGTTCGCCAAGATCTTAAGCCCGTCCCCTAGTCCTGTTAGCTTCTGAACGTGGAGACGCTGACCTTGAGTGACTCTCGCTGAACGTGTCGTGATGATGATCGATCCCTGGTCGCTTTCCGGCAGATATTGACGTATATCTACTGTAGAAGGGTCGGATTTATTTAAAATTCGAGGGTTATCGTAATTATCGTATATCAATAGCCAACGTGCATTGCCCTGGAGATCGAGCCAGGCCTTCACTGCATCAACCACCTGATTCAGGTCTCCTTCCAAGTCTACGCTGCTGAGCACTCTGGTCGAAGGGTGAGACTGCAGGACTTGCTGCGCGATGCTGCGGAAGCTAAGCTGGAGGGAATCCTCATCATTCGCATTTAGCCAGAAGATCGCCGTGTGCTTCTCTCTGTGCCGTCTGACGTATTCGACTGCCAGCTGAGTCTTTCCTATCCCTCCTAGACCGTGAAGGACGACTGCCGCTCGGCTGCTGTGGCCGTGAAGCAGCTCGTGCATCTTCGACAGCTCCTGCTCTCTGGCCACAAATTGTGCAGCTTCAGGAAACGACCTAAGATTGAACCTGACGGTATATTGTTCAAAGTCCATACCTATGCTAGTCAGCGCCGTCGCTTTATTCTATGCGTCTATGCAGAAGTCTACCTTTGTACAAAGTGTGAATTTCCTTCTCTAGCCGTCGAAATGAGTGTTCTCTTCCCTCTCCGTAGTTAAGCACCATTGCGACACCGCAGATGCCGATCAAACAGTACGCCCCGTCCTCTTCAATTGTGGTAACGCGGCGCTCGGCCCAGGACCTCCGCTCTCTGATACTAAAATTCGACAGCACATCGCCTTGGAGAGCCTTTTCTGGAATGCCCGAGATCTCGCATATCTCAGCTGCAAGCGACAGTTTGGACCCAAGTTGCTGCCCCTCTACACTAAAGAAGTCAACCAGTCTCGGTGCGATCAACTCTTGAAGCGTCCAGCCCCGGGTAAACCATCGGCTTGCCTTGAAGGCCTCTTTCCATGCCCTTTCTCTATTCGCGCTCTCCTGTTTGGAGACATCCGAAAGGTAGACGTAGCAGTGCGCAGCGTTCCGGTACCACCGAAACATAGAGTTGATCGCCGCGCCAAGTTCGACCGCATTCTTCTTATCGATACAGCAGGTATCTATCCAGAAGTACTGCAGTCCATCAACTTCGGCCTGCTTTGCACAAAACTGTATCTTCTCCCACCCAGCCTTGCTGACGGTCTTGCTCATGCCTGCGTTGGCTTCCATGTCTTGGAAAGTGACCTCCTCCTTTCCCCATGTGTGAGAGAGTATTGCGTAGGCAGGTACATGGTCGCTAGCGGGTTCGCAAAGAACGATAGCGCCGTCCGGTTTGCGCTGCAAAAGGCGTATTAGGGCCATGACGCGCGATATCACGACAAGCACGAATCGTGCGGCTCGTTCGGCATATCGGCGCGAGGTATTCGAGGGTCGACCGTGTGGAGGCAGACGTAGGAGAATCGATCGTGAGGTAGTGGTGTCGTGGTGGTTGTAGGTGCTGTCGCGAGGCTGCACCGTGGCGCAGGCTGGCTGGTGAGGGGACGCTCATATTACCTGCATATCTTTGGAAGCCTGGCGCGTATCCCTCGATTCAATATATAGCAAGCCTTTTAGCTCTTTCATAGCTGTCTCTAAGCGGTGGGAAAGCGATTCTGCTACAAGGCGTAGCGGTTGCGCTTATTGAATATAGGAGCCAGACAACGAAAGTGCAAAATCCTGAAACCGCTGATTGACTTGTTAGCTAGTCTTAGCTCGTTCAACACTACTTAGGCTTATATTACAGTGTAATTATTATGTGAGCGTGCTGGTCGCGCCTCGGCATGACCAGGGCCCGATCGCTTAGATGGAGAGGTACCTATCGCCATAGCGACCCTGCATGAATCGTCCTCGTATTGCCGCCACAGGACTAACGGTGGCTAGCTAATATCTTTGCAAGGCAAAGAAGTAAAAACACCGTTAAATTACGACTATTTAAAGCTCTAAACGCCTAGCACTGAAGCTGGTGCAGGGGTGCCCTAGCCTATCACAAAATTAGGCACCCTCGTCACTAGCGCGACGTTCACGACAAGGCTGGTATTTTTTTATTAGCACTAATTAGAAGGTTAAAGAAGACTAACAGCGTCTAGCGCAGGCATTAATATAAAGAAAACTGGATGTGGAGAGATTATATAGCCTTTTAAAGCCGAGGTACCTGTGAATTTTCTCGCTACGGAGTACTTCTCGCTACGTGGTGAGGGATGTTATTTACAAGAAACAATCAGAAGAAGACGGTGAGCAGTAAGGACTGTAGGGGAACGAACGACTGTAGGAAGAAGAAACAGGGAACTTGACGAGCCAAGCAAAATGCAATTTTGGGTTAGGATAAGTTAGGAAACAACAATGAAAGCAAAATGCAATGTAACGTGGTGATAGAGCGAGAGTTGCTAGTAATATACCAAATGAAACAGGCAGACAAAGAACGAAAAGCCTTAAGCAGCAACGAGCGTGGTTAGCGGCCAATTATGAAGTCTGCTATGGTTGGAGTAACGGAAAAGACAGGAAGAGAGCCGGAGAAATCGATATGGAGGAGCCAAGCTCTACAGATTCTGCGTCGCTTCCACACACTCTTGGTTCACGCAGACATTTTCCAGGATTCCGAGGTTTTCGTCAAGCTCGCAGGAGTTTCCATCAGTCTTCGAACATTGCACCGCTCCATCGATTTTGAGATTTCCAAGCGTTGGTCGATCAATACAGATGGAGTATACTTTGGTGATGTTAAGGCTCTCAAGTGGCTGACACAGTTATGTTAGTAGAACACCATCGGACTGAATGCTATAGTGTACCTGACACGGGAGATCTCGACGACAAAACCAACTACCCGATACCTGAAAGCAATTTTGCTTGCCGCTGTCTCCTCGAACTGCAGGGGCAGCTAATGCCGGAAGGGCTGCTGTAAACAGCGCTAGAAGATACATAGTGCAAATTGATTCTTGTAGGGAAATGTAAAGATAAGAGAAGGACTGGGTGAAGTGGCAGAACAGTGAGCTCCATGCTCGTATTTATACACAAGATTCTTAGTGCTTGTACATGGATTGTGCCAATGAGATTCCGAATTTGGAAATCAAGATTCAGTCCTAACCAATTTTAGAAATTCCACAAACCGTTTTCGAGTTATGGGATAACATTTCTGTCATGCCTTGAAATGCTACACTGTGAACATACTTATGATGGATCGAGTCGAAGATACATGCTGTAAACCAACGACCTGATCTCCGCAGATATGACGTCCGAACTTGATGATGCAGTGTTAGTGTCGCTTCCATGGACACCAACCATGCCAGAATTCGAAGCGTTGAGGGACGCCATACCGAAAATGGATGCGGAATTCGATTCCCGCAAAAAAGTCGAGCAGGTTGAGGCCATGATGGAAAAGATGGCTGGTGAGCATAAGGAGGAGATGGACGAGATGCGTAAGGCATTTGAGACGGCGTTGAAGCGAACCAATGATTTCTTGGTCGTTACCGCCAATCACGTCGAAGAGCTGCAACACAGGCTGAAGGAGCAAGAGCGGTACGAGTACGAACGTTCGAAGCAAGACCCTCTGCTGATTTTTCACAGACGCAATCATGTCCTGAAGGAAGAAATTGACGATCTACATGCACGGGTAGTTAGCTGGGACGATTGGAAGGAGGCCACATCGGAGTGGTGCAATTCGTTGATGGCTCTGTTGTTCGGGGATACTGTTATGACCGAGGCACCCCAGATTAATGCTCTGGAAGGCTGGACTCAGCATAGTCCTGTGTAATTTCTCTTCCGCTCATGTTTGCTTCTTTTCCATGCTATTTCTAGGCGCCGGTGAACTAGTGAACTACAATCATTGACATATTCACCCATGCTCCCCTCACTCTTCTCAATAGCACATGACAATGACGTAGACAAAGATTAGCCTATGCGCGTCCGACTGTACCGTGAAATCACCATACAAGCTCCAATCTAACTAAAGCTAAAGTTTTCATTGACGAGTATGGATTGACGGCAGTCACCAACAAAGATAATGTTCGTCCTAATCCCCCGGAGTCCACAGCGTAAAACATTCCAAAGAGACAAGTTCAATATACGGTCTCATACACTCGTAATTGGGTATGTTGGAGGATACAAAAGCATGCTTCCAACGGCACTTAGCATTAGGCGCAAGATCTCGTATCAAACACTTACAGGTTTTGAATATTTGGCGGACGCTGGCTTGTTCTCGTTGAACAACTCGTCCAGAAAATCTACCATGTCTTTGCAGCCGCTCCATTGCTCGGCGTTCGTTAGGCCGAAGACTTTGTTTACAGCTCGTTGATCCACAATGAAGTCCATGCTATGCCTCTCCGTCGGAAGCGCATGGCCCTCCATACATTCGAGCAACACGAAGCCGAGATCCCTCAAGTCAGAATTGGCAGGGTTCGATGCACTCTGAGTCACTGCCTCGAAATCCGCTGCTGCCGTCAGTCCAAGAAGCTGTCAGCATAGATTACTCACACAGAACAATTCGTAAATCTGGGGTTGTGAACCGGATAGTTTTCGCTTGCACCCGATGATGTACCATACCGTGATTCGCGAGATGGCCAAGAGCGCCGAAAACCTGGCAAGTAAGGTATTGAATATCGACAAGGGAACGCAACTCACAGCGTGAGCGATGCATTGAATGTGCCGCTCTTCCATCTTGAGATGTACATGGAGTATCTGCGCGAGAGTGAAGCGACAGTACTCGAAAGACAGCTCTACCGATTCAATATCTGGCACCGCGCTAAGAAGCTTGACAATGTTCTCGTGATCGACCAGATCGAAGGCACGTTTTTCCGTGAGGCCGGCAGCAAGTCTACATGTTTTCACCATGAATAAGCCATGTCGTCCCCGCTGGGTTCGCACGTCCCACTCTTCCCCGTCTTGTGTAAATGTACCTAATGTGACCGCAGGCCCGACCTTGCTCGGTGACCGTTCTGGCGATGAAAAGGTTTTGCGAAAATCAAGGGATGGAGGGGACAGTTTTACGAGCGACCTGGACACCGCTGTGGTAGCGCGGAGCTGCAAGGCCTTGGGCGAAGTGGTAGGAGCGTGTAGATATGTATCTCGACGGATTGGAGGCCTAGGAGGCGGGCGCATGGGTTGTAAGGACGTGGCATTCTGTCGGGCTTTTACTTCGAGCGCGACTTTGGTGGGTACGACGTTCTGCGCTGGGTTGAGCACCTGCTGAGGACGGGGAAGAGGACGGGCAAGGTGAGGTTGCCCATTAGAGTCGACGGTCATGACGAAAGACTTGCAGTGGCGATAGCTGAGCAACGATGCGAACGTGAATCGCCATGATTGAGGGGGAATAGTAGACTCATAGCAGCGTCGCGACCCTTCGCGTAGCCAAACGCGCACGCAAAAAGCTGTTCAAGGGTTTTGAACACTTGAATGTGGAGAGTGAAAAACCAAAAACAGAGGATTTGACTTGGCGCCCGTGCATCTCGAGCACCGACCTCGTTGACAAACTCATAAGCGTACAGCTTGATTGTTGCGCTGATAGTTAACAATCGTTTTTCCTTAAGCAACTCTCCTACTTACGTTCGATATGTACCCCACGACGATTCGCTACGCTCCGCTGCCGCTGTTGCGATCCAAGCGGCCTGCCGAGCAAGAAGCTATGGCCGTCCCGCGGACGCCGGCCCCACTGTGTACCAACGTTGGCGACGTTGGCGACACAGCCAATGCTGAGCCGCCGCTTTCCGCCGCCGCAGAGGGCTGTGATGCCAACTCGTCGCAAATCCCAACCGACCCGAAGCCAGGCGGCTCAGAGCCCTCCACCACCCCAGAGAAGATGATCGTAAATGCCTGGCCCTCTCAAGTTGCCAGTCGCATGAGCACTTCGTGGCTACTGCCGGCGCACCACGACCAGTCATCGGCCATCGCACTTCTTCTCAAAACCGAGATTGAGTCTCATAGGATTTCCAAGGAGATGTTGCATGCGACCGAGCAGAGACGACTGGAAGCTGTGCACTACTGTCAACATCTCGAGGCCGCCAAGCAAAGGCTCGAAACGGACGTGTGTAATTGGGCAGCCGCTTACAACGCTCTCGCGGTTGCGTTTTCCCAATGCTCAGCCGAGAATAAGCGCATCACCAGGAAGAACGCCAAACATGAAAACGATGTGAATTACGACCCCTCACTGCAGATACATGATACTACCCAGCAAGATGCAAATCAACCCATGTGACCTATTTAGATAGCGAGTAACGTTAATGAAACTGATCAAGGCATTGCTCCGTTTAATTCAGTTGCATTTAGTTCGAATTCTTATAATCTTCAGTGCCTTTTCCCCATCTCAACGTATTTCATAGAGCGAGCCTATAAGTACCTGATCCGACAGAGATTAGAACTCCGACATTAGTAGTTTCCTGTCGTCGGATAGTAATCGTGCATTCTAGAAGTCCGTAGAATTCAAGTAGGGACTTTCGTCGTCTCTAAGTTATGTTATACCATCCCTATTTATGCCGTGATATCTGCACAAGTCTGAGCCCTTCGGTGAGGTATATGATGACCACAACAGAATGTCATATCATGGCTAACTTAAGTAAGATAATAAACGATGTTGAATCATTGTCGACGAAACTAATGTATGAGAGGAAGCTACAGCATTGCACAAGAGATAGCAGCAAGGCGCTTGCTGCCAGTGAGAGATTCGTTTATAAAGTGTTACATGATTTTCAATTTACGTCTCTGTTGTGGCACATGTGTGTGCAGCCTCCGTCAATGAGCACTCGCGGTGAGATGAATGATTTAAGCAGCGCATCATCCGAATGATCTCATACTCCTGATAGTCCCGATTCTGACAATCTGCATTACTGCAGGTCCGAGCTGCCTGGTTCAATCTTGGAAGAATACTTCTGGTCACAACCAGACATACCCCTTCTGGATTTTCGGCGCACTTTTTGAGGCGTTCAGTCGCGGACTTTTCGAGAAGATTATCAAATTCCTCCTTGCCGCCCGGTTTGAGACCCTGTGTAACAGCTCGACGTACGGAGTCCTCCTCCAGTATATCAAAGATGAAAAAAGGATCTACGTGGCGATAAATGCATTCCATGGTGATAAATTTCGCTAACTTTGGCTCCCACTTCCATATATTGTTTTTGCTCTCTTTATCTGACGTTCTCCATGACTCATATAGATTATACAAACGCATGAGTTCGAAAAAATCATAATCATCGATGGAGGAAGTAATGGCGGAAGGAATCATGACTGTGTTTATCAGAAGGGTGTTGAGAAAGTATCTCTCGTCAGGAACTTATAGCTGTTTCTGTGTATACAATCACATTGAGGCGCATAGCAGGTCAATAACGAGATAAGTTGTGTTCTGGGTTTGGCCTTTCATATTCAGGTTCTCGTTCTTGGAGACAGTATAGCCAGAACCAGAATTGAGAACCAAAAAGTGGTTTTTGGAAATCGAAAGATAGATAGCTCAACCATGCTTCGTGGTACAATATGGCCCGTGTCACGGTGGAAAAGCTCTGCAAAGTCATGTCCTATCCTAACCTGCAACCTAAAACCCTTTCTGTCCTAAATCACAAGGTTATTTACAAGATTATTAGAAACGATAAGCATCTGCGTATACAGATATTAGGAAAAGTTTTAGGGAAGCTTTACCCCCATCAAAGGACGTCAGGAGATACGAGTCCGAGTGTTTGCGCCAAAGCCTCCAGACCCGCCAACGTCACGACCTACACTTCTTGTCAAAGGAACCAGCGGTGTCATCACTGAACTTCGAGATATGCCTGCGTGTGGAACGGGACCAAATTACGTAATTTATCAGCCATCTTGGTTCAGGAACAAAGCGGAACAGAAGAAGAATGCTAGAGCTACAGTTGCACGGAAGCCTCAACGGCGAACATTCTCCGTAGGTTTTGATTACATAGATTTGCCAAGACGGCAGTGAAAACATCTTTAATGGCTCAGTAGACATTACGATGGCATTTAAGCAGCTATCTAAATGGAGTGATGTATGTAAAGCTTGATTGCATTGTAACGAAATAAAAAGCTCAAATCACTTACAATCAGCAAAGTCCAGGCGATCGCAGTGGCGCTATCAAGAGAAGTCCGCTTACTGCCTCCCTAGTCTATAGTGCTATCGTTCGAGCAGATTGCCTAGGTTTCGCCGGCCCCTCAGCATCGAGCTAGCTAATGTCCTTCATGATCTCTTTCCCTTCCGAATCTAACTCTGTATCTAAAACGCTGCCACTACAAGAAGTGAAGCAAGAGAAGGGGTTAGCCTCGCTTTCTAATTCTAAGCCTATGTTAGAGGAGCTCGCTTCGTCGGCTAACTCTAAATACATGTCACTGTATAACCCTAGATACATATCAAAGGACGAATTTAAGGTAGAGCTAGTCCTCTGCTGCGAATTAGAGATCAATAAGGGACTAGAATGGCTAAAGTGCAGCCGCAGTAATTAACAAGATATAGGACACCTACTAATTTTAAAGAGCAGATATTTAGCAGTTAGACTTAGACATAGGAGTATAAATACGAGTCTACAGGGGGTTTTCTATCGGTGCGTAGGGGGTGACTTTAGCGAAAAAACTTATAAATCTATTAACTTAAAATTAGTCCTAACTAAATACTTATTAATTTTGAAGTGCATTTCTCCTTTCACAAACACCCAACGCGATCGAGATAACAGAATTAATCTAGCCTAGTTACTATATAAATCACTCTAACTAAACCACCTCTCGTCTAGGACTATCTTTTTCTTCAAGGAGATCTATACGCTGTGCCATAATCCTCAACGCTTCTATGACTGCCTGAAATTCAGCCCTTGACCCCTCTGCTCCCGCTCCTGTGGTGGAGCGCAATCCATCTCCAGTTCTTGCTGCAGCTTCTGCTCGTTCCCTTCGCGTCCTTACTGGTGGCTGCTTCCTGGTTGAAGATGATGACTCCGCTCGTCGTGTGGCTGATGATTGCGGCTCTTTTTCGCAATTGTAGAATTTCTCGAAGCGCTCCTGATTTTTGACTGCCTGATCCATAATCCAAGCATCTGCCTCATCGTCAGGCATGCGTGCTCGAATCTCGCTCGCTGGCTCCCATCTCTTCTCGATATCGGTCTTGTTGAGAAACCGATCCCAACCAACCAAAACGTATACTGAATCGCGTTTGTCGCCCTTCGTATTTTCAGTGAGATACGCAAACGTGTTATCGGGATATTTGATTGGATCTTCCGCAAATGCAACCCCATATATCGTGAAAATGTGGTCTCTTGATCGATATAATTTCCTCGTGCTTGACCCCTTTTCCTTAATGGTACCTATGCGGTTGTCTCCATTGGTGATTTTTTCGTGAGGAGGCAGCCCGTCTTCATATTGGCTATCTTGGTATCCAGGCACAGGGCGGCTCTCTTTGCGGAAAATCGGAGCTGTGTCAGGTCCATACTGGTTAATGAAGAACATACGATTGTGCTTCCCCCAGCCGACCGTTTTTTTCTGTGCACACCAATCATAAAGAAGTGTAGCACCACCAAATGTCAACTGCGGGTACGAAGCTTGTACCTCAGGCGTCTTCTTCTCGTTGCCGATAAGACCTAACAACTCCTTCTCAATCTGTACCCTTTCAGTAGGGCTGATTTTGAATTCCTCCACGAAATCGACTGCCTTGATTCCTAGTATCTCCAACTTGACAGCCAGTTTACGAAGCTCGGAATCTATCATCGGACCATCACAGCCTTGGTCTGCGATGGTTTCCAAGTGAGTGACCGGAAAGCAGTGGTCCTCTCTCTTGAGTCCCAGGCTGGTATTAATCTTCCCGGCCTCAACAGTGTTGATTCCGTTTAAACTCTCGATAGTCACGCGTAGAGTCTCAGGACTTTTATGACCCAGAGCACCTTTCACTACAGTGAGCATGAAGCTGAATTTGTCCAGAAATTCTCTCTGTTCGTCATAAGGCTCGAAGAACGACTTTACTATAGCATCTCGGCGTTTCCGGACTTCTTCAACTTCTGAACTGTATAGGAGTGTCATAACTTCCTCCTGGATCTTGCGACTTACAATAATCTTCCAGTCCAATCCATGCTTGCGGAGAATGTTAGTGAGCTCGATGACCTCTTTTGCTAACTCCAGTATCACCTGGTCTTTTTGCTGACCGCTCGATATCTGCGAGTTTTTAATATGTTGCTGTATTCGCGGGATCCAGAAAGAGAATTCCGTCGGTGCGATTGATTTGTAATCGGTCTGTGGGAATTTCCATTTGATTTGCTCGTTCATAGCACCCAGATCGTCTATTTGCTTCTGCTCAGGTTTATTATCCCACCAATACCATAGAGTAGGTATGGCAACGGCATACATCTTGAAGATTGCTGGGTCGATAGTCGTCCGAGCCGCTATCTTTTCATCATCCTGCTGTTTCAGAGCGTGAGCTTGGGCCGTCTCTCTTTCATTCTCCTCGTGCTGCAATTTCTCCCGCTCTTTTTCCTCTTCTGTCTTGTTGTCTTGCTCCATTTTGTCTTCACCTATTTCTTCTTCGATCATTCGCTTCTTTTCTTCTACCCATTCTGCATCGTTCATGCGCAGTGGACGCGTATACCATGGTATATTGAACATTTCCTCCGTGTTCATGAGGTCCCCAAGATTATCATTAACTTGTTGGATCTTGCTTGGCTCGTCTTTAAATTCGAATTCTATTCCTTCGATTTCCGATAAGTAACTGTAGAGCTCATATGCTTTTCTCCTTGCCATATCCATCATGAAATCAATATACTCCTTCGAAGTGCGATCATTTGTTGATGGTATTGGTACATGCCATTGCCGCGCGTCTTCCTCAATCACTTCGTAGACCAATGGTAGAACGTGCCTTTCACATTCATCCTCAAACTTTTTTCGTCCAGATTCCATCCATAGAGCCTTTCGTTTGTCATCCGTCATCTCGGTCGTTCTTTGAAGTTCTGCCGGTAATCTATGCATCGCGTATACTTGCTTGAAGAAGTCCTCGACTGTTGCTGTTTCGCTCCATTTCTTAAGGCTCTGACCTTCAGGTACGTACTTCTTCGCACAAGCGTGCGCATACAATTTCAAATGGACATTTTCCTCCCAAGGCATTTCAGAATTGTATGATACCAGATCAAGAAATTCTGCCACTTCCTGATCTGTGGGTAGGTCTACCATGGTAACTTCGTCAGACATTCTTGCTAAGAGTGGGTGTCTATGTTAGTGCTGCAGACTCAGGGTCCTTCCAAGGGGTTTTAAAAGTCAACCTAGGAGAGACTGGGTCGTGTCTACACTATATGCATAAGTCGAAACCCTAAAGCGATATCTCGAAAAGCAAATCGAGTTTTCGAGAAAGGAATTTCTTTTTCGACAATCATTCCAAGTAGAAATATAAGTAGGCCATGATTCTAGTCATTTTAGAAAGATAGCCATGTTTTCCCTTTCCCTCCCTCAACCCGCACACGACCTGCAGTGGGCTAACCACTCGCTCAGTTGGAATTCTACGACCTGCAAAGTTGGCAGTATACTCAACAGTACGAACAGCTCTTCTCAGGTCGTCGAGATAGTAGTGGGCGCTGCAGGGCAGCTAGCATTCAACCCGAGCTCCGTCAGCGTCACGCCTGGCACGACACTTCGATTTGACTTCCTAAGCCTCAATCATACCCTCACTCAAAGCTCCTCCGCTAGTCCATGCACTAATGGCTCTGGATTTGACACGGGGTTCCAACAATTTAACCCCCGTAACGTGAGCGGTACGTATCTTGTGGATTATCTGGTTGAGTCGGACCAGCCGCAATGGTTTTACTGTGCACAGGATGAACCCATATCCCACTGCGGCTCGGGCATGGTGTTCAGTGTGAATCCAAGTGATGACAAATACGAGCCCACCAACGATACTCGTTCGTCAGACTTGCCGTCAAGCTCCACCTCTCTCACCACCTCAAGCCCGACAACCAGCTTTTGCACCGATGTCCCTGTGTCAACGTCATCTCATCGGACGGTTTCCATCGATGGCACTGCTTCTCTGACATTTCAACCTCACCCAACTTCAATCGTGCCAGAGCTTTCCAACAATGCTCATAGGGTAACGTACGCCCTCTCTCATTTTGTAGGGCTTTTGTTGGTGGCCATTCTATAGGAGGTGAAACAAGGACCTGAACAGGTTGCATTTGAACTTGAGTGACGCTTTAAATTGCTAGAGCATATGCATTTAGACAGCTGCTACAAATCAAAACTCGTATTCCTATGGTCGTTGTCTAGTGGCTTGACTCAATAGGCGGCGCATAAGCTACGCCCTATTGATGTTCTCAAAGCATACACTTGAATACCATTGTAGTTAAGTTATTTAATTATATACTAAGCAAGGCTTCTCCGCTCACGCCTCTCAAGCCTCTAACATGCTCTCTTCAATCGTATACAAGCACCACCGATGTTTCGGCTGACGGTGCCCTGGCTGACTGATGTAATCGCGACCTGAGAAGTTTGTTCGCCGTTCATGTTTCTGTGTAACTGCAGCGTCAGCATCCCTTCTCCCCTGTTCCACGTCGGTCCTGAATCGAGATGGTTCATGAACTACGTAGTTTGCCTCCATTTTGCGTAATGCAATATCTTGAAGTTCGTGGGTGATGTCGTTGTTTCCTTTAGTGAGGATTGTGGGTCGTGGCTCCAGAGGCGGCTTCGGGACAAACAATCGGACTCGCAACTCCTGATGCCCTTCAATCGGGTACGATTCAATCTTGTATTTCTTGAAAAGCAGGGCAATTTCATCCAGAAATTTCCCCAAAACTTTCCCTGAGACTTGTAATCGCAAATTCTTATCGTTCTCTGAGTTCTCAATAATCCTGCGAATGACGTTGTGGTTCGGAACGGAAAAGGTGACGTAGTCTTTCTTTGGATCACTATCTGAGAGTAGACTGGGATAAGACATGGCTCTGCGAAGCCGTTTCCATGTGTTGCTGTCCATATACCAGCGTAAAGACCCATCAAGATATCCTTATTCCGATTTTCAAAAACCACTTTCCGGCTCGCAATTATAGTTCTGGTTCCGACTCTCACCTTCCACATTCGGCTTTTGTCTCGAGAATACTGTTATTGGAATCCAGCTATGTACGCCTGGCAGTCTTGAAGAGGCTACCTTGTGCCCATTGTCAAGCTTGTCCATGTGTCCATCAACGGTTCTGTTCTGATACATCCTCTTCATGTGGGATTAGGCCAGGTGCAATCGAAGAATTATGCTCTCACTAATGCCCTGGGGATGTGAAACTGCAGCGTATTGGATTGAATAAGCCCTTATACGTAGAAAATAAGACGGTTAGGTCGACAATCTAGACTCAAATAGAACAATGATTGAAATAGCCTCGGACATAGGAGGATATGGTTCACGAGGATATTGAGATTGTCCAAGCGTAGCGTGCCAGGCAGGGAGCGACTACAGGAGCCAGAGGCCAGCAAGGCCGTGGCTGGAAACTAAGGCGCTCCAGGAGAGTATTCAGAGGGTGAAGAGGCAGTGAGAGTCTTCTATTTGGAAGCCTCACACGAACCAATTAAATTATACTCTACGAGATGCAAGCTCGTCTGAATTAAACTAGTTATCATTGCAATGTATTTGAAAAGTATCGACAAGCCTATCGCAAATGTGAAGATCGTCGTTTCCATTTAACCACCAAAGTGGTGACATCTCCTTGAACTCAATGTACCGGCTGTCCTTAGTGAGCCTTGGTAAGTAACAAGGCACGTCTTCCGCGGGGAATTCATGTGGTTCCGCGACAATCTGACTCTTCCAAGCCTAGGGTAGACTGAGTATAATGGCGGCATCAAGGGGTTGAATTGTGTTCACGATGACGTATCCTTCGCGTGACTGAGGAGGCATGTACACATCTCGAATCGTGTTTGTCGTCAAACGACCACGAATCGTCCTCTTACAGCAAGTATTGTTGTGAAACGAATAGCACACTGCTGTCAGGTCGGACACATGCGTGAGTAGATCCCTGTCGTGCTGGTATCCAAAGACTCTTCGCATGAGGGTACGGTCCATGTACAGTGCCCTGGTTTTGTAGTCTTTGTAGCTTGATATATAGGTCCGTAGCGCGATGCATTTGCGTGTATTGAACATAGGAATCCAACCTGGTACTGTGCTGGGCAAGGACCCTGTGAGATGCGGGGTGCAAAGCATCCACTTAGACAGAATGTTGATGTTCTCAGCAACGCGCCTCGGAAACTTTTCATTGACGTCGGTAATGTCCATGTCTTCCGCTATTGTGCTTCTGCGACAATCGTTTCGGAAGTCCTTGTGTAGCGTGGAAAGCCCAGCAGAACATCGTTCGCTGACTATGACAAATACGTAGAAGCAACGGTTATCCTCAGCATCTGGATAAGCCCATGGATCCTGGATCTTCTTGTTTAATATGTCTAGGTCGGAACCAAAAATTCGCACTGTAAGACCTAGTTTCTGTATGGTTCTCAGTTCCCGGATGTCGAGAAAGATCTCATGCATGATGTCCATATGAACTAATCTTTCCCATTGTGAAACGCGGCAATCTAACGCAGCCAGCAAGCTCGAAATTTCGGATGGAAGTAGCATGCGAAGAATACTACTTCGAAAGGGTTCGATCGTTGTGAATACATACGTGATGGAGATTTGTGATGGCATCATCGCCACCAAGATATGCAGATTTTTTTTCTGCGCATAGACAAACTATATGACAGTCTGATAGGTGGATCCTCCTATCATGTGCCCTAATGCGAGAATCGAGATTCGTGTTCCCGTTGCAGCCGCCCAAAAACGGATTTTCGATTTATGCCTATGTGGGTCACATCTCATGTCCATAAAGGTGAACTAGAAGCACATACATTGTAAATCCATGAAAATGAACCGATTCGTCGCCAAATTGTTGAAACGTTCCGCGTCCAAGCATCGTCGGTGTTTTATCACCAAATTGAATTTTGATGTGATAGACATAATCCTGAGTTATGTTGATACATATAGTTTGCAAACTATGTGCCAGGTATCTCACCTCACTTACTCTTGGGCTATCCACTCTCTTTACCGCAATGTTTATATCACTACCTGGAACGCATCATTGCTCCTTCGTACCCTGATCGAATTACCGATGCACAGAAAGCTCATCAAACACGCTGCTATTGTCATCTCAGAACCCTATATGTGGGCACCAGTGCTGCCCGCACAAGCAGAGATTGAAAGTTTTCCGCACGCACTTGTCGGACCAAGGCAAAACCACAGGACACAGATTGGCTTGCTGATAAGTAGACTACCAATGCTTTCAAGCCTGGAGATACAATACTACAGTTGCAGTTTTGCGATCTCTAATTCCTTTGGTTGCAATGGACGAATAGCTCGCTGCGATAGTCGTCCGATTCGCGAGATCTTGTCATATGGACTCAGTATCTCTTTCGACAACATACAGCGTTTATCAATACAACACTGCTCCCTTTCGCAGTTACACGCTATCCTCGCTCTTCCCCGTCTTCGTCATCTCAAAGCGACCATTACCGAAGGCCTAGTCTCCGAATTATTATTGCTTCAATGCGCAAGTCAGATCACCTCGTTAGAAATTAGCATCCGGGATTACTTGAGTTCAGCCGTGCCAACCATGATACGGTCATGTGAAGCACTTCGGGAAATACGAATTACAGTCGCCGGTTTCCCCGGGGGCGCAGATTTAAATGCGCAGTCCTTTTTTAGGGCCGCTGAATCCCATCAACAGAGCCTTCAAGAGGTCTTTTACTACAACCTTCACGAGTCGTATGAGTACCTCGAACAAGAAACCGTACTCCAAGCTATAACCCGGTTTGAACGGTTGACTTGTCTGTCTACATCGATCTTACCCTTTGCAGACCAGGGCCAAATCTGGACTAGATTACCTAGGACCTTGCGTAACATTACCCTGTTTGACGCTAAAGGCTATTGTGCAGATCTTATTGCACCTAGTGGCTCTTTAGACACACTTGCTGCCGATCGCTCGCTGTTACCAGACCTTGTACGTTTGGAGATGAAAACATTTCTGTACCCCGGTGATGACGGGTTCATGCATCGTCAAGAGGTCAACAAGGATATACTGCATCAGAAACTCCAGTCCCGAGGGGTCAGTCTTTGCCACACAGACTGGTTGGACCGGTTTCTAAAGTGACCATCGGTATAGGTAGCTTGCAATTATGGCTAATGCGCATAAGGGGTTAAAGTTATTTTGATTAATGACCCCCCTTCGTGAAGGAAAATCCCCTGTGCCAACATGGAAAAACCACAACCCTAATTTTTTATCTACGCGATGGTCGCTCTATGCTCAACCAAAGAATAACCATCGTTCACACTTTCGTTCCCAGATATTTTTGTAACGTCAAAAATAGTAGCGCCTTGCTAGCGCCTTGGCACTTTCGTTATAAAAGCCGGACACAGCCCCTCCCCAACGTTTGGATTGTTTCCCCTCACTATTTGTACGCCAAAGAATGGAATCTCGCAAACGGAACAACAGCCAGATCGCGCTTCGAGCGAGCAAGCGCACAAAAGTCTCTGTCACCACTCTACCGAGAACCGCGCAGCCGTCGTTCCGCTTCCTCGATCTTCCAAGTGGTAAGTGATGTGCCTTAACTTCTATCAAGAAACCAAACTGACCACGACAGAACTTCGTAACATGATCTACAAATTCTGCTATGAACCCGTACCTCCTCTGAAATGGAAGCCTAAAATCAAGATACCCGACAAGAAGAGAGGCTAGATGAACTTAAATCAGACCTGCCGGGAGATTCGCACAGAGTTTCTCCCCATCTTATATCCTTTTTCGGTCAAACCGGAACACGTAAAAACATTTGCGGAAGAGCTTGTTCCACGCTTACGGATAGAAAAACCAGTCGAATTGTATATTGACGTACGCTATTTTCACTTACCGCGGGATGTGTCGTCCGTGTGCTCGATGATGGACAGCAATCCAGAGATCAAGGTTCACCTGGAGCGGGATGGCCAATTATTCCTTGTCAAGGTGTCACATAAGGAATCATCTGCGGCGATGGTGCATCTTCTATGGAGGGTTCTGATGCCCCCAGGGAGCCCTATACTAGCTTTCGATTGGGAGAAAGGCAATAGGATCTTGTAGAGGTCAGAAGGGAAATCCAGATTTTTCAATCCGTCTCGAGACGCTGTAGATACCATTACCGGTTCTGTTGGATACCGATTTGATATTGCAAGCCAAGCACGAGGGTTCCAGAATAGTTTTTGCAAATCGAAAGTAGCAATGTTATGAGCTTTATCGTGAGATTTCGTTGAGGATCGCCTAACCATTATGTCCTACCTAGTATATGATGCTTTGCGATTCGGCCCCAGTTTCAAACCAGAAAGGCATGGCGCGATTCCGCCCTGCGGATCGCTATAGTACTCTGTCCCAGTTTGGCATAACGCTAATTAGGTATCCGTGCGATCCTATCCAGGCACACCTGAACATCCAGTCAGCCCCCGATCTACGGGATAGACGTTACGATAATATGATTGGTCGAGCGTTGTAGAATGTCATTTGGGTCCCTTTTCTCTAGGCCTGGTAACTGCTATGGGCGCGTACAATAGCATCAGGTATAAGATCATGGGAGAAGGTAATATTGGGATTCTGTTTCTTCAACGTGGACCTTCAGTACCGAAATTCGAATTTTGTGATTCTCGAATTGGCTTCTCAGAAGCGATTTGTTGGCCTACAGGCGCTAGTCATGTAAGTGGCGCGATCGGAGCACAATAGCCGTTAGCGTTGAACGCAATTCCTAGCCATCATCGCTTAGTAGATAGCGGTGTTGATTGGTCATGGTGCCGCTCGTTCGCGCCAATAGTTGTAGCATCCAGGACACTAAGCCGCTAAATCACCGCGATGGCGTAGCATCGTAGATCCTATTCTCCATTTTGTTAGTCGCTTCGACTTGGGATTTATCTAAACTCAAATTCCGGAAACGACTTGATAGGATTCGGTCCCTCCCATCAACGAGGCGCGGACCGGTTCTTGTTTTCGATAAATGATAAAGACGAAGAAAGACATTCGAAATTTCAGTACTGAAATCAAAAGTCGAAATTCGTAATTCTGAAATCACACTCAAGTTTGCGCACAATACGGCGCTCAACCTTACGATGTTCTGCGTCTTAGGACAGGAATGAACAGGAAACTACAGACCGTGAACAGGAAACTACAGACCGTGAACAGGAAACCTGGGTCGATAGTGAACAAGTCTTCAAGCTTGGATTCGATCATCCGTCAACGAGGCGAAACGATAGTTCCAATTTTAGATTTTAGATTGATTTTCGTCAAGAAAATCGGGTTCTGCTGATCTTCTTGAATGGGTAATGGCGCTTGCCGAACAGAAACCACTTTCGGGATAGGGTTGCTGTTATCGAAAGTCGAAAACCCCATTCCTGAATTCGGGATCCAAGCCTATAATGCGCCTTTGCTCTGTCCTACGCTAAGAAGGCGAAAATTCAGTTTTCGAATTTTAGATCTGACTTTAGGATTTAGAATTTAGCTTACTTACTTCCTGATGTTCTATTCGCGCCACTCACGGCCTTGATTCCGCAATTTGACAACGGCATTAGCCTTAAAAAAGAAGTGATCCTCGGGAGTTACGTTTTCTAAGAGGTCACATGCTATCTCCTGACTGCGCCGCGTTTGAAGGAAGTGCCACGCTTAGGACCAGGTTCCATCATCACACTTCTACAGTGCTGGCCGTAATCGGTTTCCGGATCTTGCACTTCGCTTGTTCTTACCGCACGGTTCTCTTGTAACTCGCTTATTATATTAAGACTAGCTTTGAAGGGTCTTCCCGTGATTAGTATCTAGTTATATTAGTTAGTGCTAGCATCAATGAGGGACTATTATGTAATCGATCCTCTCTTCAGAGCCAACGTATTCCACCGGCAAGCTGGCCGCCCCACCAAAATCGCGACGCGTCTCTACAATGAACCCATCATGTTACAGCAACGCTACGTCCAAAAGCTATCGAAAGAAGGCAGAATAGGTCTTGCTGTTGCCTCCTATTAATATAATTCTTCTTAGCCCCTCCGCCGCCTTGCTACATCCTTTGATGTGCCATAATCAACGCTGCAGGTCACATCACCAAGCCAAATACAGCCGAATTCCGGCAGCATCAGTTCGCAACAAATTGAAGCGTCAGAAAGTGCCCCCTTTCATCGTTCTTAATGCATTCTGAGTATTACCAGTAGCACGGAAGCAACCGGCAACCAGCAAACACCCGCGCGATCAGGCTACCAAGTTCAGCCTCACGAGCTTCAATCTTGTTTCGCCTACGCAAAACTATACACCTTTTGAAGTACAGCAAAAGCGGAGAGGACAGCTTCCAGAGTCTCCAAGATGTCGCGATACTACCCTTTGCGATACTTTCATCAACCAGGGGGCCTCGAAGGAGGCGATGGCAAACTTAGGATACACGTCCTGCAACTCATCACATCACGGCTCGAGGATAAGGATTCACGACGTCCGAAACGCAGCAATTAAGGCGCTTCAAGGTCGGGCCAGCCTTTCAGACGAGGTGCTACAACGCATCGCAGCACAGCTTGAGGATAACCGTTGGATCGTCCGAAGCGCAGCAGTTGAGGCGCTTCAGGGTCAGGCCAGCCTTCCAGACGAGTTGCTACGACGCATTGCAGCACTACTTGAGGACAAAAATAGCGACGTTCGGCAGGTAGCAGTCAAGGCGCTTCAAAGTCAGGCTAATCTTTCGACCGAGCCGCCGCTGCCTATGGCAGATCTAATAGAGGATAATCGTGAGATCGTCCGAAGTGCAACACTCAAGTCGCTCCAAGACCAGGCTGAACAACCTCGCACTGCTTTGTACGATTCTATGTTTTCCTTAAGCCTGCCTTTGCTTGTCGACAAGATATTGAGACAACTGCCTCTCCCAACCCTGGAGTCTACAGTGCCTAAAGGGAGAAGGCGTGTTTATTGGTCATCGGTATGTGCCAACACAGAATCATTTCGACAGCATACTAAACTGGTGTTTTAGTATGGCCGGCGCATGTTCGATGATTTTGTTGAAATTGGTCCTGGAGCTGCAGATGAACTCAAGGCAACACTGCAAAGACGATATGCGCGTCCGAAACAAGTTAAGACTGATGGAAAATTCACAGGACTTATCCAGCGGATTCTTAACTTTTTCCATCAGCAAAATTCACACCAACGGCAGGTGCGTCCTGACATCGAACAGGGCACGGCCGAATCCCAAACGTCTTGCGATAGTCCTGCTCCAATCTCTAACGACACCACATCTGAAAGAGGAGAGAACAACCAAGAACAAGGGATCCTTCGCCTGCTACTTTGTGTGGATGACGAAAAAGGGAGGACGACACTAAAGCAGGAGACGCTCCAGAGTATCGACAAGGACCGTGAATTGTTTGCCTATTTGCGGGAACAGTATCATGCGAATCGCAGTTGGTTTACTCTGCGAAGCGTCGGAGCTTTATCTTTGACCCAGGTAGGTTCTTCGCGAGCAGTCAAACCTATGCGGTATTGAATTCTTGCCAGTTCCGAGTCAATTTTAGCAACGCCACTGATGTACTCCGTCACGAGAATATATGCGTCAACCAAGCCTGTTACTGTATTCCACCAATAGAGAAAGTGAGCGGCACCAGAGAATATCTTTGCCGCCCTGCCCCAGAAAAACAATTGTTGGTACCTGCCATTGGCCCGAAACAATTGAAAGATGATTTTCTCTATCCTCACTTGATCGAAGCCAGCCAAACGTCAACTTTTTGTCAATTACCGAAACGACGTCTGCGAGATGAGCTCAAAGCTACCCCAGACGACATGGTGACAGGATGGGGCCTTCATATTGAGGAGGACTGGCATTGGCCAACAGTCTACTGCTGTTTCGCTGTGATCTTCCTGTTCAGCTTGGTTTTTGGCACAGTCTGGTCTATTACAAAGAAGGACATCCAGGGCGCATTCGCTGTTTCGGGTTTCACGCTTACTCTAGGAGCCATGTTTTTAGGGTACATGGCGGTACCGAAGATCTGATTAATTTTCGATACCTGGTTGAATCTATCAGCATAGAAACTCAGAGGTGTTCGTGCTAAGTATGCTTTCAAAGACAACACTATAGGTCAGGCTGTTGCTGCATTTGATTGTTTCATTGTCCACTCCCTTGTAACCCTTGGTAGATCAAGTTTGCTCCGGCGAGGTCTACACGATCGGATAAATGCCTATAGCTACATCTTGCGGCAGTATGAGCCCAAGCGTAGTGCTGTACAGTAGCAGCGAAAGTCTAACGCCGGTAAACAATGCGGTGAGCATTGTGGTATTGTCGTCGCGACGGCAGTATATGCCCGACGCCAGCACCCGCGGGCGATTTGAGGAGGTGCACCGAAACATCACAGACCAGCTGCAATTGGCGGGAAGGAACAACTCGAAGGCGAACGTGCTGCGGCTGGTCAGCGACTACAGTGCTGGCCGTAATCGGTTTCCGGATCTTGCACTTCGCTTGTTCTCACCGCACGGTCCTCCTGCACTTCGCTAATCTGATCAGGACTAGCTTCGCAGGGGGCTTTCCTGTAATTAATCACGTTTTGTACAAGTCAGGATTACGTAGGTGTTCTGCCTGACTCGTGTGGAAGGAGCATATTCTACATCACTAGGCAGAGCATGCTGTACGTGGTATCCTTTCTAGAAGGTTATTGTATCAAGGCTATAGTACTATGTAGCATATTAATTACTTCCAGTCATACGTCTCTTCAACAGACCTCAGCATTCTCTTTCGGCCAAAGATGCATCATCGCTAGGTCCTAGTTTACCGTGCTCTACCTCCTGCTGCATGGCTGCGAAGTGCTCGTGACATGCGACAGTTGTTGGATGCTGAGAGCCAAGCTGTTCAGCGTACCCATCGCATGCTTGTTGGTATAGCTCAGTTGCTTCTATATACCGACGCTGTGTGTGCAAGAGATGAGCAAGACAGTAGACAGAAGTCAGCGTATGTGGGTGTTGCACCCCGAGAGCCTTCTCCCTCCCTTCTAGCGCTCGCCGGTTGAGCTTCTCTGCTTCGTCGTACTTCCCTTGGTAACGCAGCACCGACGCCAGGTTGCTCACGCTCGTCAGCGTATCTGGGTGCTGCACCCCAAGCTCCTTCTCCCTCCCTTCTAGCGCTCGCCGGTTGAGCTTCTCTGCTTCGTCGTACTTCCCC
>JACVRA010000056.1:231527-262055 GCA_019828545.1 Paracamarosporium sp. OC-R06-R3 | reverse complement strand
CAATCTCACGGCTATACGCGCGTTTGAGAGGTGAGAAGCAGCCAACATCAAGAGGCTGGAGTAGATGAGATGAATGGGGTGGCATGCGGAGCGTATAGATATTGCTCTCCTTGCAGAGGTCTTGGAACTCAAGAGAGTTGTGGCTCTTATGCCCATCAAGGATAAGAAGGCGACGCGCTCCTTTTGTACGCATCTTCGTGTGAGCGTTAAAATGCCTTAGCCACTTAACCCCAAGCTTGTTGTTTGTCCACCCATTGTCGCTGACTGCGATCGCCCAGTCGCGTGGGATTGCTGAGTCCTCATACCAGGCAGAGAGGTGGTACTGGCCAGTCAAGATGATGAATGGTGGGATAGACCAGCCAGCAGCATTGATACCAGCGATCAACGTCGCCCACTCACGATTGCCAGGCTGAAGAGCCTTTGGCCGGCCTCTTCTCTCTGACCCCGTCACGACAAGCTGCGTCGTGATCTTGCCCATCATGAAGCCAGCCTCATCAAAGTTCCAGACGTCATCATCACAGATGCCGTACTTAATCTTTGTCTGCTCTACCAGCTCAAACCAGCTCTTAATTAAGACTGGATCTTCACACAGAGCTCTCTGCCTATCGTACGCGCGATTGAAACGCGTCGTGAGACTGTCTGTACGCTTGACAAAGTTGGCAGGCCACTTCTGCCCAACCTGACCAGCACTGCGCGCAGCCAGCAGTCTATCAGCCATATCACGTACAGCTGCGTACGTGGGCGCAAACCCACGCGAGTCAAGGTCAAGTATATAGCTGACAATCACCTCCTCTTCTACCTGGGTGAGCTTCTTTGAGTTGGGCTGGCAATCGCGTCGGGCAGGTCTCCCAGCGCGTCGGTCGTTCAGTGTGGATTTTGGAACGTTGTAGACTAAAGCAGCCTGTCTAGAGCTACTTAGCTACTGGCTATTAAGAGAGGTAGAGGCAAGAAGAATATCAGCTTGATTATAAGAGAGTACAGCACGTTGTGGTTGAGCCATAGCGATGAGTAGCTGTAGATGTGCGCAAAGTTGGTGGGGTGGCCGACTCGCTTGCGTGGCCGACTCGCTTGCCACCTACGTTACTTATCTCTTACCAGATACGGTAAACGCTGTTGATGATCTGAAAATAAACATTATCCCTGTTATAAATGTTCCTGATCATGACCATGATTACCACGATAAATTCAGGTCGACATTATGTGGACCATATCAGCCTTGTTACTTCTCACAAAGGCTGGAGCTGTCGATAATACTCCGTTAATACCTAGCTCGAATAGTGGAACTGGAACTCAAGCTCGCTAGAAAGGGTTCGCCTTAGGAAAAACAGATAATGAAGCCCTTCTTCTACCCATCTAAAAAGGCAATCGCTCGTTTATGTATGGTGGAAACAAACTCAAGAGTAGAGTGCAGGTGGAGAACAACGAGCCACTTTCGTCGATCAGACCGGAAGACAAAGACAACAAGCCGTTATCACTACATCTGTCATGGATCTCGAGCTCTTCAACCGTTTCAAACGGGTCAGTCTTTCAATCCTAATTACCAACGGTGAAGAGTATGTGATGATACCAGCTCCTAACGGTTAGCTCATGTAACAGAGCTTACCCAGCACTCAACTTCAGCTTTATCTAGATTTTAGACATGGCCGTCTATTCTAAAAGCCGTAGCAGTATATGGCGCAGAAACATCTATTTTGAACTTGAAAGCGGTCGCTCACGCTCGACAGATCCGGTTCTGGACATAGTCGTGGCAATGTCAGAAAGGTCGGAACAAGTTCACCCCAATTGCGCAAGTTATATTGTCCGTAGAAACCAAGCTTCAAGTCATCGCAAAATTCGATCCCTGAGTGTAAAAGATCGACAACTATTACAGAACGCGACTAGTGGTAAGTAGGAACAATGAATTCGTCGAATGCTCTAGCAGGATACCTCCCGCGGAATAATGAGGCAAACCTCTACACAGTGAACTCTTTCTGGCCTGGCACACACCCATCAATCGTCTTGTATTATGCCTTTCACATTTTAATGACTTTCTAATTGATAACATTGTAGAGTGTTGCAAGCCATGTAATTCCCCTACCATTTGTCACGAACGACTCTGAACCCCTTTTAGATAACCTTTTTAATTATGCTATAACTTGTGCTTACTCCGTAAGCCTTTCGTTGTTTACGATCTCTACAGTCCTGGATCGGATAGGTAGACCTGGCACCATTTTTCAATTGATTAAAGCTCGAGGTTGAGATGAAATAACGAATAGTCTGGAGCGGTCTTTTTCATCACGCTGGAAAGTTCAAGGAGGACTAGCTTATGGTAAAAGACGAACCAGAATAATAAAATGATCATCAACTCCAGTTCCGTCTAAACGCTGATGTTTGTGCTTCTTGAAGTGACCTTCGCAATTTTGAATCCTACCATAATAGTTCCCTCTTCGGCACCAGGTCTTAGTGAGGTGCTCCCAACGTATACCGCATTTTGCAGCTCAGCATACTTCTGACTCCCTGTTTCGAATGTCCATGAAGATGTAGCTTGGAAATCCCCGAAGTTTACAGGCTTCGCCCCAGGCACTGCACCGATAACCGCCATCACTTCATTGGTCGCAACTTCGGCTCCCGTAGCACTGATCCGAATGTATTGTGGAACTTCGTCATCCGTCTTGATCAAGGTGGTTAGGTGTAGACGTAGTATTGTACCAGAAGGGTCGATCGTGATCCAATCCCCTCCTCGGATCGCTTTTCCGGTCACTTCAGGATGAAACTATGAATTATCAGCCAGGAAATAGAATCAGAAAGGTTTGCTTTACTTCTGGCTCTGAGGTGAAGTTTCCATCAATGAGGTCTGCATAGGTCAAAATACCTCCAGTCGAAACGTTACCCAAGATAATCTATCATCGGGCTAAGCGGAAACCATTCCAGGCGAAGTTGCGCGATACGTGAAGTTGTTACTTACTGGAAGATTAATAGTTGCCTGTAAGCAACATCAGCCTATTGTTGTGGTTATCCGGTTTTATGAACTTACAGTGAACGAGATTGCGGGGATCAATGTGCTAAAGAGCATTATTGGGTAATGGCAAATGACCAAACTCTGTGGAGGCAAATTTGAAGTGGAGGTAATCGAGCATAAATCTTCGCATTTCTAAACCACGAGTCCCACGCAGATTGGCACCACGACAAAGCTATTGGCAGATTGTTTCATTTCGGTGTGACGGATGATGTGTCAGTATGACGGTAGGCTGCTTGAGATGACTGTGCATAGTAAGGTAGCACGCATAGGAATTTTAGTGAACATGGCACATGATATTGAAGTGTCTGTGCGCTATCGTCGCGTGTATTAATGCCATGATTGGTAGGCAACGCGCAGGAGAATGGCTTCGTTGTAGGTCTATGCAGCTCTTCCATAGATTCAGGCTGTTGTTAAGCGCGATGTAATGCCGCGCCAAAGCCGTAGCCTAATGGTAAAGCCACGATCCTGCTAGGGCTTGAACTGGGCTCGCAATAAACGCATCAATCAACAGAAGGACGTAGACGAAGAAACTTCAACTTCGGACATTGAAGTTCCTAAATGTTATTAGTTAACGATGACACATCATAGTTAGGCGGTGCAGATCGATCCTTCACACATAGTATCCATAACGCTATTCGAAAACGGAAGTCGATAACGCATTGACCCTAAATCAGCCATAGAGTAGTATTCCTTTCATATTCGATGAGATTATGCTCGCTACTTTCCAGCCCAAGTGATAATGCAATGGTAGATAGCGACTTGTGTCAAGCCAACCACTAAAGTTCTCGAAAACATAGCCTTTCCGAGTTTGTAGCTGCAAGGACTTTTCCAATGACAAATTAATTGCAATATTTTTGGGGATCTGAAAGTACACGCCATGGCCGTTCACTTGATATGCGCTTAAAGTGAACACACGGGTCAAATATGCACAGGCACATGCATCCGAATCACTAATCTTATCCCTAGCGCCTCGAACGGAATCTCCACTTATCGAACACTGCCTCCCGACAGGCGGAACTAGCTGACAGCAGTGGCCACATCTAAATGCTTGGCAACATTTGCGTCAGCTGGGAATATGCAGTTGTCCTGTAAATCGTTTTTATGGCCGTTGTATACGTCTTGGTAGTACTTACGTCGAGAAGGTGGCAACTTGAAGCGGCAAGGGTGCTGAGCAAGCAACACAATAACTCTAAAACCTTACCCGTGTTCGTCCACGGTATCATGCCCTATAGCAGGAAGCTGTGAAGAAGGCTAATCTGCAAATTTACAGACCGCCGCAGATGCTGGGTGCATGGCTAGGCGCAGATGGAATAGCAAGCGAGAAACTTGATAATCAGGCGAATATCGCTGTACAGGCATTTTTATGGGCGTAGTTGAAGTGAGATGGTCGTAGGTTCTCGACATTGCAGTAACTGGACCCACTAGCGACCCGAGTGTGTAGGAAAAGGGGAGGAGCGATGGTGATTTGACTCTTGATTCTGCATAGTATTTCACAGTAGCGCGATCATATTAATCTAACAGTTGTACGTATCTGAGTCTACCAGTGAGATTCCATACACACGTTACATCCGCACACCGCAACTAGCTCAATATCAGGTTACCTAAGACATAATCTTTTCCCAAGTAAAACTCTAACACCAAACGGGGCCCCCAATAATCGTTGGTGGACGAGCGGAGCAAGGCTAAAGATCCATCGTCAGCGAGGCTCCCTTAAATAGGAAGGATTTGATTGCATACCGACCCATCGAAAGAACAGTTCCGCGAATTTGGCCCGTCGATGAGTCCATCATTACAACCCCGGAAATTGAACGGCACATCCACAGGCGACGTGATTGTGCATATCCCATAAGGCGGGTTGCTTGTTGGTGTGGCAGTATGGCACGTTCCGTACAAAGTGGTGGCCTGGCGATCAACAAGGTCGCCTTTGATAGCCACGGTGGGGTCAGGAGCTGGAACACCTAACACCAGGGGAAGTAGAAAGCCTAAAGTGAAGCTTGTGGCGCGCATCCTTATCAACGAATGATGAATCGATTCAAACGGATGGAATTTATGTCAGTAAGACATCGAGCTTTATATGCGCTGAAGCTGGCTGTAGTATTGACCTCTACCGTGATATCTTGCGTCCAATTGATAAATCCAACGATATATAGTAAGGATGAAGCAGACCTCGAATTATTCAAACCAATCTATCAATAGAAACTTAATAATAAATAATAAACCATGAAATCAGCTTTCGATGATTTGCGCGATTACTATTCCTCTAGTATCACTTGGTAGTTCTATCAACTAGGATTACTAAACCATCGCGAGGGCCAATACCGCCACGCTTGTATGGTTGAAGTGGTGCCGTGAAATCGCAACCATGGATACTGCGAGGCAAAACAAACTTACATCATATCAGCAGGTTGGATGGCTTGATTTGGTTTGGACGTAGTTAGGTTCAGTGTATCTTGTCAAGATGCTACACTATTTACCAGGCCACGTTTCATTTCGGAAGTACGGATATCACGATCAGTATTCATACTTATTGAATAGGTCAATAGCATGCATACGGGCCATTATAATCATGGTCAACGCTGGGCACGGGCATAAGGTAAGAAATTCTGCTGACAGACTTCCGAAATATCTGAGCTCCTAGTCGCGCAATGAACCATCCACAGTCATCTGATCCTAGCTGTAACTATCAAAGGCCACCAAAGGGACCGTGCCCCATCCTAGACATTGGATCTGGTGTACCTGTTCGCTACTGCTATGGAAATAAAACTGTCATCATTTCATTGATGTCTTAAGCGGGGACTAAACCACAAGCCAAATACAAGCTGAATGCGTCTATGACAGAGATTCAAAGCTCACAGTGGCGCCTTATCTATTCTTCATTCACTACAGATGCCGCGCTTCTCCAACGCCCACGAATCAGACTCACCGTCTCAGGTTGATTACTTCAAACTTAGTATGGAGACACGACTCAGCCTCTTTTAGCATATGATAAAAGCAGCATAGTAAGATAAGGGATGATGATCTATACGGGAAGGCAAGATACGCACGATTGATCATGCGTGTGGTATGGTTGACGGTATTGACTCATCATAATCTATGAATGAAACTACATCTCCTGCCACCAGCGCTAGTTGTACTTGAACTTCCATATCGAAGTCTTGGATCGACTTTAGTGCAACGTGGATGTTGCCCGTGCTCTGAGTAGTTCACCGATTGCAGGAAGCGCCGGTTCACATGACTGTGCAGTTGGTCGATGAAGAATTACTATTCTCTCGCCTATTAATGATTAGCTGATGGCTAAAGCCGCTATAAGATCTGCTGGTAACGTACTTGCGGTTGCCAGTGTGCGATCCACGGATGATGATACTATCCAAGGTGTCTGGGGCCGCCTCGATACCCTCTCCACTAACGGAACTTTTGGGGAACACACGAAACTCTGCCACTTTGGTATCCATTGGCGTAGCTATGCTCTTGTCCAGGTCTTTCTTGGAGACAGGTGCAGCAGCAACGTTGGAAACGGCGACTAAAGCGCCAGCGACAAGGGTCTGATCGAGACGCATTTTCGATCGTTTGGTCAAAAAGATTGTATTGAACAGAAGCAACGAAGAGGCTGTAGTATTTATGATAGAGTGGTAAGTGCAATTGACGACAAGGTAGTCGATAGATTGGAGTGCTTCGATTTATAGTATCGATAGATTGTATCTCGGGATCCTCTAGACTCGGACTGTCTAAAGCGATCATTTCCGAAAAGCATGTGAACACTGCTGACGCGCTTAGACGGCTGTAATCATCTAAGCCGCATGATTTCAAATCAACCTATTTTCCCTCGCTCTAGTGGGGGCCATAAATTGAGGACTAGGGTACAGTATGCTGCGAAACCTTATTCATTAAATATGGCCGGAACAGGCATATAGTCAAGGTACCCAGATGGTAGATTCGCGACCCTATGAACGCACTTAGCGATTGATTGTGTGGGCCCAATGCGAAGCAAGAGTGTCTAGATCCTGTTAGATATTGCAAAGCACTGTCTCAAACAAGCTACTGCTGATGCTTGCCATGGCTTTACAGTCCCTTTCATGGAAAAAGCTGTCCGGCATCGAAACTAGCGCCCCTGAGAAGGCTTCAATTACGACTTGTACAGCAATGCGAACCGCGCATTTCAGGACAAACTTTCTTTCCTAGCGACGGCTATAGGATTGAGACATTTTCCCAAGAAGGACAATAATAATATTTCATTTTTTCATGCCACAGCCTGGAGACGGACATTCGAAGGGGAATGTTGCTATCAACTTAGAAGAGTATGCCTATGTTTGGAAAGCCGAACCTTCATTGGGTCATCTTAGTCTAGGAGTCTGGTAACCACAGGAATATTCGACCCGTCTCACGCTATCATGCAGTGTAGTGTGAATGAAGATCTTCATGATGTCTTGACTCGTTTGGATAGGATTACTGCCAGGGACTCTATAAAAAGACACTGAGTAATCATATTGGCCTGGCTCTTTAAAACTCTTAGTGGTACAACAGGTTGGCAAGCAGGCTTTCTTTCGAACAGTGTCTCGCTATGTCGTTTCAAACCAAGCCGTTCTCTACCTCACTATGCACCATTGTCCTTGCTTTTGTGGCTATCTTTCTTATTCTATCGCAATTCGACGTTCATATTCTGCCGTTCATTGACCGGAGATATGTCAACCAGGATACAGTATCGAGCAATAATCTCATAGCAGTGGAAACCCTCCTCACTGAACAGCCAACGACCCCGGGGGCCTCCGTGATATCAGTTTCTTACGGCCCATTCAAAATATCGCCACATAGCATGCGCCCCGAAGAAATCATACGCGATGTTCCAAAGCCTTGCACGGATTGCTATGTTGTAGCCATGCATGCACTGCTAGAGGACGTTGATGGAGTGGCGCTATTCACTGATTCGGGAGTTTGGCTTCATCACATCATCTTTTTCAATCCTTCACGTCCCGACATTGTCTGTCCTCAAATGGGAGAGCGATTCTTCGGTGGTGGCAACGAAAGATGGACGCGACGTTGGAACTCAATCGGACCTTGGGGCTACAAAGTCGACCAAGATGACATCTGGGAAGTCGTTGTAGAACTGATGAATGACGATAAGGTTGAAAAGACTGTGAACATTGTTGTTCGATACGAAGTAATTCCGCGAACAAGTAAAGAGGGACAACTCTACCGTGGAATCAATGCTGTGTGGTTGGATCTCACGGGTTGCGGTCGTGCCGATGTTGACGTGAAAAGTGAGACGGAAAGCTTCGAATATCGGACACCAGATTGGACGTCATCGGTCGATGGAGTAATGGTAGATGTTGGAGGACACATGCATGATGGGGGCCTAAACATGACAGCTTACAGGAACGGTGATCCCGTATGCACATCTTCGCAACTGTACGATAATCAGGCCTCAACACAACATATAGTTGCCACAGGTATCTGCAAGCATGCTGGCAATATCCAGAAGGGTGATATCCTTTGGGCGGACGCTAGGTACGATCCAAATATGCACCAGCTTACAACTCATAATGGAAAACCAGATCCAGTCATGGGTAGCATGGGAGTTTATATAGGGTTGTAGCTGAATGTAGGTTCTAGAATTCAACTTACTTTACTTAACTTGAGTTATTACCTGTTATAGGTAAGAAAACACTAAATTCTATGTAGAACATATAAATGCCTAGTAAGCTTTCATGTTTATATGTTATTTTAATCAGTTAAAATCGTAGCTTTATAATCTGAATTCACCATGCTAATGCTTTCCTAGACCGATCGCAAAAAACCTAACGCCTCAAACCAGTTTAAGAGATAGCGTGCCAAAACGTCGTCGACGATATCACCATCCCATATCAGGTACTCACAAGATTGGACGGTAGAGTGGTATTTATGCGGAATCGGTCTTGAAATCCCAGAAATTTGCTGAATATACGAGTGATGTTCGCATTCGCCTTCTGAAGGACTAGAATTTGATCGTAATATTATTGTGTAAGTAGGTTGCCACAGTCATGACCACAACTTTTCTTTTATACCCCAACATTACCGAGCATTTCGTGAATTGGTTGTTAGGAGTGGTCGCAGAGCAATATAGTGGAGCGAACTTCAAGGAGTCACTTGGCAGCATCAGAAACCAGGGAGGCTTATCGACACATAGAACCATAGCCTCTATAATCCAGAACTGATAGACAGGCTCCCTATCGGTATAAATATTATTGGAAAAAGATTTGAAGAGGAAAACATGCTTGGCGTGGCAAGGATTTTACAAGAACTACTACAAAACTGGAGAATATGATCTTGTATCTATCAAGGTAATATCCCACGGTTAAACGTTACGATAGAATAGAAATTCAGAAATTGGGCCGGATTGGTTAATTCGGGTAATTATATAACACGGATGTGAGGTCACATTGTAAACATAATTTATCTTAACCTTACGAAGCCCTATCTTACATCGATTCACGGTCCGAACTGATGCCCCGCAAGTGAATGTGACGTTCAAGTTCCTGAATGATTTGTAACTTTCACTGTTGTCGTTTTGTGAATCCCATCACCATGTTTTGTAGCACTGGTATCGCCGGGTCGAACGTCCATAGTCCTTTGAAATCGGTCGTCGTCACTCCAAGCGGGAACGTCGTCATTAAGTATGTGGAATTGGTCCTCATCGTTCTTGCGAGAAGCACTATTATTAGTCTTGCGAAGAGGAAAAGAAGATGACCGTCCACTGGAACCACCAGTCTGCGTACCCCCCTTTCTCATCACAGGACGTAGAGTTGGGATAGATGCTGCTAACAAGACCGTGTAGGCTTCAAGACTGTGACAGTTAGATATATCATATGACAGTTGTGGGATTAACCGTACGTGAAGAAGATAGCAAGGTCCCCTAGCGCGTCTATTAACCGTCAGCAGGTGTTGGCTGTCAGTGGTTCATTTAGCTTACAAGTTGGATCGCCTTTCTCGCTGAGCGCTTGTAGTTTGACGGTCTTGATGATAGAAAATACCATAGCGCTACGTTGTTGTCAACAACTTAAGTAGTGTGGTATACATCACTGTTGATACTCACAATAGTCCCAGTCCCATCAAAACAGACAGCGACAGCTTGGTTGACAACTTCATTTGGAGCTTCCAGAATAGACTCGCAGGAGTTAGGGCGAGAATGAGGTCTACTAAAGAACACACAGCTTGGAACTATTAGCCTTGAGAGAGGAACATAGCGAACAGGTGCCTTACATCCTTGGAAGAAGCCAGTGTACTGCTGCACTACGGGGTTCCAGCAATGTTTTTTCGCATCAGCACCCCAAAAAGCTGACGTTGGTTGGCATTGTGCATATGTGATGATCATTGTGCCTACGTCAACCACAAATTGTGTTGCTATTACTGCCCAGAGAAACCTCCGGTATCCTTTGGCAATCTTGACAAGTTGCAACAGGAGTATTGCGTAGGATATTCGACCGAAACATGGCGACATAATAGTAAACGCCTCGCAGATAAAAATGTATTTGACGGAGTGTTCGATTTGCTGAGGATTGAGGAAGCGTATGTGTCGTCCAAGGCCCCATCGGACGGACAACGTGCAAAATACACTGTCACATACTGCCAATATCTTACCAAATGAGCGACGAAAGAAGGCGCAGAGAGCCATACTCACGAAGGTCAGATAAATGAGCCAGTCGTCAAGGCCAAATCGTTTTACGATGCGTATCCGGACATACGTGCGAATGACAAGAACGATGAGAGATACGCTGGCAAAGGCCCATGCGACAACAAGCAGGGCAGGGCCCAAATTCTCTGTCTCACGTTCTGCCGTGCCATGTTCAGCCATTTCATGTATGAGTCTATGGAAAATACAAGTTCAACTAAAGTTCGCGTGAAAACGGAATGGGGATTCGAGAACACGTACAAGATATTACGCCATATGGCCCCCATTAGTAGACCGTTTGGGATGGAGGCGTGATTTCTCGTACGGTAACTGCATGTGCGTTGGCGACCCCATTGATGCCCTCTTCTTGGTATGTGCTTTATCATACAGATACCCATGCAGCAAGCTCAGGGGTGCACACATAAGTGCACAATTTCGGAGATGCACGACCTGCAATGCATTCATGTAACGGGCATACCAGCTCTTCTAGCCCAAACTCCTACCTCAGAAGGGTTCCAGAGCTACAAAGGCCATAAGTCCGAGAGGGGCTGGGGGACTGCAAGTGCATCGTGACCCTTGCAGCGGTCAAACTCCTTGCGATATGTATTTTTCTATTATGTGACTGAGCATTGAGCACCGCTGCTAGTTATCACTCAAAACCGGGTTCATGCACGAGTGACATATCCCGATATATTACAGTGCTAAGTTTGCTGCGGGATTGACAGTCGAACTGATTGTTATCAACAACGGGAGCAGCCCGTGATACAAGGCTTTTGGATCGTAAACAGGTGCCATCATGTGCAACGGGTGTGCGCAACGGGTGTTTTCGTCCTCCCGGTCCGCAGGAAATCGTTCAGATTGAATAAGATCATATCAGGTCAGTACTCCAACTTCGGCCTGCTCAAAAAATTCCTTGCAGTAGGTGCAAAAGACACTGTTGAGGCCTATCGTGCGAGAGCCAGACCCCTGACGCATTATGGTCCTGACCTTGCTGGGACGGTGTTCAAAATGCTGACGCGTTATAGATTCGGTTGTCTGGTCCATCCGTTGCATTGTGCATTTTCGCGCACATCTCTTACCAACCCTCTTTCCTTGTGTGGTGGGCTACTACAACAGAATCGGCAAATGCGCTATCGGGACCTCGGGTGATCTGAGGACGAAGCTCTTATTGGTGCATTGCCGCACGGTCCAGGCGACGTTGCTCATCGGTCAGTGTACTCCATGAAGCGCTATGAATTCAACGTGAACAAGTGAACGTTGAATTTACTTGTTTCTGCGGTGTCGAGGAAGGACACAAGATGTTTCGGGAATTAGAGAAGGTCTTTTTGACCCCAATTTCCGTTGAAGATGTATCGGAGAATGGTCCTACACAGGAACCCATCGGGCCCTAGATTTGTCCGGCAATCATCCCTTCGGCCCACTACAGGTCGAAGTCTCACATCTTGTAGAAGAAACAAGCATTGTTTGTGGGTCACCTTTCTGTAGCGGCCCCGCTGGTTGCGGGAGCGCGGAAGATCACCGCTACTATCACTCATTTGTCCAATTATAAGGATCACTATCCCTACCACTTCTCCAAGATCGTTATCAGCGTCCACGGACTTCATGCATGCATAGGGCTCTCAGGGAGTAACATAGTTTCCAAATTGCTGATCTAGGGTTTGTTCTCGCCCGAGGTCTGCACAACTGTCGCTCGGCGTCGTTGGTGACAAAGCTGCAAACAGCATACATTAGATCTTACCACTTCTCGCGCTACATCGGTATACAAAAGTGGGCGCACATGACTGCGTCTTAGTGGACCCTTGCCAAGTGTGGAATCCATTGCATCCTAGCAAGCCACAATGATGTCCAATGTCTCAACGTGATCTTTGGTGCAAGGATTGAGAGCCGGGTCGCCCTTCTTCTGCTTTTAGGCTTGTTGATTTCTTCAGTATGTATGTGGCGGTAAACAAGAGGCTAATGATAGCAAATTCGATATTTTCCGGTGAACTATGAAGATGGTATAGTCCGTTCGACTTCAGCAAGGAACCTCAGCCTCTATGATACCGTCATGATCTAGGTGCTCATGCAATTCAATATTACAGAATCCAGCCTCCTCTAGAAGACTGATCCATTGAGACCTGGACCTCTCCATACCCCCATTCAACGTCATCATAACCAGGTCAAACCTTGCCTGGATTTCAACAGCCCCGGTGTTTGGTAGGATAAGTTCATGAATCAACAGTTTAGAATAACCAGGAAGCATAGATTTGCGAAGACGCTGGAGGATCTGAATGCAATACTTGTCGGGCCAGTCGTGAAGAATGTGGTGAAGAAAGTATGCGCGTGCTCCTAGACGATCTGTTAGATGGGTTCGGTGCCGCAGCGAGAAGTATACCTTTGATAGGTTGCTCGTTAAAGAAGTCATGGGCCATCTTAACAATGCCTGATGGTAGCTCAGTGTCGGAAATGGCATCCACTACGTGAGACAAGTCCTGTACTACCAGCTTGCTTCGAACCTGCGAAAGGTGCAGACCGAATTTCGCTTGAAATTCCTTCATGTCGTGTCCTTTTCCACCTCCTACATCTACGAGAAGTACGTCCCGTTTTGAAGAGTCAAACTCCTCAATCAACCGTCCTTCAACGTCGTACCACTCATGCCAATACTCACGTGCGCCCATAGTGTTGCCCATAAACAGGTGGAAGTCCCGCGACAGCGAAGGAATAGAATGAAGGTATTCAAAGAAACTCAGCTTGGTCTGGTTTGCATACTGAACAAATGTGTCTGTGGGCTCCTCTGGCACCCTGTACTTGGTTTCACTAAGGAATTTTGGCGCCTTGATAGCTGAAGAAACGAGTGCGTCGTACCTGTGTTGTATTTGAATAGATCAAACTAACAAGACCACACGAGACTTACACGAATCGATGTCCAGCTGCTATAGGTGCACTTCCCATTGCGCGCGTAATATCATTCGCACTCCATTCATCTTCGCCTGTCTCATTGACAATGCCAATAGAAGCTAGTAGACGCAGAATTCGAGCTTGAATGGTTATTAGAAGTGCTCTTCAGATATTACATTCACCCACAAATAAGAGGAGCTTCAGCATGAGTTTCATTGGAAAGCTCCTTGACAGTACTTGGGCCAGATTTAGAGGAGATGTGTTGAAATAGTTTGAGATCCACCGCGATCCGCGCGGCGATAGATTGGTACGGCTTTGCATTAGATTAGCGCGCCTTTCGGGAGACTGGTGTTATGATGCTGACTTGGAAAGCAAGGTCAGTGGCTCTATTGAGTGGATTCTCGAGTATAGAAGTGATCTGCTTTGCGAGTCTGAGTAGCTCTGCTCGAGCTGATGGGTCGTCTGATACGCTTCCAGCGTCAACGCTTTGGATGCGTGCGATAAGCTGGGCAAGCTCATTATTCGGTTTTGGATTTGAGGAACTCATGATCAGAGGTGTGCATAAAACAAGTACAAGTTAAGATGACAAAATGATTGTAAAGAGTCGTTAGTTGGACGATGACATTATGCGGACGAGAGCAGCATCGTAGCGCGAGTCGTTAGAGCCGGACATCGCTTATGTATCGCAGGGGTTGTGCAGAATGCACATGGATACTTGCGGAGAATACCGTCGTATGCGCGCCCTGTGGTGTGGTCCAAATGTGCTTACAGAGTGACTATATCGGATAAATTACCCGGCCGGCTTACGGAGTATGTATATCAAAACGATATCGAGCAGATGACAAGAGCGTCTCGAACCACACAATGGGTTATGACTACCTACATGCATGGACCATGCCACTAAAGCCCAGCACCTCCTTTGACCCCAATTCAATGCAGTATACCTTTTTCGTCACTGTACCTGTGATCTTCGGTCCACGTTTTCAATGCGCTAAAATCACGACACCGATGTGCTGTGCCCCATCCACGAACACCGGATATGTCATCACTTCTCTCCTCTAGGGTTGCATCTGCAGCACACAACAGAGATTGTCGGAGATAATCGAAGCAATGCTGCACGTGACTCCCTGCGTGTGCGTGATGCCCCTGTTTGGTCGCCTTCTGATGAAAATCACCTGGAACCGGTGAGACTGGGCCACCGTCAGGCGCCACCGGGGTAGGTGAATTCGGTTCATCATTGATACCATAGAACCCTTGTCGTATCATGTGCTAGAAGGGTAAGCAGATATCAACTCGTACAGAGCAACCTAACTCGTACCAGACAATGCAGCTGGTGAAAAACTGATACGCAGTAGCGACCTTCCGTACCTAGTTCAATGTCCGCGCGGCCAAGTTCCACAAAACCTCTACCAACTGCGGGCCAAAGGTGAGTACAGCGAATCAAACGAGTGCCAGGTGACCTACGAGGTATCATCGCAGCCCATGCTGCATCTGAGTCGTTAGAAGGTGGCTCTGAGTAAATTGACTCCTCTTGGAAAGTCACTGATACCGAGTCATCTACAGAATGTTTAGCGTAGTCTCTCACAGTGTCAGACAGTACTCAGATACGAACCTATGCTTGCGATGACCGTATTCGCTGGAAGTAAGAGCTTCGTTGCATAACCCCCAATGAAACCCAGAAGGGGTAAAAGGACCCAACACATAAGGCTCCAGATCCACGAGCGCCTTTGGTGCCTCGAGCGATGCTGGTAAGAATACTCTTCAAGTTCTGCTGAACTCTCCGAGCCATCATCTGTCCGTCTCTCAACAGACAGAAATGGGATGGATGCAATGTCCTTTGTGTCTCCCATAACTTTCAAATAAAGGCAACTGAACAAGATAATAAGAGCGAGAGATCCAACGTAGCTTGAGGTTCACCGTTTCGATCCACAACAAGCATGTGTGATAGCTATCTGTGAGCAATGAAAGAGAAATGGTGAAGCAAAAGCAAGTAAGCAGTGCAATTTATGTCAGTAATGGCATGTCATCGGTCTACAGTGCGCTCTCTGTATGCATGGCTTATCTTCAACTGCGTTTGACAAGCAGGGACAGGTCAAATGCCGAGAGACACCGTGTGGGGCGAACTGGAGTCGTCTATTGGAGTCAAGTTGCATACATGTATGCAAGTGAGTACTAGGCATCTTTTCCAAGTATTTATCCGTATGCCCGTTGATCACATTTCAGGCAGGTGAAAAAGTCTTCGCCATGAGGTGCTTCCTGTTGGTCAGACTATGACGGACCTCGCTCCCAAGTGATATGCTGAGAGTGTAGCGAATATCATAAAGGCTCGCCCAATCTAGCAGAAGCATCAAGTGCGGCACAATCTTCTTTACAGTCTTCTTTACAAGCTTTGCAACTACGTCATGCATTTCCTCACGAAATTGGCAGTTATCTTGGTAGTACGTTCTGTTAGTAGTCTGCCAATCAAGCAAGCAGGTGAGACACTGCCTGACTAGAAGGAGGCTGTCAAAGCTAATCTGGCGCTCTTAGAGGATGCCCCGGACTGGTATGCCGATTCAGCATCTGGCGTTGCCAGCACCATACAACCTCGGGAGGACTCAACCAACTGGTATTCTGACTCTGCAAGTGGTGTTGTAGAGTCGTTGCCCAGTAAAAAAAGGGCCGAAACGATCAACTGGTACACTGATTCAGCTGGGGGCGTCGCTGGAGTATTGCCACACGAGAAGCGTGATGCACCAAATTGGTATACCGATTCAGCTGCCGCTGTAGTGGAGACGCTGTCGAAAGACAAGCGCGACTCACCAGATTGGTACGCTGATTCCGCTGCCGGAGTTGCGGAGTCATTGTCAGAGGGGAAACGTATGGAAGTACCAGATTGGTACACCGATTCAGCTACCGGAGTGGCGGAGACTCTATCGAAAGAGAAACGCAACGACGAAACGAACTGGTACACTGATTCAGCATCGGGTGTTGCAAATCAATTGGAAGACCGGAATGCAAGGGATGACGACACCAACTGGTATAGCGATTCGGCTTCCGGTGTTTCTGAATCCCTACAAAAGCGGTCAGGGTTGAATGGTGAGGAGAAGGAAAGCTACGAGAAAGGTAAGTAACCTTTTATTACGAAGTATGTATGTCTTTCCTCGTTCCAGCTCGAGCTTCTCTTCAATGCGATCTGCACTAGTGCTGACCGCACATGCGTCAACCTAGCGCTACGCGAGTGGGTGTATTACGATATGCGCCACAAATCGTTACGCGAAAGTGCTACGAGGGGTATAGCTTTATTCGAATTTACTCCCAAGCCGCGCAACGATAGGGTTGACCGTTGGCATGTTCCCCCTGAACTAAAGGAGCGTTTCAATGTAGCGGACTCAGATGCTAAGCGCGTCAGCATATTAAACTACTACCTCTTCGTCACTGGCCGAGAACCTAAGTCCGCCAAAGAACTCGGATATACGCCAACATTTGACAAGCCAGGGCTTACTGAATCGAACGAGGTTGGTTATGGGTATGCATTCTCAGGCCAGCATCTGGATCACTGCGTCGACTTTGTCGCCGACGCACTTGAAGCTGGAAGAGATGGGTTGAATGACTTTTTCCTCAAGCACACCATTCATTGTCTTGGTTATTTCAAGTGGGTGGCACCTCAGTTGACGATGAAAGTGCCAGTGGGCTTCTTTCTCGCATCTGCAGAAGAAAGACTCCGTGCCGGCTATAAACCCACCGACCCTAATTGATTTGATCGCGAATAGCGAAGTTCTATTGTCGATTTCCTAGAAGTCATTCATTTAGTATCAATTAGCAATGCAATATAAATCCTACTTGTGTGCTTAACAGACACGCTCGTATCCACAGAGTACAGATACAATAAGTTCAAAGCACACATCTAATATGATGTTGAGAAAGTGGTAGAGGACCGATGGTAAAGTAGATGAAGCATATTGTGTTGTTTGTATCGAATGCTTCCTAGTTGGTTTACTCGTGATTATAGAATTGAGAGTAAAAATGGCATCAAAGGGCGTTATCCAAAGTCTGATTCCCTACCCTATATATTATCCCCTAACCGTTACTTATACTACGTTTTGGGGTAGCCACGTTCAATTCAAAGCTACCTTGAGATTGTCCCATCTGTTGAACTACGACGCCCTCCGTATTGAATGTCATATTGTTGTCTTCCCTCTTTGTGAGCGGACTGCAATGATGCAACATTGAGAATCCCACTGACCTTGATTCAGGGTATATTCTCCACCGCACCGCGCCGCATCAAGCAGCTAAGAATGATCGCCTGGAAATCGCCCGCCTACGGGTCGACAATGGTGCAGCTATGGACGCTGAAGATAACTACGGTAATACGCCACTCCACCGCGCCACACGGGAGGGTCACAAAGCCGTAGCGGCGCTGATCCTGGAACATGGGAGCCGGCATTGCCAGGCCGTACAATCTCGACACGACGCTCGGGCTAGGGAAGGAAATGGACCTTACGAAGTCTGAGCTCGCTTCGAATGGCTTCTAACATTTGGATATGTCTAATAATGCGCGGGACTAGACGGCGGCGCGCATTGGAGACGAGCCCACGGCGCTGGAGCGAATCAGAGGCGGAACTGCGCTCCACAACGCCGCTGGAGCCGGCTCCGTTGGGTTCGTTCGAGCCATGATGGACACAGGCGTCGTCGAGGCAGTCGACAACTTGTACAGCACGGCCTTGCACCGCGCAGCCGCCGGGGGACATGGTGCAGTCATTGCGACGCTAATCCAAACCGGTGCGAACATCAACACCAAGCGTCACTTCAGTATGCCTGCCTGGCGCTTGACTAACCTGACCTACTTTCGAGCTAGCGCATTAAGAGCGAGTCGCACGCGCGCTGCTTCGTACCAGTGCGAACACGACTTGCGGAGAGGGGCGTCGGGACGAACCGGTGCACGCCGCTAGTGTGGGTGTTGAAAGGCGGGCGCCGAGGTAAACTGGGCGGCCGAAACAAACTGGACGGCGCTGACAGTGGCAGCAGCGCAGGGAGACGTGTCCATGGTGGAGCTGCTGTTGGCTCATGGTGCAGACGGATTACGCGATTCGAGCGCCAAGAACAGGTCGAGGAGTTGTTGCAGTACGAGGACGAGGAAAGTAGTGCCTTCACCCGCTGTTGTGAGGCGGGGCAGTAGGCGGCTCTTTGTCAACGGCAAGTGTTCAACTCTCAACATTTGATAAGACAACAATCAAAACATACGGAATCTACATTTCGTCTTCCGCATCGTCTAATTGACATCAACTCATTTTATTGTATTAAATCCGTACACTGGTGTTCGAATGCCAATGATGCGTATGCATGGAATGGGCGCTACCAGGCTGCTGAGCACCAATTTTGTCTAGATGCGATTCGAAATGCTCTCTGGAACGATATTCCTATGTGCAACAATTTATTTCACGACTTCCTTCCAGAGGGACGAGTATGAGTCGGTTTTAATACCTAGCCTTCAGTTCGATGTAAATCTTCGTTGCAGGTCTTCCGCACCAATTCAATCAGGTCATCTCGACATCGTATCGACAGCTCGAGTTGCTGCGGAGTTAAGCTCTGAACATGTCATTTCAATCTATTTTCGCATGAATTGACACGCAGCAAGGAATTTAGAAGCAGGCGTATGGACATTGTCACCGTCCTTTCACGAAACACGTGAGTCGCCATAGCACCTCGCACGATTCTTCTCAGCATCGGTCCCGGCATACGGCACGCCTTAGCAAGCTCATAGTCGGACACTGTATCTTTTTTCACCTGGAAATCTAGTCGAAGGTTCGGATGGAAAATTGATTGAACGAAAGCCATTTCGGATGTCTTGAGATCATGATCAATACCATAGTCTAGGGGGAGCAATTTGCCACGCATTAATGGACTCACTGTCTGATTGGCGAGAACACTGGATGGAGCTTACAAGACTTCAATCAAATGATAACAAGCATCCAAGGTAGTCGTGCAAAAGCGGGAATGATCTTTGTTTTTATGAAGAGATGTCGGAATGTCACTGTCCCAAGTTAGCTCAGCTAATTAACACATGAACAGGCTCGACGTAAGAATCAAGTTCAAGATGTGTTTTACACGGCAGTGTTATGCAGATGTAGTAAGCCTCAAGTTAGAGGGTGAGTGAAATGCCTCTTCGACAAGCTCTCCTACTGATCCTCTGTACTAGATACAAGCCTGCTGAAGGTACACCAGCGTGGAAGAAGGCAAAGGACACCCATTTGAGATTCTTCGCTAAGTATGTAGTTGGATAAAGGCCGTCAGATGGCAAAACCTAAAGGTTTCCCTGAATCATTTATTTAAACAATGTCGTTGAGGTGATTCAGAAGCTGACAGATCTTAAGCCTCTGAACCTCATTCTTGCTAAGACTCGTGTCATACAATCGCATAGTAATGATCAGCCTTCTTTGGCAGTCGTGAACAAGAAATTGCTTGTAATGTTGACCGCGTCCTTCTCCACTACCTTGGTCTAAACTGAAGAATAGGCCCTTCTTTCAAACAAAGGAATGAGTCCTTCACCATATACTCCGACCGATTTCGTTGGCCCCATCCTAGTTCTGGCCGCCCCTCACCATCACTGCACCCTGGAGCAATTCGAAAGTCAGTTTTCCACACGGTTCGAGCACACACAAGCAAAAGCTCAAGCATGGCTACATTCCGGCCCGCACAGTCACCAGAACCAATAGAGAACGGATGAAAGTTTTTCTTCAAATTCCGCACCTGCTCCTCGTTGTTCAAAGTATCGGGATGTGTAGACGGGATCCAGCGCTCCGGTCGGTACGTATATGCATCACCGTACACTGCCTCATCGCGACCCATAGACCACGCCGAACAACCTACTAAAGTACCAGCAGAATAGAAACGTCCTGCAATCTCCGCCCCACCAGGGAGTACTTCGCAGGGTAGCTCACCAGGAGCGGGCGGTGCGATACGAAGCGCTTCATCGACACAGGCGCGGAGATATTGGCATCTGCTCAGCTTTGGGCCAAGCATAATCTCTTCCGCGGATACAAATGTCGATCGGATCTCAGTAGTGAGCTTCGCAAGCACACATGGATTATGGGCGAGGTAAAAGAACAGTCCGCAAAGTGTCGCAGCTGAAGTGTTAGTGCCAGTCAGAACAAGGAGACGCGCTTCGGCCAGCAGAGAATTGCGATCCGTAAATGCTGGAGCTCCAGTCTCAGGATCAATAGCGTTCAGGAGGAAGTGAAGCATGTCGCGTCGCGAACTCTTTTCTCCCCTCTTGTGCGCAGCGATGCGACTGTCAACACAGCTCTCAACGAATGCGTTGTATTCCTTGACCTCAATGCGACGAAGGCGCTCTTGAAAAGATATAAGACCACGTGGCTGGAGATACAGTAGCAGATTGAGAAGCCCAGACTTTGAGAGTATATATCCAACCCGCACCTGCTTCATGATGAGGTGAGGAATCATTTTGAGCTTGTTGTCGCCTGGTTCCTTGGTGTTGAAACTCTGACCAAAACACAAATCTCCCAAGATGTCGAACACGAGGAAGTCAACCCATTTAGCCATATCTCGCGCAGACGACCATCCCTCGGATAAATTTTGGTCAACATCTCCAGTAAGCAGCTCAATCCAGCGGTCAATATGGGAAGCCATGAGCGGATCAGCAGCCTTAAGAGACTGCTCAGTGAAGGCGAGACTCAACGTCTTCTTCTTCTTCGCGTGTATAACTGGGTCTGTAGAGGTGATAGTAGAGATATCATGCTTGTTGCGCTTCCATGCTTTGTAGAAACCACTTCGAGTGATATTAGCACGATATCCGTGAATGTCGGTAAAGGCGCGCGTCGAATTAAACAAGACTGTGGTTGGTGAAGCTCGGAAGGTGTCCCCATATACCTGGAAGTTCTGCCAAATCCAGATGTGACGGTCGCCCTTGCAGGCGTGGTAGAAGGAGGGGATCACCGAGACACGTGCGAGAAGCGGTCCAGGCGTTTTGGCGAGTGGATGGAAAAAGAGATTATAAATGGTGGCTGATACGACATAGCATATGGGAAGAACAAGGAGGAGTGTGTAGAATCCCATCACGACCAGATTCAGCTGACAAATCAACATGTAGGATTTCTATTCGAATTGTGGTCTTGCTGGCGCAGGCACATTCGGAAGTGGCGCGATAGCAGTGTCTGGCTTTATAATGTCGGTGAGAACTAGCAGGGGTGTGTGCGTGCTCCGTGGGATACCGTACTGCATACGCCGCAGGTGGCACAGTCCCCGCCGACACTCTCATTCGAACTTCTCATTTCGAATCCTTGGTCTTTGCATTCATTCATGGCGTCATACGCAGAAGAGCTCGTGGCTCACCTACAGCAGGACTTGGAAACCATCGCAGAGCTGCTGCGCATCAGCGGCGCCCCTGGCCTATCGTTAGGAGTTTTCCACCACGGCCGCATCCTTTACATGCAGCATTTTGGCCAACGAGATATCGGCAGGTCCGATCCACCCAACGATGAGTTTATATACCACGTAGCTTCGACATTCAAGAGTGTGACAGCTTCTGCCGTTGCAAGACTCGTCACAGATGGCGTTTTAGAATGGGATGTGCCGATTCGCAACTACTTCCCCGAGTTCTACGAGCGTACAGACGACGTCGGTGTCAATGCCACTATTCGAGACCTTATTTCAAACCGCACTGGTCTGCCCATGTCGAGTGTTCATTGGGGTCAACAAAACGGAGAGCAATTAACACCCAAGAGCGAATTCGTGAGACTCGTGAGACATCTCCCCGCAGTGAGAAAGTTTCGCTCGAGCTTTGCCTACTCGCAATGGAACTTTTGCTTGCTGCAAATTATCATGGAGAAGGTCACAGGGAAGTTGTCCGGAGACTTCGTGCGCGAGACTATATTCGAGCCATTGGAGCTTCATTCCGCAACATTTGACACACCAACAGGTACAAACATTGTTAAACCACATGCAAACAGGAACGATGGAACTACTAGCAAAATCAGCATAAGCCTGTTTGATTCACCATCAGGACTGGGCGTTGGAGGAGGCGGCAAGTCGAGTATACGGGACCAGCTCAAGTTATACATTGCTCTTCTCAAGGCATACGATTATCAGACGAAGAACCAAACAAACACAACTCCAGGCTCACCATTCACCCAACTTCAGGACATATTCACTCCTCATATACACCTTCCTGGCTCGACTCTCGAAAAACAGGCATACTGTCTGGGACTTTACCGCACAAAACTCCCAGGGAATCTCAGCTGCGCCAGTCTGAACTTGGTTCTTCCCAAGGAGCAAATGCCTATATTTGGTGTGGCGGGAAATGGACGAGGGCTGATACAGGAAGAGATTTTCCATCATAGTGCCACTACACCCGGATTTGTTGGTGCATGTATCTTGTTCCATGGACACAAAGCGGTGTGGTGGTGCTCACTAACGCAACGCCCGGCATGGATGCAGCTGATTCCAGTGCACAACTGTTACTGTCTGTTTTACTCAACGGACAGCCACCCGTATCACCACCCGACATGCTCCGTCTATCTCGCACCATCGCCAATGCACAACTCGAAGGTTTCGAACAGCTAGTAGCCTTTCTCGAAAATTGCAAGACTGAAGACCCACCAACGCATTCGCGTCCCACCTATGCTAGCTCGTATTGGAATGCAGCGCACAACTTTAAGATTGTTATCACCGCCCAACTTACAGGCTTACGTGCATCGATACAAGGCATGCCCATCACGACGTACAACGTACAGTATTATGATGGCGACATGTTTTACTGGCCCGCAAACCGGGAGCACGAACTGGTCGATCGCGGGATGTGGTTCGCGCCGTTCCCGCAATTCCACATCTTTTCCTTCAGCACTGATACCAGGAGGGTTGTCAGCCTTGCGTGGCAGCATGACAAGCTCATGGATCCAGAAGAATTTGTGAAGGAGGATGAACTACCTGTGGCGAAATTATAGCTCCTACGATTTTACTTGCGCCATTGAGGAGCCAGAGAGACATGATCGGTTAAGCACCGGGCAAAAGTAGGCCTAACCGAAGTTAGCCCTTACGGAAAACGATATTCGGTGAGCTGTAGTAGCTAATACATCAAATCTAAGGACCACGTATTGGGGATGGACGCACGAAGGGCACCGCCAGCCATCTGATCAAAACGCTCCTCAAGAATGGAAATTAGGTCCATCGAAATACCTTATGCTAAACCCTCTCATTTAATCACCGTCAAGCGAAACTAGAGTAGCGAAACGATGGGGTACTACCTTATAGCAGGCACTTGTTCCTCTCGTGGTGAGGTCGTCACTAGGATGGCAGAATTTTCGCCCTAGTCGGCTATGAAATTAAGGCTGAATCTCAAAGACTAGCTGTATCAATACCCCTTGAATGTGTTTGGCTTTGAATTGGAGCTTGAGCTCGATATTTTTGTTGATCATGTTGTGTACTTAGGCTGCTACGGGGAAGTATTGGGAGAATCCTGTATAGAGCAGAGATTAATCCTATTCGAAAGCTATCGTAAAATCGTCTGTTGTCCCTGTTCTTTCCGTGTATGTGTCCTTGTTCTCCCCTATATATTTCTTTCCCCTATAGTGGTCCCTGCTCCGCAACCTATCCGCCTACCGCTTTACTGACCTCTTTTTGCTGCACTACTCATCCTTCTTTCAATCATACTCCCCCTCCCTTCCTACATTGACGCTGTTGACCCATCACGAAACTATGATAGTCCTAGCCAACTGACTTTGGACGAAACAAAATTGACTAATAATCGACGAATCGGCGACAGCTGATTTAATGGTTTCTTGTTTGCCTTCTTACAAAATAATCATATCCGAGGCCGCAGTGTATTTGTCAGAAAGCTATACTCAATTGAGCGTCCCACTCACCTCAAATACCCCGCACTGCGGACACATACCTATTTCACCTCGGACAAATCGAGCCTGTAGATCGCTTATAAGTTTATACGACCAGGAGACTTGTCATGGTACCTTGGCTGACGTACACAATTGTTGACCATCTCCAACGTAGGCACTGGGGCTGAATAATTCCATAATATGACCACTTCTGTCGAATTTGTGCGCGCTATAAGCTTCTAGCACCCTCACATGTAATGTGTGGATAGTAATAATGAATCACAAACTAGTATTAGGTTGGGACTTCAAACTCACGTATGGCTATAATAAACCATGAAATCAGCTTTTGCTGATTTGCGCGATTACTATTCCTCTAGTATCATTTGGTAGTTCCATTGACTAGGATTACCAAAACATCGTGAGGGCCAACACCGTCACGCTTGGATGGTTGAAGTGGTACCGAGAAATCGCAACCATGGGACGTATGGCTAGACATTGGGTCACGTGCGGCCCTTGAAACCCCAATTGAGGAGACACTGGTGTCACACACGCCCTATAGTGAAGTCATCTACACACCCGCCTTTATCCTCGATGAATCGACTGTCGAGCTATTTTGTAGTCGCCTGAGATCTGTACTGCCATTCTCTTCTAGAGGGGACAATGTGAGCCATATCAATTAGTCTCACTACCCATCCACCAAAGGCCTTCCGTTTATTTTTCAATGCGTCATGGTATCCCTTTGATCACACAGTTCTGCAGCGGGCAGAGTCGCACCTGAACAACAGCTTCCGGTTCCGGAAACACGATAATCATGGCCTTCTTGGAACCATTATAAGCGAGCCCAACGCGCTGAATAAACAATGAAAATTCAATATCGGAGAGAATGACATGCCTTAATTCAGGGGATGTGACGCACCAAACCTGTAACCTGCTTCTGGCACGTTGTTGATGGCCCTCGAGGTAGCAAAGCGGTTGCTGGTTAATGAAATACCGTGCGCCCTCAAATTGTCGGATGCAGGCTTCCGAGCACCAATTGCCATTACTCCTGCGCCAGAGGGTACTAAGATGCTTGTTTATACGAGAAAAAGCATATAAGGATCAACGAGATAGATTGCAAGTTTTGTAATCTTCTTATATAGCCCCAACAGTAGGCATTAGACATGCAGGGGGAAGCTATGAAGGGACCACGGTCATACGCGCCCAGGGTGGACCACAACCCCACTTGCTCCGTCTTGTTCGGTAGGAGGATGCTCATACCGTGCTTACAAAAAAGGAAGGGGTTATCTAGCCAGGATACCTAAACCCTGCTGCAATGCCGGGTTATACTTTTCTCATTGATGAGAAGATTAGTCCCGGAACATTTTCTTACCTCAGGCTGATTTCTCATTGTTGGGTTTTGATGGTTGAACAGAAGGATTAGATTGGGGTTTCAACAAAGTATGTCAAGCTTTGTTAGCGTCGTTTCGGCCATTGCACTATGCTGGCTGACCTAAGGTGGAAAATTTTGGGAATACTCCGATCACCTATGAAACCCAGTCGTGCGTTGCATGAAACCTCCATTTTCCTGGTTTGGTTGGTCGTAGAGTGACATTAAGCGAAACTAGGAAGTTACCACCGGAACAATTCCACTTTATATTAAGCCGCTAGTTCATGCTCATTTCCCCACCTAGAGGAACCCTTGTTGTATATAAGCAAAACAAACGTATGGGGTGATGGGCGCTGCGATGATGTTGCACTTGAACGTGATGGTGTTCCTCGATATCCTCCAATGGGGCTCCAAGCGCATTCGATATTCTTCTCAGACCTCGTATTTAAAATCTAGATATTTTCAGATAGTCTCTCTGTCTTTTTTCTACTCATAATCGACATTTGTGATTCCCGCATCATCATCAACAGCATGAAGTTTCTCTGTCTTACCCTGCTTCCAGCAGCCTCGGCTCAATACTTCAGCTTTGGATACTATTTCTCAACCGGTGCAGTCGCCACCAACTCTTGGATCCGGCAGGCCACTACGACCCTCGTCTTGCCGGCTCTCAACAGTCCGCATAACGGAAATCTTGGCCTGTGGCCAGGCATGGGCACCAAATTCGATTCTGGAGCCGATGGTCATCTTGTACAAGGCCTTGCTATCTCCACCGTTGGTATTGGGTAAGGTCGTATCGTTGTAACGATCGCTTTGGATTGAACTTGATACCAACAGATCTCCATGCAATTTTGTTGCGTCTGACGTCAAGTGGTGCGTTGTGGCCAGTACATATGATGGTATAGTTCTCTGTGCCCTCAAAACAGAGCGCTTGCGATTCTTAGCCATATATAGGTAACCAGCATGATGGCACTCCGTACCGTGCGAACCCTGGCGATAAAGTCACATATGACTGTAAGCTCCTTCGAATGCCACCATCAGAACGACATTAGAATGCTTAGTCCTTGACAGACAAATATAACGATGCGACGGCCAACTTCGACCAAACAGTGTCTGTGAACGGCGTCAAAGTTTCAACCCTGTCTACGAGTATGATACTCCATTAAGACTTTGATACGAATTCTGACTTTGTGCAGAGAGTGGTCATGGCGCAGGTTGGGGCACAGGTTAGTTGAATTGACAAAGCATATTTCCTTGCAAACATGTCGCTGACAAGGCCCAACGATAGCGATGGAATGCCAACAAGCAAACTGTGGAACAGTCCCTGAGCACCACTACCTCAACACAACGATCATCATGAACACAGCTGACCCGAACTACAAGAACACTCTTGGTCTCAACGGTGCTTCAGGCAACCTGGTCACTGCAGATGGCGGGAAGACCTGGACGGTTGCTGATATCAAAATCAACCAGTATACCTTTACCTAAAGTCAAAGAAGCAGGTTGAAACATGAGGAGCTCTTGAATTATTGGTTCTATAGGAAGCATCTGTGAGAAATATGTCTATTGCTCACCGCGATCAAGCTGTGCATAGCAGGAAATCAATAAACGATCGCTTTCGAGCCTTTAGTTCTCTAGAATCCTTGTACATCACGTTTTCTTTCATTCGAGCATTCGTTCAGTCTGAGTTGTACCACGAAGCAGTGAGATTGAAGATTTATACTTTAGAACTCACTACCAAGGGGCCTGTTTGTGATCATCAGTGTGTATACCATAGTTAGCACTTCTATGATTATATATTGTTGCGACACTGGATAACACTTGATTGCGAACGAAAGCGTTTAGCAAGGTGGAGGTACATCGTGTATCTTTGACTCGATAATGGATTTCCTTGCGAGATCTTCCCTTCAACCTTTGTGTTTTAACTTGAGAACAAAAATCCCAGAAACACTCGTAACCTAGAAAATCCGAGAAATTCAGCTAATGGCGTTTCATATACTCCCGTGCCTGGTAATCATACTCTAGTGGCTGCCTAAGCTACAAGGATTATGTCTTTATATTTTAGCGCGCCTCACTCCAGCAAATCATACTTGAAATAGTTTATTGCCGGTCCCATATTATAGAACGACATCCAGAGCATGGTATGCTGATTTGTATTTGTTGAACTTATACTTTGGCATATTTCAATTTGACTCACAACGAAAAAGTAAATATGTGGCTGAATAAAGTGTGACTTCTCCGCACATACTAGAGTTTTCTTGTGGACCGTTCATTTTCCATCGCAAGTTATGATGTGGTCACCTGATCAAAGCGCAGCCATGCAGCCTAGCAGGGTATCAGAGCTCCCGTTCAACAAGACGCGGTACACCATTGTTATACTATCACATCCCACCAAAGAATCTTCGAAATTGTGTCATCGCAAGGGCTAAGATCTCTTCAATGACCGAAGTCTAGTACACATACATCCCCAACCCGACTATGAAGAGTTAGTTCTCTATTTCTTGAAACACCCTCCCTTTGCCCTACACGCCGTGGTAGTACTCCGCGATCTTTGCAGAACCCGCGAGCTCCTAATTTCTGGATACGACATCGATGAGCTCGAGGATAGGTGTCCTGATTACTATGGCACACCACTGCATGTTGCAATATAGTGCGACCAACCCGCAGCATTCGAGCTTCTTTTTGTGTGAGGTTTCGGATATGAGCCATGAAGCATAGGCCACCTTATGGATCACCTCAGGTGCCACTTGCGTGACTCTGGTACGTGATCAGATCATCAAGGCAGTACAGTATATAGCTTCCACAACGTAGCTACTCAATAAAACAACGCTTTGCCTCAATACTCTATCAATTCAATCTTCCATTTTGTTTGGATCGCAGACTTCAACATCTTGGACAGTGGAGATCACCTACGCTCTGAAGATACGTCTATATGTCTAGCTGCACGCCTTAGGCGCCGAGACATGTTCAATAGACTATCGGATGCAGGCGCAGAGCGCAACAAGTACTCGTCCGTAGATTTAACAAACTAATCGCTTGTGGAGGTTACTGAATTGGAAAGAAATGCACACATACTCTAATATCTGATTTTCTTGGATCAAAGCTAGATGCCGAATTAGCGGATAAAAGCGTTGTGCTCGGCTTAGAGTCTATGGCACGTGGATGCAACAACAACTTTACTTTCCAGATGCCAGTTCAGCAAGACTGAGCTGGAGATCGCGATAAATGTGCGGCAACAGACACTGATTTGTTGAATATGAAAGAAATGTCTCGATAGAAAAGACATTACTTGCGTTGGTGGAACCTTTGCGCCAAGCGGGAGTTTCAAATTTGTTATTGGATGAGCATGCTCATGTTGCAAGTGCAGGCAGTGCAACATACCATGGTTCTAAAGTCCCGAACGACTCACTACTCCTAGTATCCGATTCGCCCACCAATGTTGCTGCCTAGAAGCTATTGCTTAAGAGAGGTGGGGACCAGAACGTGCAGAGCGCGACCACTAGATCCACGCCGCTACATCTAGTGCTGCGATAGAGAAAGAATCTAAAGCAATGTAACGAGGGAAACGGTGCTGCCGGACCACAGAACGAAGGAGACACAGCGACAGACAGGGCGAGAAAAGAAAGGCATACGACTATGGTGCAGAAGGTGATGCAGTACAGCGGAAGGGACGAACTGACTGGAGAATTCCAAGAGTAGGGTTGTATACATGGCTAACTTCAACTATATCTATCCCGTATGTACCACATCCATAATTCAGTCTAGTACGGACTTTAACATAGCCGAAGACGTATCTGTACATCTAACTTCATAACTCTTCTCAACAAGTGTGGCAATGGAGATATATTGTGTTATGGAGACAGCTTTTCAACGCAGCCTTTCAATACAACTTTAAGCTATCAAGCATTCGAGAATCAGTCGATTAGGTACCTAGATTACTCTTAGTGTATCAACAGCTTCAGAATTACTGTATCCCACAATGCGCTAAACACTGCGTCATCTTGGATGCAGCAGCTGCACTAGGCGGAACACTCTTTCGTTCCTAGACCAAATGCAGCAGCGCTTCCAGGTACGCCGGTATACAATTACATAAAAAGAATAGCGTTATGCTCTTCGTGCTCTCGGATAGGTAGAATCATCCTGTCTCGAATGTAGACTGTGTCGTCCTCAACAACTACCTTTCTCAAAGCTCTGACAGAAGGACGAAAGGCTAAATACGTAAAATAACCTGCCACTTGTAGGAGGTGGACCAGGTAGTCATGGTGAGTCGGGTTTTGAGAGCCACCAGGAATAATGACGAAGAAAGGACGAGTAGATGCCATGGTCTGATGCAGTATACAGGACGGTGGAGTTTGGCAGCGAGAGGGCGTTGCGAACGTTGGATGCGGCACAGTTATACGTGGCACAGCTATATGCGGCATAATTGCACGCAGATGTATCACCGGGATGCCGTGCACGTTCGAACCCTGGTCCAATCAAACGTTTTGCATTTCTTTCTCATCCCTTTTTGCACTCAAGCCTAAGCCGAATGTTAGGCAAAGAGGAAAAGAAAAACCACATAGTAAACAGAAGTTCGAACAGAAAGGATCGATCACTTAATTACGGTACAATCTGATACATCTCGGTATGGCGGCACGAGCCCAAGCCGATGCGATTCACCTAAGACCACGAAGCACCTCCCACGAGCAGCTCCTGGATCGATACAGGCCGTTACAGTGTTCATATCTCTCGATGCTCATCAATATTTCCCTAGTCTAACTAATTGACAGATTTCCACTACTCATTGTATATTGTGACGGCAGGAGCTTTGGTGCAGGAGCTT
>JACVRA010000056.1:217308-231464 GCA_019828545.1 Paracamarosporium sp. OC-R06-R3 | reverse complement strand
TTTTGATCACCCTCTGCGTGATCTCACATATATCGAAACAAAACGAATGTGCTTACTATGGCCACTGACTTTTCAAATTACATCGGACACAATTTTTAAATCCAGGTTTTGTCGAATGATGCGAGTTGCTGCATATGTCGTGTAACATTGGCTCAAGACCCGACCACGTAGCGGGGACGGGACAACTATCCTGCCAAGTACAGTTGTGGCACAGTTACCAAAATTGGTGATGAACAGCTTTCCCGTTGAGGCACGGTTCTGTTCGGGCACCAAGATTAAAACCGAAAAAGCCCTCAATACATTTGACGACCACCACCACCGGTATTCTGACTTATATACTCACAGCACGAAAACCGATCTGGCATTGCCTCGTCTTTTATACGGATAGCATTTGCATCAGTGGATACAGGAAGATGCTTTGGATAATTCCACCTATTTTACTGCTTCTGTTTATTCTATCCCAATTTAGATTCAGGTTTCGAATTCCAGAGCAATGGAAGTTTCTGTTGAAAGGGAGACGTATGTTGATAGACCACGCGAGCAAGGTGAGCTTCTCTAGGGAGCCACATCTTCCCGTTGCTTACGGTTTTACAGTGCAACGGGGCACCGTTCCCTATGTTGATTCCCGGCAATCGTCTCCATGTAGTGTCTAGCAAAGAACATTGGGATGAACTCAACAAAACAAGCATCGACGTTCTATCAAGCCATGCGTGGTCAAAGCAACATTTCCAACCCAAGCATAATTTTGGGTACGAATGGCCAGATCGACGAGACGAAGATGGAATGCCTGTAGTGCGTGCCATTAGAACGATGACTGACCAATTCTCTATTCTGAAGCCGAAATACATCCGCATCCTAGAAGGTGAGATGAGCGATGCGCTTCGGCAGAGTGCGCTTGGGAACGGTATAGGTTCCCCGTTTCCAGATTTAGATCATGGTTAAGACGCACAGGTACTAGCAAGATATCACTCTGGGATACTGTCTTACACTTCGCTTCGCGAATGAACATGCTCATGATGTTTGGAGATGACCTCGGTACGTAGCCAACTGTGTGAGTGGGAAACTGCAGTTGATATCACTCAGCGAACAACCTAGAATTTGTAGATCGAGGCTTAAAGTACATTGATGAAGTGACCTTGGTGTCAGAGGCAGCCAAAATCTTTCCTTCCTTTCTCATACCGTACGTTGGTTTCCCAAGCTACGCAACACTACTCTAACAGTCTGGAGTGTTCTTCGTCGACTAATTACGGGACGTAATTTGAACCAAAAGTATATCTTGCACGCATTAGGTGCGGAGATCAACGGGTATAGGGTCAGTGATAACCCAACGATGAAAACGGTCAGTCTAAATACCAGGAAAGCTTTCTTATTCTAATTCAGTGCAGCGTTCAATATTACACGGCCTCGTTCGAAATCTTCCGGATGCTTCACATATGCATATGTTACACATCATGAACATTACATTCATCTCATCAACAACCGCTCCCCCCCATCGTACTGCTGCGAATATCCTTCACTAATTCAGTCACTAACAGTCTTTAGATTGCTACACAGCTCATCCAAGACATATTCACACGTCCTGAATACCTCCCTGCCCTTCGCAAAGAGTTCGAAGGCGTGCTAGATGATCCGAATGCGGACTTCACAAAGCTCCCTTTGTTAGAAGAACTATTAGTTGAGTCCATGCGTACACACTGCTTCCTGTCTACTGTTATCCACCGTGTGCCCTTGGAACCATTTGTCTTCCGTGATGGGTACAAGGTGCCAAACGGCGAGATCGTGGAGTTCTTCCAATACAAAACAATGAACGATGAGTCTATCTACCCTGAACCAGAGAAGTTTGATCCTGAGAGACACAAGGCTACCGGGAGGGCAGCCACGGACATGGCGCGGGAATGGCCTTTCTAGGGCAACTCTAAACTAGCTTGGTGAGATCATATGTACCCTCCAGGATGTTCGTTCTCCTAACGATAATCTATCTACAGCCCTGGGAGGTTCCATGTGAGCAATGTTGTGAAACTGATCGCGATATACTTCGTTTTGAGTTATGACTGCGAGTTTGAAAGCAAAGATGGCTTAAGCTTTGAGTTTAAGGATGTATTGGTGCCGAATCCGAGTTCTAAGGTGATCATAAAGAGGAGAAATTAAACTGGATTCGCTATCTCTACGGTTGTTTTGTATGGCAGACAACATATGCATGATAGTTCTACCCTCAATCGGTGATATATACAAGCAAAACGATGTAATGCATTCATTGAACAAGCTCAATTATTCTCCAACTGCTCTTAGCTCTTCGAATATATCATTGGGCTCGATGATTACAGGAGGATTCAAACTTCCCCGCAAATGGAAACCGACTAGATCCAACCCCATTTCTTAAATTTTCTTTTTAACATAGTGATAGGCTTGCAAACCCGAATCTTTTAATTTTGTAGCTCCTAGTAGACATTCTCAATGTGGGCCATGAGCAGAAACGGATGACCATCGGAGATATCTTTATCATGGGTTAGATTTTGTAGCAGCGAAAGCATGAATTCAAGCACCGAAATTCCAAACAAATACTGTGATGAATTGCTGGCCAGCATATCTGAACGAGTGTCTTAAGAAAACAAGAAAAGCTCAAAGAGTGTCCGCAGTATCACCCCACGTGATATCCCCTGATTCTCCTCTGTCCGGGAGGGCGCCCAGTATACACTTTTTCTTAGCACAATACTATCGGCTTAATCACGACCAGGAACAAAGGATGCTAGAGGCCTTCTTGTCAAGATTTGGCTGAGGTGGGGAGAGGTCGCGTAGATCGCCCACGCGCTCATTGCCGATGAGAACATAGCCTTCGCCGCCAATACGCTGGCAGTCAGGCAAGTTAAAATGAATAGTCAGCTCGAATTCCACAGTACTTAGTTGGGTCCTGAGATGAAGGACCTCCTTGAAGAGAGTGTACACTTGATTCGGCTGGTCATTCGGATCGATGAGATGGAGTTGTTGTAGTCTGTCGGGAAATTGACTGCAAGCACAGGATTTCAGCAACTTGTTTGCTAGCTAGGCATTGAAATTGGAGCAGCAATATGACATACAGCATTAACCGTTGCAAATCTCAAAGTTTGCCGGCGTGGGTGTTCCCAGGAAGTCGTAGTTCTTGGAAACGAGAACGTTTGTCTTCTTGCTCCCAGTGCATGTGACTTGAGGCTCAGGATCCTGTGCCACAGGAGTAGCGGAAACGAGGACGGCGAGGGCCGAGGAAAAGAGGACAACAATCTTCATGGTGACCTTGTTGAGTCTGAGCAGGGAATTTCCAGAAGGCTGTGATGCTGGATGAGTGAAAATTGGAGCTGTGCTTGATGCCGCTGTCTCCGTCTTGTTAGACGCTCCTTTATAGCCCAATACTCCATGCATCATGTTCGTCTCATCATGTGCTTGTATGCCTTTCATCCGTATGTGACGTCGACATGAGATGCTACCGTCGTAGTCGAAAAGCTCAGCCAAAGAAAAATTCAGTCCATATTATGACCTCGTTTTTGATGATATGTGCTGTATTAAGAGGATAAGGAAGCTTCTTACTGGCGACGTTAGGCGGCATGATCGCTTTCACGATGCGACCGCTAAATTTCGTAAGCCCATGACCATCATAGAGTTCATGAGCCGCAGCATAAAGTAAAAGCATTGGAGATGAGATTATCAGTTTCGGTTGCCCTATTCTAGAGGATGAGGTGAGCGGCGTTCTGTTCGTGGCCGATCTAGCATGCGGCGTTGGCGTAGCCCCCGCTGCTCTTAACACCCAGGTGTGAAGATTTGGATTTATCAAATGGTACGGCATTATCTTCTAGATTGATATCCTAGAAATTCCGTGACATGTAGCACGACAATCGACACTACCTCTGTGCTTTGACATTCCCTAAAAAAGCGTTCGCATCAGCTGAAGCCATCCGCCGTTTTGGAAAGAAGGCAACTCAATGGGCGTAACGGAGTGCACAAGTCATCTTGATTATTGGAGAGGTCTACGCGCCGTAGTCGCGCTTATTACACGATTACGTGGGGTGTCTTGGTTTTTTCAACTGTATGTCAAATGGACGGCATGTGCTCATTACAATGCGGGTTAGGACTACTAAGCCGTCATTGCCCCACTGGCGTGTCTTGCAACAAGTCATACGAAGCAGAGCAAAGGGGATCAGTACTATAGTTACGTAGCCATGCTAACATATACGCACATGTAGCCTCAACAGGTCGTACAGCTGTACATCAGAAAGAGTTCTTACAGTAACTTTGCGCACGTGTGCATGAGTGTGGTAGAAGTGTGGGACCGAGTTCTCTGCCCTTATGCACGTCATCTGCCTACAGCAGGCTGTCACCAACATACCGCGCTTCGCCTACTCCTCAGTTTCAGCCCTTTGAGAATATCTACTGGTCACGATGCCTTCGCCCTTGACACGGTCTTCTGTGGAGAGTGCGAGCAGAGCCAGAGAGCCAGACATATCTTGGCAAAACGCGGATGGGTCTTGCAGGAGCAATTGATGGCATCTGATTCCATTGATTTCGACGAGCAACTCTTCTGGAAACGCGCTGAGGGCTGGGCATGTGAGTCTTTGCAGGACGGGCCTACGGGTCGTATTAAGCCTGCTTGCTACTCCCACTTGGTTCGCAGTCCAGCAGTGCAACTGACATAATCTCACCGTAAGAATGGCATACTACACCTCGATTGAACCAACAATCTCTGTATGCAATCCAGAATTCAATATGCATGTGGTATCCCAGGATATCTCGCTACAGCAACAAAGGAATTGTCATCTCGGAAATATAAGGGTATCTTAGATCAATCTCGTCAGAAGAGCACATAACTAGTCTTTTGAAAGGACATCATACCGAGACTATTTTGGTGTATCGAAACCTCTGGCAATTGCACGATTTTCTATAATACCATGTCGTCTTGGCCCTAGTTATCACCGAGTCCAGAGATCACCTTATCCTCCAAGGATAGGAGATCTAGCCGTGACGTGGCAAACGTTAGTCGAGTGTCTGTAGAAGCCACCACATACAATGCAGGAGGCTCACAAACTAAGAAAATTTCCATTACTCTCTTCGGAGCGCTACGTCCTCCTGAGTAGCAAGTTTCTAATCCGAAACATCCATCTCCAGATTGTTTCGATCTAGTGTTATTCGATGGAAGTATTACCATACCCGCTGTGGATTGCCGAAACAAAACCACTCATGGAATAAGAAACCTAAATTCGAAACTGAGTATCCAGCCAAGTCAGCTCCACGTGTCTTTAGTCTTATTTGTAAATTAGGATACTAAGGAAGAAAATTGGAAGGGTTTCTTTCAGCATCCAATAGCAACGGTGAGGTATCCCACTATTTTTCCCAGTGGCAAGGGCGGGAGGCTTTTTACCGTTGTTTCCACATAAAATTTTGGCCTGGTGCTGGATCTTGTACTCGCGGAGGACATTGATAACGATGTGAGCCTGCGCAGCAGGCCGTGTCATCATCTAACAACTAGGAAATGCCGCTAATTATATCCTGGTGGGGATTGGCACCTGATCATTTGGTTGACACAGTTCAGGGTTAATTAATCTGCCTTGAAAACCTACAACCTAGAAGTTACTCAAGCAAGCTTGCACACATACTTCGGGCTATCCTACTAAAACGCGACACCTGGCTGACCGAAAGTCCACTCTACACAGCCCGTCCCCGTCTCCATCTAATTATCAATTCAGTGCTTCTTCAACACTCTATCCAATACACGGTACCTATACACCCAACTACGCGCCTTCTTTCCAAAAATGTACATCGGAATAGTTGTGACAGTGACGGCGACAGTTGTACCTCCAATAACAAAGAAACAATCTCTTACTCCCTGCACAGCAATCCAATCATTAGCGTAGAATGTTAGGCCGAACGCAAATAGATTTTTGATAAAGTTCATAATCGCGAAAGCCTCGGCGGATTGTTCACGATGGCAATCGCTGACGTATGTTACTACGGAGGTGGTGCCAAGTTGAACTCCGAGATTTATCAAACCCATACAAACGATGACGGGTATTGGCCATGGCTCTTGCTTGTACAAGGCCTCGCCCCAGGCAAAGAAGCCGGTCGCAGTAAATATGAGATACGTAATCATAACTGGCAAGCGAAACTCGGGTTCTTGGTAGTCAGTGATAGTTTTCCACACTCGATGTAGGTTCGCTTACCGAAAACTCCATTGTTGCGTTTCGACATCCACGTGGCAACACCGTCGACAACGTATCCAGCTACAAGTGTCGCTAGCACGGACGCGACGAACGAGGATACATTTGTCGCGCCTACTGCACTGACAGAAAAGTTGTACGGTGGTGCCGAGAAGATTTGCGAAAGTGTAATGGAGATCAACACGAGCCAGGATATGCAGATGGTGAAGAGAAGTGTCGCCCACATGACGATCGGTGACAAGATGAGAAAGAATGGCCGGATGAGAGTTCTCCAAAACGAGACGTGGTCGAAGTATCCATTCCAAGGCGTTAATTCTTGTAAATAGGACAGCCGTGTCTCTGAATTTATAGTGTCAATAGCAGGGCGGTGTTCAACTTGTACGGTCCTGTCTTTTTCTGGGTCCTCAATCTCTACTGTTTTATCGCTTGTGTCGATGTTGACCACGTTGTGTCGAACAAAGGCAGATTCGGGCATGAAGAAGATAACAAGCAATAACATGAGGACCATTGCGCCGCCCATGCCATGCATAGCAATGCGATAGGATCCTTTTTCAATGACCGAACCGGCAATTGGGCCCGCGAGGTTAATTCCTCCCAGTACACCAAGATTAAAGATCGCCATTCGAAAACCACGCTCATGGACGTGCCAGATATCTGCGACCGAAGCCGGAATCAAAGCCTCAAAGGGTGCCATACAGAAGCCCTGCAAAGCTCTTGCGCCTGCCAATGAACCAAAGCTCTTTGCTTCTGCAGCCCAAAAACAGGTGACAGCAAGTCCGAGAGTGGTTAGAAGATAAACCGGTCGTTTTCCGACTTTGACAGCAACTGTGTTGCAGAGGAGACTGCCGACGGCAATGGCGACAATGCAAGATCCATTACACCCCAACGTAAATCGCTGCAGTGGTACGCCGAACTGAGTAGCGAGCGGAACAAACGCAGGTGTCAGAAGCGGTCCGATAGCTATGAACTGTTATCGCAGGCAAACACTTAAGGATCTGAGATTACTACCTCCAACACAGCCACATCCATAGGCAATAACCAATGTGAACATCTCCTTTTTCCATCTTGGCCAATTGTATGGATCGTTGGGCGAATCAGAAGGCTGTGGTACGAGCACAATCTGGCCGGTCGCATCGTGCTTAAGCAGACCACGGTCTACACCGGCGACCTCGATATCTAGTCGACCCAGCTCGCTCAAGGGTGCTGTTCCGGGGACATGTTCCAGCTTATCGTCATCAAAAATTCCCAGCGGCATGGTAGCGGTCCTGTAATTATGAGACAAGCTTTGAACAAATAGCTCGAATATTGAAGGAACCCTCAAAATTAATGTCTCTACATCTTGGTATGCGCTCCACGAGAAAGCGCACTAAAATGTGGAGTTCGCATCCCGTCTAGCATGCGGGGTACGCTCTCGCGGGGTAGACGAACAAGAACTCTGACCAATCATATAGAGACTCTTGGCTAGGCTAATGTGCTCGGACTTGGGATCACCCTCGGCATATCCTGAACGTGGACGAAAATTGGAGGCTCAGGTATCAAGCCATACGCCTGCGGTCCCCATCCATCAGTACCCCACACGGGGCTGTTGCTGTCAAAGTCGGACCTCGGGCGCTATGCTTCGTAGATTAGTGAGTAACTAAGGTGGCTTTGTAATACGCTCTCATTGCATCCTCCGTCGCCGCCGTGAATGATTCCGTGCTGTGCAAATTATCGTCCCTCATATCATTCCATCGAGTGTACGCATGAGTCATCTAATTGTTCTACCCGTTCATATTCAACCTATGGAGTGGCATAACTGTACTATTCAATTTCCATATAATACTGATGATATAGTATTAATGAACTACAATAAGAGTCACCTCTCGTTATTTATTTCATTATAAGCTTATTGTGGAACGACTGCCATTTGTGATGTGTTAAAATCTAGTCCAGTCGTAGTGGAGCTCCTTGAGCTACATCTCGTATTCTTCAACATTTCCCACACAAACTTACCTTCTAAGAGGCCAACTAAATATATCTATCAGTGTTTCCGCCCTGTACACGAACTCCGGGGCTTCGGGGGTTAGTTGTTTGCTTGCCACTCCCCAATAAGTCCTACGTGCAGAGGCAGTACTACATTTGAGCATGGGTCTTACTTGACCGGTGAGCATCCTTGTAATTGGCGTTGACATGATGAAAGCCGCTTGCGAACTAGCAATTGCCTGTATATAGATATTTGCTTTGCTATAGCACTTGGTACAGCCTAAAATATCGTTCTTGGGAGGCAAGAAGAGCTCAAAGGTCATGCTATTAGCTTTTACCTGGAGTTTATTGTGAGCGCCTTCACTAACATGCAGAAGTAAGATACTTTACGATTATCTACTACCTTGCACAATCGCAATGGCTGAGATTATTGGCCTAATGGCTTCTCTTATAACGCTTGGGGGTGTTGGTACAAAACTGGCGAAAACACTGTGAGACGCGGCGGACGCGCTACGCTACATTTAGCAGATCATGAAGTTCGTTTGGTAGCTGCAGATATCTTAATATCTGCTAGTTTGCTTTTACACTTGATTAAGGCTACACTCACGATATCGAACTACGATATACTGAAAGCAGAGAGACTGCTGGAGATTATTAAAGTCCTTGTTCTTGTCTGCTCGTCTCTTATAGACGAAATGTAGAAGTATGTTGAAAATATGATGGCTTTCTGAATTAAAGGCATTATATGGATGCGCGCTCTTAATTTACATTTTACGTGGTTCTTTTAGCGACCGAAAGTTACCTTTATTAAGAGCTTGGAGTCATTTAAAACTACTCTACTTTTCTTGATGTCCACTGTGGACTTAGCGTTCGTGATCTACAAACACGGCCAACATGAAGTTAGTTATGCTTGTTGTTCTTATATGGTCTAATTGCACTATCTGGACGACAATCTTCAAGAAGCCGCGGGCGGTTAATGTAAGGCGGCTTAAGCTACAGAACGTTACCATATTTGCCGTTTGTATGGTAATCTCGTTCAAAGAACGTAATTAAAGTATGTGATGGATGGTGCATTTAAACTAGTAAACCTTAACATCTTATGGCTAACTCATTTACAGAGAAAGCCTGAAGTTGCAAGTTAAGACAAACCTACGATTCGCTCTAGCCAAAAAAGACACTGTTTTGAAGGGCTTGAGGTTGACAGATCAGTTTAGTAAATCCTTTGACAGGGGGCCCGTGAATCAAGATAACGAGAGGTCATAATTTTAGAATAAGTCTGCTTTTCCATGTTTGTTGAACACAATCCTGACAACTAAGTAATCGAACCTTTAGCATTGAGTGATCCTGAACTAGAATGAGTGCTCAGTTTGCAAAACTTAGGAAAAAATCGTGAATAGCAACTAAGGTCACTCTGCTGAACGGAATAGCACAACAACGCTCCAACAGTACACCATTGGGCTTGAGGCAACCTACTTCATCAATCTCCCCCTATACTAGGTCGAACATATGCAAAGGATCCACAGGCGTACTCAGCTGTGTTCCTGTTCCGGTGCATCCAGGCAGTGAAGAATACGATGGGAGCGAATGCGAGCGAGAAGATGGAATTATAATCACCGGAAACATAGTTGCAGGTAACTAGCGAAAGTACAGGACACGGTTCGCATTTGCGTCATAAACTAGGCCCCCACATTTGGTCTTGGCGGTCGGCTATTTTAGCCCTGTAGAACCGCGAAAAAGAAGCAACAGACGGCGTCTGCCTAGTTTAGGTGCATGGCTTGCCTTTTGCCGCCAGAACTCAACCAGCAAACGTCCACGCCTCGACAGATGGCTACTCTGCAAAGTATTCCAGACGATGCCAAATGGCTAATCTGTGATGAACTATATCGCGAGAACTGTGAACTGGTGCGACCGTTATGGCAGATTTCGAAGGCTTGGCGCGCCGTGGCCGAATCATTTGTGTACAGAGGCTTTGCGCTGACAGTTGATTCCAATAAAATACTAGAGCAGGATGTAAAAAAGCTTAGGCAGCACGAGTTCGCAAGGAAGTATCTGGAACATGGGAGGTACAATTCTGCAATTCTGTTTTTTGTTTCCGCTAAGCAATGTTTATAGGTGCATCCATATCACCAGGACCGAAACAAGCTTCGAAACAAAAACAACGAGGAAACGTACCGAAAGGATTAATACTGGGCTTGAGCCGATACCACCTACCTTTGGTCTTGTCGAATCGATGGCTCCTGCATTCAAGGGGCAGTATTGGTGGAGTGATAGAGAGCCCCGTGAGATGTCGCAAGAGTTATGGGAGCCTCTAGTTAGCCTCCTCCCTGACTTCAGACATCTTACAAATATTGTTCTTCAGCTTCGTACTAGGATTCCCCCGGGTCTACTATCCGCAATAGAGAAAAACCACCCGAAATGTCGCTTGCACCTAAGAAACTTCAAGTTCCGGAGCCTGCATGAGGAACGTACCGATCCCGACGAACGTGATCTCGCCACATCGCCAAATCTGCATAGCTTGAGCATTCAATATATGTACCGCGACTCAAGTGGCAAAGATGATCACAACGAAGCAGCGGCCTTGCGCACCGCTGCTCTGGCGCCGAACCTGAAACACGTGAGGATGCTTGGAGCTCGTCCACCGAGTTCAGGGGAATTATATCGTGCCAGAAATAGACCACTTGAAGCATGGAAGGGCTTCGTACCCCCAATTGATGAGCCAACTAGAACAAAGGCTAGATTAGAGAGTCTGGCATTGCTTTACCGCGGGAAAACGCTCAGTCTCCTAAAACTGGCAAAATGGGAAGAAGTCGCCGACTTCTCAACCTTGAAAACCTTGTCTTGTTCCATAAGCTCTACGTCTGTCTTTCAGAATTTATGCTTCAACAATACCTTTACATCCCTCCTAGATCTCACGCTCAGTCTCGAGCCTTCGCAACGGGATGATCTGTCAGGATGGGCACCCGCGATTGAGGGCTTCTTCTCCTTGCTCAATCCATTATTATCCCTGGCCATGAGCGGTTCTATCCATGGTTCCCTTCTACCTTGTATCGCGGACAAGCATGGGAAATCGTTGAAGAAGCTATCGTTACATCCTTTCACGGACGGATACGACATGCCAAGCCCGGCATATCGCATAACTACAGAGGATGTAGAAATGTTAGCATCTTCATGCCCCCTCTTGACAACTTTATCAATGACGATTCGGCGCTCAATGGGTGATCGTACCGAAACAAAATGCTACGAAGGCATAGGTATGCAACCTCTTCATTCTGTTAGCCAACCTTACCAATGCTAAGCCATGCTGACCATAACCTACCCAAAAAGGCACCCTCCGAAATTTGCAGTCCGTAAAACTAAAGCTAGATTGTAGAAACGGCGACCCATGGGACCTACATCCCGAGTCCAATTGGGACGACTTCGACAATACTACGCAGACCGATCCAGATAGCATGCCGAAGTACTGGAACGGTCATCTCAAACGCGCTATGGTAAATTCTGCTCTCGATGAAGTGCTTGCGCTCTCGATTTACACGCTGATATCCTCAACTTGCATCAAGAACGGTCTCAATACAGTAGAGATTGAAACATATGGTGGAAGTTCATTCAATGGGAGTCATCCCGGCGATCTAGTGACTATTGTCGATCATGTTTCACGATGTTACCGCATCGATAGAATACCTGAAAGAGATGGAAAAGGCGAATTGAAGATAGTTGAACTAAGCAAGAAGAAACGCGAGGAGAATGACGCGCGTGCTCGTAAGAGTGAACAAATATGGGCGGATGGACATGGGAAGGGAAGTAAGGGTTTAGAAGAGGGCTCTTGGACTGTGTTTAGGCATATTTGGCCTTTCGAAGAGGATGAAGACTGGAGAGATGTGTGGAGAAGTTGGCCATTGGAACGTGCATAAGACAGTGGATCTGGACGTGGTTGATTGCACATCTGTGCAACAAGACCTTTCTCAACTTCCGGTATCCCGTCAGACCAGGTACTTGGCTTATAGACAAAAAGAGCAAAACCAATCTACTATTCGATCTTACATTGCACAAGGTATGAGTCTACGCGTATGTTACTCAGTCGCGTGGGTTACGAGTCAGACAACCACGGCTCTCGCCAAGCAAAACTAGGATACCTAAAGAGCTTACAACGACAAAGCTCAGAATTTTGATTATGGGAAAAGAGCTTTAGAATGTTATTCAGTCGTATTGTCCAAGTCTCAATCCTCGATTTTTCTGAATCTCTTATATTGTTGCAAACCAAATACTTCGCCATTGTACAGAGACAGCTGCTGTCGTATTGTAAGTCTTGCGGGCCCTTTCAGCAGCTATCCACCCCAGAGGTGATGCTTACAAGCACGTTCATGTTCATATAGTACGGACAAAGGTATAGACGATACGGTATGCACGGACGCACATGGGACTAGTAATGCTCACAGACCTATCGACAAACAAAACTTGATCACAATAAGCTCTAGGACATAATGGCCAGTAACAATACAAGCTTAATATGTTTTCGAATAGATCGCAGTGTAAAGTGTTATAAGGCGTGCCTGTCGAAATCGCAAGACTGGGAAACATTTGGAAAACACGCAAGTCCCAGTGAAGCTCTGAGTTTTGGTGTCGGGCGATGTTGTATACTTCTTTAGATAATTTCCAATTTTTGTATCTCCACTTCTTACTCGCTGGTGATACATAGCGAAGCGCACAGGCCATTGTTTATGAATCAGTCCACCCTGCTGGTCTCGCATGTTTCTGGTCCCAGCCTACGTTGTAGCCCCCAGGCTTGCCGCAATACGGGAACTTCGTGTATGAGAGTTGGATCGCCTCTTGGCGCCATTCGGGCGTTTCAATCACTTTGAGTGTTTGCTCAACGCAATGCTCCGTGTGATGTGTAGGCATTATTTGCCCGTCAATCATCTTCCCGCTCGCAGATGCGCGATGCAGCTTCTTTAATAAAAATTGGCAATGCGTTACATGATATCTTTGTCGTACAAAGACTATTGAAAATTAGCTGGGTCGAGATTTGTGATTGGAGTATGGGTTGTATTACAGCCTGGACCGTTGCCGCGGCGGACTTCTTCAATAGGCACAATATCCGTATAGTTTGTGTCACGGTAGATACCCAAATTGTTATCGACAATGTACTGAAGAAACTCCTCCTCGGTTTCTGGATCATGGCATGCTTTCGGTAACCATGTAAATCCAGTAGTCTCGAATATACACCCACGAGCCCGCGCTTCGTCGGCTGTTGTGCCGCATTGATCGTATTTGAGCACTTTCTTCTGGGAATGAATCGTGAAATAGACAAGTGGTATCAGGATTATGACGATCGATAGAAGAATAACTAGTGTGCGGGACAAGCGTGAGCGTGCAGGGTGACGTATCAAAGGAGAAGCATCATCCGAATCGATGTCCGAGATATCTTTGAACTTTTCCTCATCGCATAGAGTTATGCGTGCAGGATCTTGCGAAGATTCCATGGATTTGAGGGTAATGGGGTGGGTGAAGACTTGGACCGATGGTAGAGTCCTTGTCCTGCTTCCAGGCGTCGGTTGTCAAGAATGAGTTATGGTAATCGAATGTACTAGAAACTTCCCCATCGGGTTTTCAAGTATCCGACGCCGAAATGATGAATGTGGAGGCTGTGAACGGAAAGGATTCGGATGGGGCGAAACCTTCAAATGGTATCAATTGCGATAACCCCGCTTTCGCCAACGGGTCAGCAGTTTCATATGTGATATAATAGCGGCACCTTCTCGGCCCAGTCGACACCCGTGCGACCGTTGAATCATGGTACCAATTCAGCATGGGTTACCGTTGGCTATTAACTTGGCACTTTCCCAAAGTAGCATGCGGATCACGTCCGTAATAGGAAGGTGTAAGTGGCCAGGTAAAGTAAGAACAACAACAAGGCTGTATTGCTATCTGCAGAAAAGAGTGTGTAGAGTAAGTGAGTTAGTGAGAAGTCTCCCTGAGAAGGAAAGAGGGCGGAATAGTCTTGTTGACTATAGTCTGTGC